>OZ020258.1:7482613-7832035 GCA_963971285.1 Astropecten irregularis | reverse complement strand
GAAAAAAGTGTGTCATAGTCTAAGTGCAGGGTTTTTTTTGCTGCGTGCTCTGCCGTTTTGTCGCATAGCGTGTGGTGCTATACTTGGATTTTCGGCCATGAACATGACTTTGGAATTTAGAACTGCTCATACTTTCCTGTAGAGTACATCTGGGGCTACATTTTGTGGAAGTTTCAGCTCGATTGCCTCTGTATTGAGGGAGAAATTTCAAACTCTAGCAGAAAAAAGTGTCTCATAGTCTAAGTGCAGTTTTTCTGCCGACTGCTCTGCCGTTTTGTCGCATAGCGTGTGGTGCTATACTTGGATTTTCGGCCATGAACATGACTTTGGAATTTGGCACTGCTCATACTTTCCTGTAGAGTACATCTGGGGCTACATTTCCTGCAAGTTTCAGCTCGATTGCCTCAGTATTGAGGGAGAAATTTCAAACTCTAGCAGAAAAAAGTGTCTCCTAGTCTAAGCGCAGTTTTTTTGCCGCCTGCTCTGCCGTTTTGTCGCATAGCGTGTGGTGCTAAACTTGGATTTTCGGCCATGAACATGACTTTTGAATTTGGCACTGCTCATCTTTTCCTGTAGAGTACATCTGGGGCTACATTTCGTGCAAGTTTCAGCTCGATTGCCTAAGTATTGAGGGAGAAATTTCAAACTCTAACAGAAAAAGTGTCTCATAGTCTAAGTGCAGGGTTTTTTTGGCCGCGTGCTCTGCCGTTTTGTCGCATAGCGTGTGGTGCTATACTTGGATTTTCGGCCATGAACATGACTTTGGAATTTGGCACTGCTCATCTTTTCCTGTAGAGTACATCTGGGGCTACATTTCCTGCAATTTTCAGCTCGATTGCCTCTGTATTGAGGGAGAAATTTCAAACTCTAACAGAAAAAAGTGTCTCCTAGTCTAAGTGCAGTTTTTCTGCCGACTGCTCTGCCGTTTTGTCGCATAGCGTGTGGTGCTATACTTGGATTTTCGGCCATGAACATGACTTTGGAATTTGGCACTGCTCATACTTTCCTGTAGAGTACATCTAGAGCTACATTTTGTGGAAGTTTCAGCTCGATTGCCTAAGTATTGAGGGAGAAATTTCAAACTCTAGCAGAAAAAAGTGTCTCATAGTCTAAGTGCAGTTTTTCTGCCGACTGCTCTGCCGTTTTGTCGCATAGCGTGTGGTGCTATACTTGGATTTTCGGCCATGAACATGACTTTGGAATTTGGCACAGCTCATACTTTCCTGTAGAGTACATCTGGGGCTACATTTCCTGCAAGTTTCAGCTCGATTGCCTAAGTATTGAGGGAGAAATTTCAAACTCTAGCAGAAAAAAGTGTCTCCTAGTCTAAGCGCAGTTTTTTTGCCGCCTGCTCTGCCGTTTGTTGCATAGCGTTAGGTGCTATACTTGGATTTTCGGCCATGAACATGACTTTGGAATTTAGAACTGCTCATACTTTCCTGTAGAGTACATCTGGAGCAACATTTTGTGGAAGTTTCAGCTCGATTGCCTAAGTATTGAGGGAGAAATTTCAAACTCTAGCAGAAAAAAGTGTCTCATAGTCTAATTGCAGTTTTTCTGCCGACTGCTCTGCCGTTTTGTCGCATAGCGTGTGGTGCTATACTTGGATTTTCGGCCATGAACATGACTTTGGAATTTAGAACTGCTCATACTTTCCTGTAGAGTACATCTGGGGCTACATTTTGTGGAAGTTTCAGCTCGATTGCCTCTGTATTGAGGGAGAAATTTCAAACTCTAGCAGAAAAAAGTGTCTCATAGTCTAAGTGCAGTTTTTCTGCCGACTGCTCTGCCGTTTTGTCGCATAGCGTGTGGTGCTATACTTGGATTTTCGGCCATGAACATGACTTTGGAATTTGGCACTGCTCATACTTTCCTGTAGAGTACATCTGGGGCTACATTTCCTGCAAGTTTCAGCTCGATTGCCTCAGTATTGAGGGAGAAATTTCAAACTCTAGCAGAAAAAAGTGTCTCCTAGTCTAAGCGCAGTTTTTTTGCCGCCTGCTCTGCCGTTTGTTGCATAGCGTGTTGTGCTATACTTGGATTTTCGGCCATGAACATGACTTTGGAATTTAGAACTGCTCATACTTTCCTGTAGAGTACATCTGGAGCTACATTTTGTGGAAGTTTCAGCTCGATTGCCTAAGTATTGAGGGAGAAATCTCAAACTCTAGCAGAAAAAAAGTGTCTCATAGTCTAAGTGTAGTTTTTCTGCCGACTGCTCTGCCGTTTTGTCGCATAGCGTGTGGTGCTATACTTGGATTTTCGGCCATGAACATGACTTTGGAATTTAGAACTGCTCATACTTTCCTGTAGAGTACATCGGGGGCTACATTTTGTGGAAGTTTCAGCTCGATTGCCTCTGTATTGAGGGAGAAATTTCAAACTCTAGCAGAAAAAAGTGTCTCATAGTCTAAGTGCAGTTTTTCTGCCGACTGCTCTGCCGTTTTGTCGCATAGCGTGTGGTGCTATACTTGGATTTTCGGCCATGAACATGACCTTGGAATTTGGCACAGCTCATACTTTCCTGTAGAGTACATCTGGGGCTACATTTCGGGCAAGTTTCAGCTCGATTGCCTCTGTATTGAGGGAGAAATTTCAAACTCTAACAGAAAAAAGTGTCTCATAGTCTAAGTGCAGGGTTTTTTTTGCCGCGTGCTCTGCCGTTTTGTTGCATAGCGTGTGGTGCTATACTTGGATTTTCGGCCATGAACATGACTTTGGAATTTGGCACTGCTCTTACTTTCCTGTAGAGTACATCTGGGGCTACATTTTGTGGAAGTTTCAGCTCGATTGCCTAAGTATTGAGGGAGAAATTTCAAACTCTAGCAGAAAAAAGTGTCTCATAGTCTAAGTGCAGTTTTTCTGCCGACTGCTCTGTCGTTTTGTCGCATAGCGTGTGGTGCTATACTTGGATTTTCGGCCATGAATATGACTTTGGAATTTGACAGAGCTCATATTTTCCTGTAGAGAACATCTGGGGCTACATTTCGTGCAAGTTTCAGCTCGATTGCCTCAGTATTGAGGGGAAATTTCAAACTCTAACAGAAAAAAGTGTCTCCTAGTCTAAGCGCAGTTTTTTGGCCGCCTGCTCTGCCGTTTGTTGCATAGCGTGTGGTGCTATACTTGGATTTTCGGCCATGAACATGACTTTGGAATTTGGCACAGCTCATACTTTCCTTTAGAGTACATCTGGGGCTACATTTTGTGGAAGTTTCAGCTCGATTGCCTAAGTATTGAGGGAGAAATTTCAAACTCTAGCAGAAAAAAGTGTCTCATAGTCTAAGTGCAGTTTTTCTGCCGACTGCTCTGCCGTTTTGTCGCATAGCGTGTGGTGCTATACTTTGATTTTCGGCCATGAACATGACTTTGGAATTTGGCAGAGCTCATACTTTCCTGTAGAGAACATCTGGGGCTACATTTAGTGCAAGTTTCAGCTCGATTGCCTCTGTATTGAGGGAGAAATTTCAAACTCTAACAGAAAAAAGTGTGTCATAGTCTAAGTGCAGGGTTTTTTTTGCTGCGTGCTCTGCCGTTTTGTCGCATAGCGTGTGGTGCTATACTTGGATTTTCGGCCATGAACATGACTTTGGAATTTGGCACTGCTCATACTTTCCTGTAGAGTACATGTGGGGCTACATTTTGTGGAAGTTTCAGCTCGATTGCCTAAGTATTGAGGGAGAAATTTCAAACTCTAGCAGAAAAAAGTGTCTCCTAGTCTAAGCGCAGTTTTTTGGCCGACTGCTCTGCCGTTTTTTGCATAGCGTGTGGTGCTATACTTGGATTTTCGGCAATGAACATGACTTTGGAATTTGGCACTGCTCATACTTTCCTGTAGAGTACATATGGGGCTACATTTCGTGGAAGTTTCAGCTCGATTGCCTAAGTATTGAGGGAGAAATTTCAAACTCTAGCAGAAAAAAGTGTCTCATAGTCTAAGTGCAGTTTTTCTGCCGACTGCTCTGCCGTTTTGTCGCATAGCGTGTGGTGCTATACTTGGATTTTCGGCCATGAACATGACTTTGGAATTTGGCACTGCTCATACTTCCATGTAGAGTACATCTGGGGCTACATTTCGTGCAAGTTTCAGCTCGATTGCCTAAGTTTTGAGGGAGAAATTTCAAACTCTAACAGAAAAAGGGTCTCATAGTCTAAGTGCAGGTTTTTTTTGCCGCGTGCTCTGCCGTTTTGTTGCATAGCGTGTGGTGCTATACTTGGATTTTCGGCCATGAACATGACTTTGGAATTTGGCACTGCTCTTACTTTCCTGTAGAGTACATCTGGGGCTACATTTTGTGGAAGTTTCAGCTCGATTGCCTAAGTATTGAGGGAGAAATTTCAAACTCTAGCAGAAAAAAGTGTCTCATAGTCTAAGTGCAGTTTTTCTGCCGACTGCTCTGTCGTTTTGTCGCATAGCGTGTGGTGCTATACTTGGATTTTCGGCCATGAATATGACTTCGGAATTTGACAGAGCTCATATTTTCCTGTAGAGAACATCTGGGGCTACATTTTGTGCAAGTTTCAGCTCGATTGCCTCAGTATTGAGGGGAAATTTCAAACTCTAACAGAAAAAAGTGTCTCCTAGTCTAAGCGCAGTTTTTTGACCGCCTGCTCTGCCGTTTGTTGCATAGCATGTGGTGCTATACTTGGATTTTCGGCCATGAACATGACTTTGGAATTTAGAACTGCTCATACTTTCCTGTAGAGTACATCTGGAGCAACATTTTGTGGAAGTTTCAGCTCGATTGCCTAAGTATTGAGGGAGAAATTTCAAACTCTAGCAGAAAAAAGTGTCTCATAGTCTAATTGCAGTTTTTCTGCCGACTGCTCTGCCGTTTTGTCGCATAGCGTGTGGTGCTATACTTGGATTTTCGGCCATGAACATGACTTTGGAATTTAGAACTGCTCATACTTTCCTGTAGAGTACATCTGGGGCTACATTTTGTGGAAGTTTCAGCTCGATTGCCTCTGTATTGAGGGAGAAATTTCAAACTCTAGCAGAAAAAAGTGTCTCATAGTCTAAGTGCAGTTTTTCTGCCGACTGCTCTGCCGTTTTGTCGCATAGCGTGTGGTGCTATACTTGGATTTTCGGCCATGAACATGACTTTGGAATTTGGCACTGCTCATACTTTCCTGTAGAGTACATCTGGGGCTACATTTCCTGCAAGTTTCAGCTCGATTGCCTCAGTATTGAGGGAGAAATTTCAAACTCTAGCAGAAAAAAGTGTCTCCTAGTCTAAGCGCAGTTTTTTTGCCGCCTGCTCTGCCGTTTGTTGCATAGCGTGTTGTGCTATACTTGGATTTTCGGCCATGAACATGACTTTGGAATTTAGAACTGCTCATACTTTCCTGTAGAGTACATCTGGAGCTACATTTTGTGGAAGTTTCAGCTCGATTGCCTAAGTATTGAGGGAGAAATCTCAAACTCTAGCAGAAAAAAAGTGTCTCATAGTCTAAGTGTAGTTTTTCTGCCGACTGCTCTGCCGTTTTGTCGCATAGCGTGTGGTGCTATACTTGGATTTTCGGCCATGAACATGACTTTGGAATTTAGAACTGCTCATACTTTCCTGTAGAGTACATCTGGGGCTACATTTTGTGGAAGTTTCAGCTCGATTGCCTCTGTATTGAGGGAGAAATTTCAAACTCTAGCAGAAAAAAGTGTCTCATAGTCTAAGTGCAGTTTTTCTGCCGACTGCTCTGCCGTTTTGTCGCATAGCGTGTGGTGCTATACTTGGATTTTCGGCCATGAACATGACTTTGGAATTTGGCACAGCTCATACTTTCCTGTAGAGTACATCTGGGGCTACATTTCGGGCAAGTTTCAGCTCGATTGCCTCTGTATTGAGGGAGAAATTTCAAACTCTAACAGAAAAAAGTGTCTCATAGTCTAAGTGCAGTTTTTCTGCCGACTGCTCTGCCGTTTTGTCGCATAGCGTGTGGTGCTAAACTTGGATTTTCGGCCATGAACATGACTTTGGAATTTGGCACTGCTCATCTTTCTCTGTAGAGTACATCTGGGGCTACATTTCGTGCAAGTTTCAGCTCGATTGCCTAAGTATTGAGGGAGAAATTTCAAACTCTAACAGAAAAAAGTGTCTCATAGTATAAGTGCAGTTTTTCTGCCGACTGCTCTGCCGTTTTGTCGCATAGCGTGTGGTGCTATACTTGGATTTTCGGCCATGAACATGACTTTGGAATTTGGCACTGCTCATACTTTCCTGTAAAGTACATCTGGGGCTACATTTCGTGCAAGTTTCAGCTCGATTGCCTAAGTATTGAGGGAGAAATTTCAAACTCTAACAGAAAAAGTGTCTCATAGTCTAAGTGCAGGGTTTTTTTGGCCGAGTGCTCTGCCGTTTTGTCGCATAGCGTGTGGTGCTATACTTGGATTTTCGGCCATGAACATGACTTTGGAATTTGGCACTGCTCATACTTTCCTGTAGAGTACATCTGGGGCTACATTTCCTGCAAGTTTCAGCTCGATTACCTCTGTATTGAGGGAGAAATTTCAAACTCTAACAGAAAAAAGTGTCTCATAGTCTAAGTGCAGTTTTTCTGCCGACTGCTCTGCCGTTTTGTCGCATAGCGTGTGGTGCTATACTTGGATTTTCGGCCATGAACATGACTTTGGAATTTGGCACTGCTCATACTTTCCTGTAGAGTACATCTGGAGCTACATTTTGTGGAAGTTTCAGCTCGATTGCCTAAGTATTGAGGGAGAAATTTCAAACTCTAGCAGAAAAAAGTGTCTCATAGTCTAAGTGCAGTTTTTCTGCCGACTGCTCTGCCGTTTTGTCGCATAGCGTGTGGTGCTATACTTGGATTTTCGGCCATGAACATGACTTTGGAATTTGGCAGAGCTCATACTTTCCTGTAGAGAACATCTGGGGCTACATTTCGTGCAAGTTTCAGCTCGATTGCCTCTGTATTGAGGGAGAAATTTCAAACTCTAACAGAAAAAAGTGTGTCATAGTCTAAGTGCAGGGTTTTTTTTGCCGCGTGCTCTGCCGTTTTGTCGCATAGCGTGTGGTGCTAAACTTGGATTTTCGGCCATGAACATGACTTTGGAATTTGGCACTGCTCATCTTTCTCTGTAGAGTACATCTGGGGCTACATTTCGTGCAAGTTTCAGCTCGATTGCCTAAGTATTGAGGGAGAAATTTCAAACTCTAACAGAAAAAAGTGTCTCATAGTATAAGTGCAGTTTTTCTGCCGACTGCTCTGCCGTTTTGTCGCATAGCGTGTGGTGCTATACTTGGATTTTCGGCCATGAACATGACTTTGGAATTTGGCACTGCTCATACTTTCCTGTAAAGTACATCTGGGGCTACATTTCGTGCAAGTTTCAGCTCGATTGCCTAAGTATTGAGGGAGAAATTTCAAACTCTAACAGAAAAAGTGTCTCATAGTCTAAGTGCAGGGTTTTTTTGGCCGAGTGCTCTGCCGTTTTGTCGCATAGCGTGTGGTGCTATACTTGGATTTTCGGCCATGAACATGACTTTGGAATTTGGCACTGCTCATACTTTCCTGTAGAGTACATCTGGAGCTACATTTCCTGCAAGTTTCAGCTCGATTACCTCTGTATTGAGGGAGAAATTTAAAACTCTAACAGAAAAAAGTGTCTCATAGTCTAAGTGCAGTTTTTCTGCCGACTGCTCTGCCGTTTTGTCGCATAGCGTGTGGTGCTATACTTGGATTTTCGGCCATGAACATGACTTTGGAATTTGGCACTGCTCATACTTTCCTGTAGAGTACATCTGGAGCTACATTTTGTGGAAGTTTCAGCTCGATTGCCTAAGTATTGAGGGAGAAATTTCAAACTCTAGCAGAAAAAAGTGTCTCATAGTCTAAGTGCAGTTTTTCTGCCGACTGCTCTGCCGTTTTGTCGCATAGCGTGTGGTGCTATACTTGGATTTTCGGCCATGAACATGACTTTGGAATTTGGCAGAGCTCATACTTTCCTGTAGAGAACATCTGGGGCTACATTTCGTGCAAGTTTCAGCTCGATTGCCTCTGTATTGAGGGAGAAATTTCAAACTCTAACAGAAAAAAGTGTGTCATAGTCTAAGTGCAGGGTTTTTTTTGCCGCGTGCTCTGCCGTTTTGTCGCATAGCGTGTGGTGCTATACTTGGATTTTCGGCCATGAACATGACTTTGGAATTTGGCACTGCTCATACTTTCCTGTAGAGTACATCTGGGGCTACATTTCCTGCAAGTTTCAGCTCGATTACCTCTGTATTGAGGGAGAAATTTCAAACTCTAACAGAAAAAAGTGTCTCATAGTCTAAGTGCAGTTTTTCTGCCGACTGCTCTGCCGTTTTGTCGCATAGCGTGTGGTGCTATACTTGGATTTTCGGCCATGAACATGACTTTGGAATTTGGCACTGCTCATACTTTCCTGTAAAGTACATCTGGGGCTACATTTCGTGCAAGTTTCAGCTCGATTGCCTAAGTATTGAGGGAGAAATTTCAAACTCTAACAGAAAAAGTGTCTCATAGTCTAAGTGCAGGGTTTTTTTGGCCGCGTGCTCTGCCGTTTTGTCGCATAGCGTGTGGTGCTATACTTGGATTTTCGGCCATGAACATGACTTTGGAATTTGGCACTGCTCATACTTTCCTGTAGAGTACATCTGGGGCTACATTTCCTGCAAGTTTCAGCTCGATTACCTCTGTATTGAGGGAGAAATTTCAAACTCTAACAGAAAAAAGTGTCTCATAGTCTAAGTGCAGTTTTTCTGCCGACTGCTCTGCCGTTTTGTCGCATAGCGTGTGGTGCTATACTTGGATTTTCGGCCATGAACATGACTTTGGAATTTGGCAGAGCTCATACTTTCCTGTAGAGAACATCTGGGGCTACATTTCGTGCAAGTTTCAGCTCGATTGCCTCTGTATTGAGGGAGAAATTTCAAACTCTAACAGAAAAAAGTGTGTCATAGTCTAAGTGCAGGGTTTTTTTTGCCGCGTGCTCTGCCGTTTTGTCGCATAGCGTGTGGTGCTATACTTGGATTTTCGGCCATGAACATGACTTTGGAATTTGGCACTGCTCATACTTTCCTGTAGAGTACATCTGGGGCTACATTTCGTGCAAGTTTCAGCTCGATTGCCTAAGTATTGAGGGAGAAATTTCAAACTCTAACAGAAAAAGTGTCTCATAGTCTAAGTGCAGGGTTTTTTTGGCCGCGTGCTCTGCCGTTTTGTCGCATAGCGTGTGGTGCTATACTTGGATTTTCGGCCATGAATATGACTTTGGAATTCTGCACAGCTCATACTTTCCTGTAGAGTACATCTGGGGCTACATTTCGTGCAAGTTTCAGCTCGATTACCTCTGTATTGAGGGAGAAATTTCAAACTCTAACATAAAAAAGTGTCTCATAGTCTAAGTGCAGTTTTTCTGCCGACTGCTCTGCCGTTTTGTCGCATAGCGTGTGGTGCTATACTTGGATTTTCGGCCATGAACATGACTTTGGAATTTGGCACTGCTCATACTTTCCTGTAGAGTACATCTGGAGCTACATTTTGTGGAAGTTTCAGCTCGATTGCCTAAGTATTGAGGGAGAAATTTCAAACTCTAGCAGAAAAAAGTGTCTCATAGTATAAGTGCAGTTTTTCTGCCGACTGCTCTGCCGTTTTGTCGCATAGCGTGTGGTGCTATACTTGGATTTTCGGCCATGAACATGACTTTGGAATTTGGCACTGCTCATACTTTCCTGTAAAGTACATCTGGGGCTACATTTCGTGCAAGTTTCAGCTCGATTGCCTAAGTATTGAGGGAGAAATTTCAAACTCTAACAGAAAAAGTGTCTCATAGTCTAAGTGCAGGGTTTTTTTGGCCGCGTGCTCTGCCGTTTTGTCGCATAGCGTGTGGTGCTATACTTGGATTTTCGGCCATGAACATGACTTTGGAATTTGGCACTGCTCATACTTTCCTGTAGAGTACATCTGGGGCTACATTTCCTGCAAGTTTCAGCTCGATTACCTCTGTATTGAGGGAGAAATTTCAAACTCTAACAGAAAAAAGTGTCTCATAGTCTAAGTGCAGTTTTTCTGCCGACTGCTCTGCCGTTTTGTCGCATAGCGTGTGGTGCTATACTTGGATTTTCGGCCATGAACATGACTTTGGAATTTGGCAGAGCTCATACTTTCCTGTAGAGAACATCTGGGGCTACATTTCGTGCAAGTTTCAGCTCGATTGCCTCTGTATTGAGGGAGAAATTTCAAACTCTAACAGAAAAAAGTGTGTCATAGTCTAAGTGCAGGGTTTTTTTTGCCGCGTGCTCTGCCGTTTTGTCGCATAGCGTGTGGTGCTATACTTGGATTTTCGGCCATGAACATGACTTTGGAATTTGGCACTGCTCATACTTTCCTGTAGAGTACATCTGGGGCTACATTTCGTGCAAGTTTCAGCTCGATTGCCTAAGTATTGAGGGAGAAATTTCAAACTCTAACAGAAAAAGTGTCTCATAGTCTAAGTGCAGGGTTTTTTTGGCCGCGTGCTCTGCCGTTTTGTCGCATAGCGTGTGGTGCTATACTTGGATTTTCGGCCATGAATATGACTTTGGAATTCTGCACAGCTCATACTTTCCTGTAGAGTACATCTGGGGCTACATTTCGTGCAAGTTTCAGCTCGATTACCTCTGTATTGAGGGAGAAATTTCAAACTCTAACATAAAAAAGTGTCTCATAGTCTAAGTGCAGTTTTTCTGCCGACTGCTCTGCCGTTTTGTCGCATAGCGTGTGGTGCTATACTTGGATTTTCGGCCATGAACATGACTTTGGAATTTGGCACTGCTCATACTTTCCTGTAGAGTACATCTGGAGCTACATTTTGTGGAAGTTTCAGCTCGATTGCCTAAGTATTGAGGGAGAAATTTCAAACTCTAGCAGAAAAAAGTGTCTCATAGTATAAGTGCAGTTTTTCTGCCGACTGCTCTGCCGTTTTGTCGCATAGCGTGTGGTGCTATACTTGGATTTTCGGCCATGAACATGACTTTGGAATTTGGCACTGCTCATACTTTCCTGTAAAGTACATCTGGGGCTACATTTCGTGCAAGTTTCAGCTCGATTGCCTAAGTATTGAGGGCGAAATTTCAAACTCTAACAGAAAAAGTGTCTCATAGTCTAAGTGCAGGGTTTTTTTGGCCGAGTGCTCTGCCGTTTTGTCGCATAGCGTGTGGTGCTATACTTGGATTTTCGGCCATGAACATGACTTTGGAATTTGGCACTGCTCATACTTTCCTGTAGAGTACATCTGGGGCTACATTTCCTGCAAGTTTCAGCTCGATTACCTCTGTATTGAGGGAGAAATTTCAAACTCTAACAGAAAAAAGTGTCTCATAGTCTAAGTGCAGTTTTTCTGCCGACTGCTCTGCCGTTTTGTCGCATAGCGTGTGGTGCTATACTTGGATTTTCGGCCATGAACATGACTTTGGAATTTGGCACTGCTCATACTTTCCTGTAGAGTACATCTGGAGCTACATTTTGTGGAAGTTTCAGCTCGATTGCCTAAGTATTGAGGGAGAAATTTCAAACTCTAGCAGAAAAAAGTGTCTCATAGTCTAAGTGCAGTTTTTCTGCCGACTGCTCTGCCGTTTTGTCGCATAGCGTGTGGTGCTATACTTGGATTTTCGGCCATGAACATGACTTTGGAATTTGGCACTGCTCATCTTTTCCTGTAGAGTACATCTGGGGCTACATTTCGTGCAAGTTTCAGCTCGATTGCTTAAGTATTGAGGGAGAAATTTCAAACTCTAACAGAAAAAAGTGTCTCATAGTCTAAGTGCAGTTTTTCTGCCGACTGCTCTGCCGTTTTGTCGCATAGCGTGTGGTGCTATACTTGGATTTTCGGTCATGAACATGACTTTGGAATTTGGCACTGCTCATACTTTCCTGTAAAGTACATCTGGGGCTACATTTCGTGCAAGTTTCAGCTCGATTGCCTAAGTATTGAGGGAGAAATTTCAAACTCTAACAGAAAAAGTGTCTCATAGTCTAAGTGCAGGGTTTTTTTGGCCGAGTGCTCTGCCGTTTTGTCGCATAGCGTGTGGTGCTATACTTGGATTTTCGGCCATGAACATGACTTTGGAATTTGGCACTGCTCATACTTTCCTGTAGAGTACATCTGGGGCTACATTTCCTGCAAGTTTCAGCTCGATTACCTCTGTATTGAGGGAGAAATTTCAAACTCTAACAGAAAAAAGTGTCTCATAGTCTAAGTGCAGTTTTTCTGCCGACTGCTCTGCCGTTTTGTCGCATAGCGTGTGGTGCTATACTTGGATTTTCGGCCATGAACATGACTTTGGAATTTGGCACTGCTCATACTTTCCTGTAGAGTACATCTGGAGCTACATTTTGTGGAAGTTTCAGCTCGATTGCCTAAGTATTGAGGGACAAATTTCAAACTCTAGCAGAAAAAAGTGTCTCATAGTCTAAGTGCAGTTTTTCTGCCGACTGCTCTGCCGTTTTGTCGCATAGCGTGTGGTGCTATACTTGGATTTTCGGCCATGAACATGACTTTGGAATTTGGCAGAGCTCATACTTTCCTGTAGAGAACATCTGGGGCTACATTTCGTGCAAGTTTCAGCTCGATTGCCTCTGTATTGAGGGAGAAATTTCAAACTCTAACAGAAAAAAGTGTGTCATAGTCTAAGTGCAGGGTTTTTTTTGCCGCGTGCTCTGCCGTTTTGTCGCATAGCGTGTGGTGCTATACTTGGATTTTCGGCCATGAACATGACTTTGGAATTTGGCACTGCTCATACTTTCCTGTAGAGTACATCTGGGGCTACATTTCGTGCAAGTTTCAGCTCGATTACCTCTGTATTGAGGGAGAAATTTCAAACTCTAACATAAAAAAGTGTCTCATAGTCTAAGTGCAGTTTTTCTGCCGACTGCTCTGCCGTTTTGTCGCATAGCGTGTGGTGCTATACTTGGATTTTCGGCCATGAACATGACTTTGGAATTTGGCAGAGCTCATACTTTCCTGTAGAGAACATCTGGGGCTACATTTCGTGCAAGTTTCAGCTCGATTGCCTCTGTATTGAGGGAGAAATTTCAAACTCTAACAGAAAAAAGTGTGTCATAGTCTAAGTGCAGGTTTTTTTTTGCCGCGTGCTCTGCCGTTTTGTCGCATAGCGTGTGGTGCTAAACTTGGATTTTCGGCCATGAACATGACTTTGGAATTTGGCACTGCTCATCTTTTCCTGTAGAGTACATCTGGGGCTACATTTCGTGCAAGTTTCAGCTCGATTACCTCTGTATTGAGGGAGAAATTTCAAACTCTAACATAAAAAAGTGTCTCATAGTCTAAGTGCAGTTTTTCTGCCGACTGCTCTGCCGTTTTGTCGCATAGCGTGTGGTGCTATACTTGGATTTTCGGCCATGAACATGACTTTGGAATTTGGCACTGCTCATACTTTCCTGTAGAGTACATCTGGAGCTACATTTTGTGGAAGTTTCAGCTCGATTGCCTAAGTATTGAGGGAGAAATTTCAAACTCTAGCAGAAAAAAGTGTCTCATAGTCTAAGTGCAGTTTTTCTGCCGACTGCTCTGCCGTTTTGTCGCATAGCGTGTGGTGCTATACTTGGATTTTCGGCCATGAACATGACTTTGGAATTTGGCAGAGCTCATACTTTCCTGTAGAGAACATCTGGGGCTACATTTCGTGCAAGTTTCAGCTCGATTGCCTCTGTATTGAGGGAGAAATTTCAAACTCTAACAGAAAAAAGTGTGTCATAGTCTAAGTGCAGGGTTTTTTTTGCCGCGTGCTCTGCCGTTTTGTCGCATAGCGTGTGGTGCTAAACTTGGATTTTCGGCCATGAACATGACTTTGGAATTTGGCACTGCTCATCTTTTCCTGTAGAGTACATCTGGGGCTACATTTCGTGCAAGTTTCAGCTCGATTGCTTAAGTATTGAGGGAGAAATTTCAAACTCTAACAGAAAAAAGTGTCTCATAGTCTAAGTGCAGTTTTTCTGCCGACTGCTCTGCCGTTTTGTCGCATAGCGTGTGGTGCTATACTTGGATTTTCGGCCATGAACATGACTTTGGAATTTGGCACTGCTCATACTTTCCTGTAAAGTACATCTGGGGCTACATTTCGTGCAAGTTTCAGCTCGATTGCCTAAGTATTGAGGGAGAAATTTCAAACTCTAACAGAAAAAGTGTCTCATAGTCTAAGTGCAGGGTTTTTTTGGCCGAGTGCTCTGCCGTTTTGTCGCATAGCGTGTGGTGCTATACTTGGATTTTCGGCCATGAACATGACTTTGGAATTTGGCACTGCTCATACTTTCCTGTAGAGTACATCTGGGGCTACATTTCCTGCAAGTTTCAGCTCGATTACCTCTGTATTGAGGGAGAAATTTCAAACTCTAACAGAAAAAAGTGTCTCATAGTCTAAGTGCAGTTTTTCTGCCGACTGCTCTGCCGTTTTGTCGCATAGCGTGTGGTGCTATACTTGGATTTTCGGCCATGAACATGACTTTGGAATTTGGCACTGCTCATACTTTCCTGTAGAGTACATCTGGAGCTACATTTTGTGGAAGTTTCAGCTCGATTGCCTAAGTATTGAGGGACAAATTTCAAACTCTAGCAGAAAAAAGTGTCTCATAGTCTAAGTGCAGTTTTTCTGCCGACTGCTCTGCCGTTTTGTCGCATAGCGTGTGGTGCTATACTTGGATTTTCGGCCATGAACATGACTTTGGAATTTGGCAGAGCTCATACTTTCCTGTAGAGAACATCTGGGGCTACATTTCGTGCAAGTTTCAGCTCGATTGCCTCTGTATTGAGGGAGAAATTTCAAACTCTAACAGAAAAAAGTGTGTCATAGTCTAAGTGCAGGGTTTTTTTTGCCGCGTGCTCTGCCGTTTTGTCGCATAGCGTGTGGTGCTATACTTGGATTTTCGGCCATGAACATGACTTTGGAATTTGGCACTGCTCATACTTTCCTGTAGAGTACATCTGGGGCTACATTTCGTGCAAGTTTCAGCTCGATTACCTCTGTATTGAGGGAGAAATTTCAAACTCTAACATAAAAAAGTGTCTCATAGTCTAAGTGCAGTTTTTCTGCCGACTGCTCTGCCGTTTTGTCGCATAGCGTGTGGTGCTATACTTGGATTTTCGGCCATGAACATGACTTTGGAATTTGGCAGAGCTCATACTTTCCTGTAGAGAACATCTGGGGCTACATTTCGTGCAAGTTTCAGCTCGATTGCCTCTGTATTGAGGGAGAAATTTCAAACTCTAACAGAAAAAAGTGTGTCATAGTCTAAGTGCAGGTTTTTTTTTGCCGCGTGCTCTGCCGTTTTGTCGCATAGCGTGTGGTGCTAAACTTGGATTTTCGGCCATGAACATGACTTTGGAATTTGGCACTGCTCATCTTTTCCTGTAGAGTACATCTGGGGCTACATTTCGTGCAAGTTTCAGCTCGATTGCCTCTGTATTGAGAGAGAAATTTCAAACTCTAACAGAAAAAAGTGTGTCATAGTCTAAGTGCAGGGTTTTTTTTGCCGCGTGCTCTGCCGTTTTGTCGCATAGCGTGTGGTGCTATACTTGGATTTTCGGCCATGAACATGACTTTGGAATTTGGCACTGCTCATACTTTCCTGTAGAGTACATCTGGGGCTACATTTCGTGCAAGTTTCAGCTCGATTGCCTAAGTATTGAGGGAGAAATTTCAAACTCTAACAGAAAAAGTGTCTCATAGTCTAAGTGCAGGGTTTTTTTGGCCGCGTGCTCTGCCGTTTTGTCGCATAGCGTGTGGTGCTATACTTGGATTTTCGGCCATGAATATGACTTTGGAATTCTGCACAGCTCATACTTTCCTGTAGAGTACATCTGGGGCTACATTTCGTGCAAGTTTCAGCTCGATTACCTCTGTATTGAGGGAGAAATTTCAAACTCTAACATAAAAAAGTGTCTCATAGTCTAAGTGCAGTTTTTCTGCCGACTGCTCTGCCGTTTTGTCGCATAGCGTGTGGTGCTATACTTGGATTTTCGGCCATGAACATGACTTTGGAATTTGGCACTGCTCATACTTTCCTGTAGAGTACATCTGGAGCTACATTTTGTGGAAGTTTCAGCTCGATTGCCTAAGTATTGAGGGAGAAATTTCAAACTCTAGCAGAAAAAAGTGTCTCATAGTCTAAGTGCAGTTTTTCTGCCGACTGCTCTGCCGTTTTGTCGCATAGCGTGTGGTGCTATACTTGGATTTTCGGCCATGAACATGACTTTGGAATTTGGCAGAGCTCATACTTTCCTGTAGAGAACATCTGGGGCTACATTTCGTGCAAGTTTCAGCTCGATTGCCTCTGTATTGAGGGAGAAATTTCAAACTCTAACAGAAAAAAGTGTGTCATAGTCTAAGTGCAGGGTTTTTTTTGCCGCGTGCTCTGCCGTTTTGTCGCATAGCGTGTGGTGCTAAACTTGGATTTTCGGCCATGAACATGACTTTGGAATTTGGCACTGCTCATCTTTTCCTGTAGAGTACATCTGGGGCTACATTTCGTGCAAGTTTCAGCTCGATTGCTTAAGTATTGAGGGAGAAATTTCAAACTCTAACAGAAAAAAGTGTCTCATAGTCTAAGTGCAGTTTTTCTGCCGACTGCTCTGCCGTTTTGTCGCATAGCGTGTGGTGCTATACTTGGATTTTCGGCCATGAACATGACTTTGGAATTTGGCACTGCTCATACTTTCCTGTAAAGTACATCTGGGGCTACATTTCGTGCAAGTTTCAGCTCGATTGCCTAAGTATTGAGGGAGAAATTTCAAACTCTAACAGAAAAAGTGTCTCATAGTCTAAGTGCAGGGTTTTTTTGGCCGAGTGCTCTGCCGTTTTGTCGCATAGCGTGTGGTGCTATACTTGGATTTTCGGCCATGAACATGACTTTGGAATTTGGCACTGCTCATACTTTCCTGTAGAGTACATCTGGGGCTACATTTCCTGCAAGTTTCAGCTCGATTACCTCTGTATTGAGGGAGAAATTTCAAACTCTAACAGAAAAAAGTGTCTCATAGTCTAAGTGCAGTTTTTCTGCCGACTGCTCTGCCGTTTTGTCGCATAGCGTGTGGTGCTATACTTGGATTTTCGGCCATGAACATGACTTTGGAATTTGGCACTGCTCATACTTTCCTGTAGAGTACATCTGGAGCTACATTTTGTGGAAGTTTCAGCTCGATTGCCTAAGTATTGAGGGACAAATTTCAAACTCTAGCAGAAAAAAGTGTCTCATAGTCTAAGTGCAGTTTTTCTGCCGACTGCTCTGCCGTTTTGTCGCATAGCGTGTGGTGCTATACTTGGATTTTCGGCCATGAACATGACTTTGGAATTTGGCAGAGCTCATACTTTCCTGTAGAGAACATCTGGGGCTACATTTCGTGCAAGTTTCAGCTCGATTGCCTCTGTATTGAGGGAGAAATTTCAAACTCTAACAGAAAAAAGTGTGTCATAGTCTAAGTGCAGGGTTTTTTTTGCCGCGTGCTCTGCCGTTTTGTCGCATAGCGTGTGGTGCTATACTTGGATTTTCGGCCATGAACATGACTTTGGAATTTGGCACTGCTCATACTTTCCTGTAGAGTACATCTGGGGCTACATTTCGTGCAAGTTTCAGCTCGATTACCTCTGTATTGAGGGAGAAATTTCAAACTCTAACATAAAAAAGTGTCTCATAGTCTAAGTGCAGTTTTTCTGCCGACTGCTCTGCCGTTTTGTCGCATAGCGTGTGGTGCTATACTTGGATTTTCGGCCATGAACATGACTTTGGAATTTGGCAGAGCTCATACTTTCCTGTAGAGAACATCTGGGGCTACATTTCGTGCAAGTTTCAGCTCGATTGCCTCTGTATTGAGGGAGAAATTTCAAACTCTAACAGAAAAAAGTGTGTCATAGTCTAAGTGCAGGTTTTTTTTTGCCGCGTGCTCTGCCGTTTTGTCGCATAGCGTGTGGTGCTAAACTTGGATTTTCGGCCATGAACATGACTTTGGAATTTGGCACTGCTCATCTTTTCCTGTAGAGTACATCTGGGGCTACATTTCGTGCAAGTTTCAGCTCGATTGCCTCTGTATTGAGAGAGAAATTTCAAACTCTACCAGAAAAAAAGTGTCTCCTAGTCTAAGTGCAGTTTTTCTGCCGACTGCTCTGCCGTTTTGTCGCATAGCGTGTGGTGCTATACTTGGATTTTCGGCCATGAACATGACTTTGGAATTTTGCACAGCTCATACTTTCCTGTAGAATACATGTGGGGCTACATTTTGTGGAAGTTTCAGCTCGATTGCCTAAGTATTGAGGGAGAAATTTCAAACTCTAGCAGAAAAAAGTGTCTCATAGTCTAAGTGCAGTTTTTCTGCCGACTGCTCTGCCGTTTTGTCGCATAGCGTGTGGTGCTATACTTGGATTTTCGGCCATGAACATGAATTTGGAATTTGGCACTGCTCATACTTTCCTGTAGAGAACATCTGGGGCTACATTTCGTGCAAGTTTCAACTCGATTGCCTCTGTATTGAGGGAGAAATTTCAAACTCTAACAGAAAAAAGTGTCTCATAGTCTAAGTGCAGTTTTTCTGCCGACTGCTCTGCCGTTTTGTCGCATAGCGTGTGGTGCTATACTTGGATTTTCGGCCATGAACATGAATTTGGAATTTGGCACTGCTCATACTTTCCTGTAGAGAACATCTGGGGCTACATTTCGTGCAAGTTTCAACTCGATTGCCTCTGTATTGAGGGAGAAATTTCAAACTCTAACAGAAAAAAGTGTCTCATAGTCTAAGTGCAGTTTTTCTGCCGACTGCTCTGCCGTTTTGTCGCATAGCGTGTGGTGCTATACTTGGATTTTCGGCCATGAACATGACTTTGGAATTTGGCACTGCTCATACTTTCATGTAGAGTACATCTGGGGCTACATTTCGTGCAAGTTTCAGCTCGATTGCCTAAGTATTGAGGGAGAAATTTCAAACTCTAACAGAAAAAGTGTCTCATAGTCTAAGTGCAGGGTTTTTTTGGCCGCGTGCTCTGCCGTTTTGTCGCATAGCGTGTGGTGCTATACTTGGATTTTCGGCCATGAACATGACTTTGGAATTTGGCACTGCTCATCTTTTCCTGTAGAGTACATCTGGGGCTACATTTCCTGCAATTTTCAGCTCGATTGCCTCTGTATTGAGGGAGAAATTTCAAACTCTAACAGAAAAAAGTGTCTCCTAGTCTAAGTGCAGTTTTTCTGCCGACTGCTCTGCCGTTTTGTCGCATAGCGTGTGGTGCTATACTTGGATTTTCGGCCATGAACATGACTTTGGAATTTGGCACTGCTCATACTTTCCTGTAGAGTACATCTAGAGCTACATTTTGTGGAAGTTTCAGCTCGATTGCCTAAGTATTGAGGGAGAAATTTCAAACTCTAGCAGAAAAAAGTGTCTCATAGTCTAAGTGCAGTTTTTCTGCCGACTGCTCTGCCGTTTTGTCGCATAGCGTGTGGTGCTATACTTGGATTTTCGGCCATGAACATGACTTTGGAATTTGGCACAGCTCATACTTTCCTGTAGAGTACATCTGGGGCTACATTTCCTGCAAGTTTCAGCTCGATTGCCTAAGTATTGAGGGAGAAATTTCAAACTCTAGCAGAAAAAAGTGTCTCCTAGTCTAAGCGCAGTTTTTTTGCCGCCTGCTCTGCCGTTTGTTGCATAGCGTTAGGTGCTATACTTGGATTTTCGGCCATGAATATGACTTTGGAATTCTGCACAGCTCATACTTTCCTGTAGAGTACATCTGGGGCTACATTTCGTGCAAGTTTCAGCTCGATTACCTCTGTATTGAGGGAGAAATTTCAAACTCTAACATAAAAAAGTGTCTCATAGTCTAAGTGCAGTTTTTCTGCCGACTGCTCCGCCGTTTTGTCGCATAGCGTGTGGTGCTATACTTGGATTTTCGGCCATGAACATGACTTTGGAATTTGGCACTGCTTATACTTTCCTGTAGAGTACATCTGGAGCTACATTTTGTGGAAGTTTCAGCTCGATTGCCTAAGTATTGAGGGAGAAATTTCAAACTCTAGCAGAAAAAAGTGTCTCATAGTCTAAGTGCAGTTTTTTGGCCGCCTGCTCTGCCGTTTTGTCGCATAGCGTGTGGTGCTATACTTGGATTTTCGGCCATGAACATGAATTTGGAATTTGGCACTGCTCATACTTTCCTGTAGAGAACATCTGGGGCTACATTTCGTGCAAGTTTCAACTCGATTGCCTCTGTATTGAGGGAGAAATTTCAAACTCTAACAGAAAAAAGTGTCTCATAGTCTAAGTGCAGTTTTTCTGCCGACTGCTCTGCCGTTTTGTCGCATAGCGTGTGGTGCTATACTTGGATTTTCGGCCATGAACATGACTTTGGAATTTGGCACTGCTCATACTTTCATGTAGAGTACATCTGGGGCTACATTTCGTGCAAGTTTCAGCTCGATTGCCTAAGTATTGAGGGAGAAATTTCAAACTCTAACAGAAAAAGTGTCTCATAGTCTAAGTGCAGGGTTTTTTTGGCCGCGTGCTCTGCCGTTTTGTCGCATAGCGTGTGGTGCTATACTTGGATTTTCGGCCATGAACATGACTTTGGAATTTGGCACTGCTCATCTTTTCCTGTAGAGTACATCTGGGGCTACATTTCCTGCAATTTTCAGCTCGATTGCCTCTGTATTGAGGGAGAAATTTCAAACTCTAACAGAAAAAAGTGTCTCCTAGTCTAAGTGCAGTTTTTCTGCCGACTGCTCTGCCGTTTTGTCGCATAGCGTGTGGTGCTATACTTGGATTTTCGGCCATTAACATGACTTTGGAATTTGGCACTGCTCATACTTTCCTGTAGAGTACATCTAGAGCTACATTTTGTGGAAGTTTCAGCTCGATTGCCTAAGTATTGAGGGAGAAATTTCAAACTCTAGCAGAAAAAAGTGTCTCATAGTCTAAGTGCAGTTTTTCTGCCGACTGCTCTGCCGTTTTGTCGCATAGCGTGTGGTGCTATACTTGGATTTTCGGCCATGAACATGACTTTGGAATTTGGCACAGCTCATACTTTCCTGTAGAGTACATCTGGGG
Organism: Astropecten irregularis; assembly: GCA_963971285.1. Taxonomy (NCBI): domain Eukaryota; kingdom Metazoa; phylum Echinodermata; class Asteroidea; order Paxillosida; family Astropectinidae; genus Astropecten; species Astropecten irregularis. Next base: position 7,810,980 of record OZ020258.1, on the reverse strand, counting down.
CTACATTTCCTGCAAGTTTCAGCTCGATTGCCTAAGTATTGAGGGAGAAATTTCAAACTCTAGCAGAAAAAAGTGTCTCCTAGTCTAAGCGCAGTTTTTTTGCCGCCTGCTCTGCCGTTTGTTGCATAGCGTTAGGTGCTATACTTGGATTTTCGGCCATGAATATGACTTTGGAATTCTGCACAGCTCATACTTTCCTGTAGAGTACATCTGGGGCTACATTTCGTGCAAGTTTCAGCTCGATTACCTCTGTATTGAGGGAGAAATTTCAAACTCTAACATAAAAAAGTGTCTCATAGTCTAAGTGCAGTTTTTCTGCCGACTGCTCCGCCGTTTTGTCGCATAGCGTGTGGTGCTATACTTGGATTTTCGGCCATGAACATGACTTTGGAATTTGGCACTGCTTATACTTTCCTGTAGAGTACATCTGGAGCTACATTTTGTGGAAGTTTCAGCTCGATTGCCTAAGTATTGAGGGAGAAATTTCAAACTCTAGCAGAAAAAAGTGTCTCATAGTCTAAGTGCAGTTTTTCTGCCGACTGCTCTGCCGTTTTGTCGCATAGCGTGTGGTGCTATACTTGGATTTTCGGCCATGAACATGACTTTGGAATTTGGCAGAGCTCATACTTTCCTGTAGAGAACATCTGGGGCTACATTTCGTGCAAGTTTCAGCTCGATTGCCTCTGTATTGAGGGAGAAATTTCAAACTCTAACAGAAAAAAGTGTGTCATAGTCTAAGTGCAGGTTTTTTTTTGCCGCGTGCTCTGCCGTTTTGTCGCATAGCGTGTGGTGCTATACTTGGATTTTCGGCCATGAACATGACTTTGGAATTTGGCACTGCTCATCTTTTCCTGTAGAGTACATCTGGGGCTACATTTCCTGCAATTTTCAGCTCGATTGCCTCTGTATTGAGGGAGAAATTTCAAACTCTAACAGAAAAAAGTGTCTCCTAGTCTAAGTGCAGTTTTTCTGCCGACTGCTCTGCCGTTTTGTCGCATAGCGTGTGGTGCTATACTTGGATTTTCGGCCATGAACATGACTTTGGAATTTGGCACTGCTCATACTTTCCTGTAGAGTACATCTAGAGCTACATTTTGTGGAAGTTTCAGCTCGATTGCCTAAGTATTGAGGGAGAAATTTCAAACTCTAGCAGAAAAAAGTGTCTCATAGTCTAAGTGCAGTTTTTCTGCCGACTGCTCTGCCGTTTTGTCGCATAGCGTGTGGTGCTATACTTGGATTTTCGGCCATGAACATGACTTTGGAATTTAGAACTGCTCATACTTTCCTGTAGAGTACATCTGGGGCTACATTTTGTGGAAGTTTCAGCTCGATTGCCTAAGTATTGAGGGAGAAATTTCAAACTCTAGCAGAAAAAAGTGTCTCATAGTCTAAGTGCAGTTTTTCTGCCGACTGCTCTGCCGTTTTGTCGCATAGCGTGTGGTGCTATACTTGGATTTTCGGCCATGAACATGACTTTGGAATTTGGCACAGCTCATACTTTCCTGTAGAGTACATCTGGGGCTACATTTCGGGCAAGTTTCAGCTCGATTGCCTCTGTATTGAGGGAGAAATTTCAAACTCTAACAGAAAAAAGTGTCTCATAGTCTAAGTGCAGTTTTTCTGCCGACTGCTCTGCCGTTTTGTCGCATAGCGTGTGGTGCTATACTTGGATTTTCGGCCATGAACATGACTTTGGAATTTGGCACTGCTCATACTTTCATGTAGAGTACATCTGGGGCTACATTTCGTGCAAGTTTCAGCTCGATTGCCTAAGTTTTGAGGGAGAAATTTCAAACTCTAACAGAAAAAGGGTCTCATAGTCTAAGTGCAGGGTTTTTTTTGCCGCGTGCTCTGCCGTTTTGTCGCATAGCGTGTGGTGCTATACTTGGATTTTCGGCCATGAACATGACTTTGGAATTTGGCACTGCTCATACTTTCCTGTAGAGTACATCTGGGGCTACATTTCGTGCAAGTTTCAGCTCGATTGCCTAAGTATTGAGGGAGAAATTTCAAACTCTAACAGAAAAAGTGTCTCATAGTCTAAGTGCAGGTTTTTTTTGCCGCGTGCTCTGCCGTTTTGTTGCATAGCGTGTGGTGCTATACTTGGATTTTCGGCCATGAACATGACTTTGGAATTTGGCACTGCTCTTACTTTCCTGTAGAGTACATCTGGGGCTACATTTTGTGGAAGTTTCAGCTCGATTGCCTAAGTATTGAGGGAGAAATTTCAAACTCTAACAGAAAAAGTGTCTCATAGTCTAAGTGCAGGGTTTTTTTGGCCGCGTGCTCTGCCGTTTTGTCGCATAGCGTGTGGTGCTATACTTGGATTTTCGGCCATGAATATGACTTTGGAATTCTGCACAGCTCATACTTTCCTGTAGAGTACATCTGGGGCTACATTTCGTGCAAGTTTCAGCTCGATTACCTCTGTATTGAGGGAGAAATTTCAAACTCTAACATAAAAAAGTGTCTCATAGTCTAAGTGCAGTTTTTCTGCCGACTGCTCTGCCGTTTTGTCGCATAGCGTGTGGTGCTATACTTGGATTTTCGGCCATGAACATGACTTTGGAATTTGGCACTGCTCATACTTTCCTGTAGAGTACATCTGGAGCTACATTTTGTGTAAGTTTCAGCTCGATTGCCTAAGTATTGAGGGAGAAATTTCAAACTCTAGCAGAAAAAAGTGTCTCATAGTCTAAGTGCAGTTTTTCTGCCGACTGCTCTGCCGTTTTGTCGCATAGCGTGTGGTGCTATACTTGGATTTTCGGCCATGAACATGACTTTGGAATTTGGCAGAGCTCATACTTTCCTGTAGAGAACATCTGGGGCTACATTTCGTGCAAGTTTCAGCTCGATTGCCTCTGTATTGAGGGAGAAAATTCAAACTCTAACAGAAAAAAGTGTGTCATAGTCTAAGTGCAGGGTTTTTTTTGCCGCGTGCTCTGCCGTTTTGTCGCATAGCGTGTGGTGCTAAACTTGGATTTTCGGCCATGAACATGACTTTGGAATTTGGCACTGCTCATCTTTTCCTGTAGAGTACATCTGGGGCTACATTTCGTGCAAGTTTCAGCTCGATTGCCTAAGTATTGAGGGAGAAATTTCAAACTCTAACAGAAAAAGTGTCTCATAGTCTAAGTGCAGGGTTTTTTTGGCCACGTGCTCTGCCGTTTTGTCGCATAGCGTGTGGTGCTTTACTTGGATTTTCGGCCATGAACATGACTTTGGAATTTGGCACTGCTCATCTTTTCCTGTAGAGTACATCTGGGGCTACATTTCCTGCAATTTTCAGCTCGATTGCCTCTGTATTGAGGGAGAAATTTCAAACTCTAACAGAAAAAAGTGTCTCCTAGTCTAAGTGCAGTTTTTCTGCCGACTGCTCTGCCGTTTTGTCGCATAGCGTGTGGTGCTATACTTGGATTTTCGGCCATGAACATGACTTTGGAATTTGGCACTGCTCATACTTTCCTGTAGAGTACATCTAGAGCTACATTTTGTGGAAGTTTCAGCTCGATTGCCTAAGTATTGAGGGAGAAATTTCAAACTCTAACAGAAAAAAGTGTCTCATAGTCTAAGTGCAGTTTTTCTGCCGACTGCTCTGCCGTTTTGTCGCATAGCGTGTGGTGCTATACTTGGATTTTCGGCCATGAACATGACTTTGGAATTTGGCACTGCTCATACTTTCATGTAGAGTACATCTGGGGCTACATTTCGTGCAAGTTTCAGCTCGATTGCCTAAGTTTTGAGGGAGAAATTTCAAACTCTAACAGAAAAAGGGTCTCATAGTCTAAGTGCAGGGTTTTTTTTGCCGCGTGCTCTGCCGTTTTGTCGCATAGCGTGTGGTGCTATACTTGGATTTTCGGCCATGAACATGACTTTGGAATTTGGCACTGCTCATACTTTCCTGTAGAGTACATCTGGGGCTACATTTCGTGCAAGTTTCAGCTCGATTGCCTAAGTATTGAGGGAGAAATTTCAAACTCTAACAGAAAAAGTGTCTCATAGTCTAAGTGCAGGGTTTTTTTGGCCGCGTGCTCTGCCGTTTTGTCGCATAGCGTGTGGTGCCATACTTGGATTTTCGGCCATGAATATGACTTTGGAATTCTGCACAGCTCATACTTTCCTGTAGAGTACATCTGGGGCTACATTTCGTGCAAGTTTCAGCTCGATTACCTCTGTATTGAGGGAGAAATTTCAAACTCTAACATAAAAAAGTGTCTCATAGTCTAAGTGCAGTTTTTCTGCCGACTGCTCTGCCGTTTTGTCGCATAGCGTGTGGTGCTATACTTGGATTTTCGGCCATGAACATGACTTTGGAATTTGGCACTGCTCATACTTTCCTGTAGAGTACATCTGGAGCTACATTTTGTGTAAGTTTCAGCTCGATTGCCTAAGTATTGAGGGAGAAATTTCAAACTCTAGCAGAAAAAAGTGTCTCATAGTCTAAGTGCAGTTTTTCTGCCGACTGCTCTGCCGTTTTGTCGCATAGCGTGTGGTGCTATACTTGGATTTTCGGCCATGAACATGACTTTGGAATTTGGCAAAGCTCATACTTTCCTGTAGAGAACATCTGGGGCTACATTTCGTGCAAGTTTCAGCTCGATTGCCTCTGTATTGAGGGAGAAATTTCAAACTCTAACAGAAAAAAGTGTGTCATAGTCTAAGTGCAGGGTTTTTTTTGCCGCGTGCTCTGCCGTTTTGTCGCATAGCGTGTGGTGCTAAACTTGGATTTTCGGCCATGAACATGACTTTGGAATTTGGCACTGCTCATCTTTTCCTGTAGAGTACATCTGGGGCTACATTTCGTGCAAGTTTCAGCTCGATTGCCTAAGTATTGAGGGAGAAATTTCAAACTCTAACAGAAAAAGTGTCTCATAGTCTAAGTGCAGGGTTTTTTTGGCCGCGTGCTCTGCCGTTTTGTCGCATAGCGTGTGGTGCTATACTTGGATTTTCGGCCATGAACATGACTTTGGAATTTGGCACTGCTCATCTTTTCCTGTAGAGTACATCTGGGGCTACATTTCCTGCAATTTTCAGCTCGATTGCCTCTGTATTGAGGGAGAAATTTCAAACTCTAACAGAAAAAAGTGTCTCCTAGTCTAAGTGCAGTTTTTCTGCCGACTGCTCTGCCGTTTTGTCGCATAGCGTGTGGTGCTATACTTGGATTTTCGGCCATGAACATGACTTTGGAATTTGGCACTGCTCATACTTTCCTGTAGAGTACATCTAGAGCTACATTTTGTGGAAGTTTCAGCTCGATTGCCTAAGTATTGAGGGAGAAATTTCAAACTCTAGCAGAAAAAAGTGTCTCATAGTCTAAGTGCAGGGTTTTTTTTGCCGCGTGCTCTGCCGTTTTGTCGCATAGCGTGTGGTGCTATACTTGGATTTTCGGCCATGAACATGACTTTGGAATTTGGCACTGCTCATACTTTCCTGTAGAGTACATCTGGGGCTACATTTCGTGCAAGTTTCAGCTCGATTGCCTAAGTATTGAGGGAGAAATTTCAAACTCTAACAGAAAAAGTGTCTCATAGTCTAAGTACAGGTTTTTTTTGCCGCGTGCTCTGCCGTTTTGTTGCATAGCGTGTGGTGCTATACTTGGATTTTCGGCCATGAACATGACTTTGGAATTTGGCACTGCTCTTACTTTCCTGTAGAGTACATCTGGGGCTACATTTTGTGGAAGTTTCAGCTCGATTGCCTAAGTATTGAGGGAGAAATTTCAAACTCTAACAGAAAAAGTGTCTCATAGTCTAAGTGCAGGGTTTTTTTGGCCGAGTGCTCTGCCGTTTTGTCGCATAGCGTGTGGTGCTATACTTGGATTTTCGGCCATGAATATGACTTTGGAATTCTGCACAGCTCATACTTTCCTGTAGAGTACATCTGGGGCTACATTTCGTGCAAGTTTCAGCTCGATTACCTCTGTATTGAGGGAGAAATTTCAAACTCTAACATAAAAAAGTGTCTCATAGTCTAAGTGCAGTTTTTCTGCCGACTGCTCTGCCGTTTTGTCGCATAGCGTGTGGTGCTATACTTGGATTTTCGGCCATGAACATGACTTTGGAATTTGGCACTGCTCATACTTTCCTGTAGAGTACATCTGGAGCTACATTTTGTGTAAGTTTCAGCTCGATTGCCTAAGTATTGAGGGAGAAATTTCAAACTCTAGCAGAAAAAAGTGTCTCATAGTCTAAGTGCAGTTTTTCTGCCGACTGCTCTGCCGTTTTGTCGCATAGCGTGTGGTGCTATACTTGGATTTTCGGCCATGAACAAGACTTTGGAATTTGGCAGAGCTCATACTTTCCTGTAGAGAACATCTGGGGCTACATTTCGTGCAAGTTTCAGCTCGATTGCCTCTGTATTGAGGGAGAAATTTCAAACTCTAACAGAAAAAAGTGTGTCATAGTCTAAGTGCAGGGTTTTTTTTGCCGCGTGCTCTGCCGTTTTGTCGCATAGCGTGTGGTGCTAAACTTGGATTTTCGGCCATGAACATGACTTTGGAATTTGGCACTGCTCATCTTTTCCTGTAGAGTACATCTGGGGCTACATTTCGTGCAAGTTTCAGCTCGATTGCCTAAGTATTGAGGGAGAAATTTCAAACTCTAACAGAAAAAGTGTCTCATAGTCTAAGTGCAGGGTTTTTTTGGCCGCGTGCTCTGCCGTTTTGTCGCATAGCGTGTGGTGCTATACTTGGAATTTCGGCCATGAACATGACTTTGGAATTTGGCACTGCTCATCTTTTCCTGTAGAGTACATCTGGGGCTACATTTCCTGCAATTTTCAGCTCGATTGCCTCTGTATTGAGGGAGAAATTTCAAACTCTAACAGAAAAAAGTGTCTCCTAGTCTAAGTGCAGTTTTTCTGCCGACTGCTCTGCCGTTTTGTCGCATAGCGTGTGGTGCTATACTTGGATTTTCGGCCATGAACATGACTTTGGAATTTGGCACTGCTCATACTTTCCTGTAGAGTACATCTAGAGCTACATTTTGTGGAAGTTTCAGCTCGATTGCCTAAGTATTGAGGGAGAAATTTCAAACTCTAGCAGAAAAAAGTGTCTCATAGTCTAAGTGCAGTTTTTCTGCCGACTGCTCTGCCGTTTTGTCGCATAGCGTGTGGTGCTATACTTGGATTTTCGGCCATGAACATGACTTTGGAATTTGGCACAGCTCATACTTTCCTGTAGAGTACATCTGGGGCTACATTTCCTGCAAGTTTCAGCTCGATTGCCTAAGTATTGAGGGAGAAATTTCAAACTCTAGCAGAAAAAAGTGTCTCCTAGTCTAAGCGCAGTTTTTTTGCCGCCTGCTCTGCCGTTTGTTGCATAGCGTTAGGTGCTATACTTGGATTTTCGGCCATGAATATGACTTTGGAATTCTGCACAGCTCATACTTTCCTGTAGAGTACATCTGGGGCTACATTTCGTGCAAGTTTCAGCTCGATTACCTCTGTATTGAGGGAGAAATTTCAAACTCTAACATAAAAAAGTGTCTCATAGTCTAAGTGCAGTTTTTCTGCCGACTGCTCTGCCGTTTTGTCGCATAGCGTGTGGTGCTATACTTGGATTTTCGGCCATGAACATGACTTTGGAATTTGGCACTGCTCATACTTTCCTGTAGAGTACATCTGGAGCTACATTTTGTGGAAGTTTCAGCTCGATTGCCTAAGTATTGAGGGAGAAATTTCAAACTCTAGCAGAAAAAAGTGTCTCATAGTCTAAGTGCAGTTTTTCTGCCGACTGCTCTGCCGTTTTGTCGCATAGCGTGTGGTGCTATACTTGGATTTTCGGCCATGAACATGACTTTGGAATTTGGCAGAGCTCATACTTTCCTGTAGAGAACATCTGGGGCTACATTTCGTGCAAGTTTCAGCTCGATTGCCTCTGTATTGAGGGAGAAATTTCAAACTCTAACAGAAAAAAGTGTGTCATAGTCTAAGTGCAGGTTTTTTTTTGCCGCGTGCTCTGCCGTTTTGTCGCATAGCGTGTGGTGCTAAACTTGGATTTTCGGCCATGAACATGACTTTGGAATTTGGCACTGCTCATCTTTTCCTGTAGAGTACATCTGGGGCTACATTTCGTGCAAGTTTCAGCTCGATTGCCTAAGTATTGAGGGAGAAATTTCAAACTCTAACAGAAAAAGTGTCTCATCGTCTAAGTGCAGGGTTTTTTTGGCCGCGTGCTCTGCCGTTTTGTCGCATAGCGTGTGGTGCTATACTTGGATTTTCGGCCATGAACATGACTTTGGAATTTGGCACTGCTCATCTTTTCCTGTAGAGTACATCTGGGGCTACATTTCCTGCATTTTTCAGCTCGATTGCCTCTGTATTGAGGGAGAAATTTCAAACTCTAACAGAAAAAAGTGTCTCCTAGTCTAAGTGCAGTTTTTCTGCCGACTGCTCTGCCGTTTTGTCGCATAGCGTGTGGTGCTATACTTGGATTTTCGGCCATGAACATGACTTTGGAATTTGGCACTGCTCATACTTTCCTGTAGAGTACATCTAGAGCTACATTTTGTGGAAGTTTCAGCTCGATTGCCTAAGTATTGAGGGAGAAATTTCAAACTCTAGCAGAAAAAAGTGTCTCATAGTCTAAGTGCAGTTTTTCTGCCGACTGCTCTGCCGTTTTGTCGCATAGCGTGTGGTGCTATACTTGGATTTTCGGCCATGAACATGACTTTGGAATTTGGCACAGCTCATACTTTCCTGTAGAGTACATCTGGGGCTACATTTCCTGCAAGTTTCAGCTCGATTGCCTAAGTATTGAGGGAGAAATTTCAAACTCTAGCAGAAAAAAGTGTCTCCTAGTCTAAGCGCAGTTTTTTTGCCGCCTGCTCTGCCGTTTTGTCGCATAGCGTGTGGTGCTAAACTTGGATTTTCGGCCATGAACATGAGTTTTGAATTTGGCACTGCTCATCTTTTCCTGTAGAGTACATCTGGGGCTACATTTCGTGCAAGTTTCAGCTCGATTGCCTAAGTATTGAGGGAGAAATTTCAAACTCTAACAGAAAAAGTGTCTCATAGTCTAAGTGCAGGGTTTTTTTGGCCGCGTGCTCTGCCGTTTTGTCGCATAGCGTGTGGTGCTATACTTGGATTTTCGGCCATGAACATGACTTTGGAATTTGGCACTGCTCATCTTTTCCTGTAGAGTACATCTGGGGCTACATTTCCTGCAATTTTCAGCTCGATTGCCTCTGTATTGAGGGAGAAATTTCAAACTCTAACAGAAAAAAGTGTCTCCTAGTCTAAGTGCAGTTTTTCTGCCGACTGCTCTGCCGTTTTGTCGCATAGCGTGTGGTGCTATACTTGGATTTTCGGCCATGAACATGACTTTGGAATTTGGCACTGCTCATACTTTCCTGTAGAGTACATCTAGAGCTACATTTTGTGGAAGTTTCAGCTCGATTGCCTAAGTATTGAGGGAGAAATTTCAAACTCTAGCAGAAAAAAGTGTCTCATAGTCTAAGTGCAGTTTTTCTGCCGACTGCTCTGCCGTTTTGTCGCATAGCGTGTGGTGCTATACTTGGATTTTCGGCCATGAACATGACTTTGGAATTTGGCACAGCTCATACTTTCCTGTAGAGTACATCTGGGGCTACATTTCCTGCAAGTTTCAGCTCGATTGCCTAAGTATTGAGGGAGAAATTTCAAACTCTAGCAGAAAAAAGTGTCTCCTAGTCTAAGCGCAGTTTTTTTGCCGCCTGCTCTGCCGTTTTGTCGCATAGCGTGTGGTGCTATACTTGGATTTTCGGCCATGAACATGACTTTGGAATTTAGAACTGCTCATACTTTCCTGTAGAGTACATCTGGGGCTACATTTTGTGGAAGTTTCAGCTCGATTGCCTCTGTATTGAGGGAGAAATTTCAAACTCTAGCAGAAAAAAGTGTCTCATAGTCTAAGTGCAGTTTTTCTGCCGACTGCTCTGCCGTTTTGTCGCATAGCGTGTGGTGCTATACTTGGATTTTCGGCCATGAACATGACTTTGGAATTTGGCACTGCTCATACTTTCCTGTAGAGTACATCTGGGGCTACATTTCCTGCAAGTTTCAGCTCGATTGCCTCAGTATTGAGGGAGAAATTTCAAACTCTAGCAGAAAAAAGTGTCTCCTAGTCTAAGCGCAGTTTTTTTGCCGCCTGCTCTGCCGTTTGTTGCATAGCGTGTTGTGCTATACTTGGATTTTCGGCCATGAACATGACTTTGGAATTTAGAACTGCTCATACTTTCCTGTAGAGTACATCTGGAGCTACATTTTGTGGAAGTTTCAGCTCGATTGCCTAAGTATTGAGGGAGAAATCTCAAACTCTAGCAGAAAAAAAGTGTCTCATAGTCTAAGTGTAGTTTTTCTGCCGACTGCTCTGCCGTTTTGTCGCATAGCGTGTGGTGCTATACTTGGATTTTCGGCCATGAACATGACTTTGGAATTTAGAACTGCTCATACTTTCCTGTAGAGTACATCGGGGGCTACATTTTGTGGAAGTTTCAGCTCGATTGCCTCTGTATTGAGGGAGAAATTTCAAACTCTAGCAGAAAAAAGTGTCTCATAGTCTAAGTGCAGTTTTTCTGCCGACTGCTCTGCCGTTTTGTCGCATAGCGTGTGGTGCTATACTTGGATTTTCGGCCATGAACATGACCTTGGAATTTGGCACAGCTCATACTTTCCTGTAGAGTACATCTGGGGCTACATTTCGGGCAAGTTTCAGCTCGATTGCCTCTGTATTGAGGGAGAAATTTCAAACTCTAACAGAAAAAAGTGTCTCATAGTCTAAGTGCAGGGTTTTTTTTGCCGCGTGCTCTGCCGTTTTGTTGCATAGCGTGTGGTGCTATACTTGGATTTTCGGCCATGAACATGACTTTGGAATTTGGCACTGCTCTTACTTTCCTGTAGAGTACATCTGGGGCTACATTTTGTGGAAGTTTCAGCTCGATTGCCTAAGTATTGAGGGAGAAATTTCAAACTCTAGCAGAAAAAAGTGTCTCATAGTCTAAGTGCAGTTTTTCTGCCGACTGCTCTGTCGTTTTGTCGCATAGCGTGTGGTGCTATACTTGGATTTTCGGCCATGAATATGACTTTGGAATTTGACAGAGCTCATATTTTCCTGTAGAGAACATCTGGGGCTACATTTCGTGCAAGTTTCAGCTCGATTGCCTCAGTATTGAGGGGAAATTTCAAACTCTAACAGAAAAAAGTGTCTCCTAGTCTAAGTGCAGTTTTTCTGCCGACTGCTCTGCCGTTTTGTCGCATAGCGTGTGGTGCTATACTTGGATTTTCGGCCATGAACAAGACTTTGGAATTTGGCAGAGCTCATACTTTCCTGTAGAGAACATCTGGGGCTACATTTCGTGCAAGTTTCAGCTCGATTGCCTCTGTATTGAGGGAGAAATTTCAAACTCTAACAGAAAAAAGTGTGTCATAGTCTAAGTGCAGGGTTTTTTTTGCCGCGTGCTCTGCCGTTTTGTCGCATAGCGTGTGGTGCTAAACTTGGATTTTCGGCCATGAACATGACTTTGGAATTTGGCACTGCTCATCTTTTCCTGTAGAGTACATCTGGGGCTACATTTCGTGCAAGTTTCAGCTCGATTGCCTAAGTATTGAGGGAGAAATTTCAAACTCTAACAGAAAAAGTGTCTCATAGTCTAAGTGCAGGGTTTTTTTGGCCGCGTGCTCTGCCGTTTTGTCGCATAGCGTGTGGTGCTATACTTGGATTTTCGGCCATGAACATGACTTTGGAATTTGGCACAGCTCATACTTTCCTGTAGAGTACATCTGGGGCTACATTTCCTGCAAGTTTCAGCTCGATTGCCTAAGTATTGAGGGAGAAATTTCAAACTCTAGCAGAAAAAAGTGTCTCCTAGTCTAAGCGCAGTTTTTTTGCCGCCTGCTCTGCCGTTTTGTCGCATAGCGTGTGGTGCTATACTTGGATTTTCGGCCATGAACATGACTTTGGAATTTAGAACTGCTCATACTTTCCTGTAGAGTACATCTGGGGCTACATTTTGTGGAAGTTTCAGCTCGATTGCCTCTGTATTGAGGGAGAAATTTCAAACTCTAGCAGAAAAAAGTGTCTCATAGTCTAAGTGCAGTTTTTCTGCCGACTGCTCTGCCGTTTTGTCGCATAGCGTGTGGTGCTATACTTGGATTTTCGGCCATGAACATGACTTTGGAATTTGGCACTGCTCATACTTTCCTGTAGAGTACATCTGGGGCTACATTTCCTGCAAGTTTCAGCTCGATTGCCTCAGTATTGAGGGAGAAATTTCAAACTCTAGCAGAAAAAAGTGTCTCCTAGTCTAAGCGCAGTTTTTTTGCCGCCTGCTCTGCCGTTTGTTGCATAGCGTGTTGTGCTATACTTGGATTTTCGGCCATGAACATGACTTTGGAATTTAGAACTGCTCATACTTTCCTGTAGAGTACATCTGGAGCTACATTTTGTGGAAGTTTCAGCTCGATTGCCTAAGTATTGAGGGAGAAATCTCAAACTCTAGCAGAAAAAAAGTGTCTCATAGTCTAAGTGTAGTTTTTCTGCCGACTGCTCTGCCGTTTTGTCGCATAGCGTGTGGTGCTATACTTGGATTTTCGGCCATGAACATGACTTTGGAATTTAGAACTGCTCATACTTTCCTGTAGAGTACATCGGGGGCTACATTTTGTGGAAGTTTCAGCTCGATTGCCTCTGTATTGAGGGAGAAATTTCAAACTCTAGCAGAAAAAAGTGTCTCATAGTCTAAGTGCAGTTTTTCTGCCGACTGCTCTGCCGTTTTGTCGCATAGCGTGTGGTGCTATACTTGGATTTTCGGCCATGAACATGACCTTGGAATTTGGCACAGCTCATACTTTCCTGTAGAGTACATCTGGGGCTACATTTCGGGCAAGTTTCAGCTCGATTGCCTCTGTATTGAGGGAGAAATTTCAAACTCTAACAGAAAAAAGTGTCTCATAGTCTAAGTGCAGGGTTTTTTTTGCCGCGTGCTCTGCCGTTTTGTTGCATAGCGTGTGGTGCTATACTTGGATTTTCGGCCATGAACATGACTTTGGAATTTGGCACTGCTCTTACTTTCCTGTAGAGTACATCTGGGGCTACATTTTGTGGAAGTTTCAGCTCGATTGCCTAAGTATTGAGGGAGAAATTTCAAACTCTAGCAGAAAAAAGTGTCTCATAGTCTAAGTGCAGTTTTTCTGCCGACTGCTCTGTCGTTTTGTCGCATAGCGTGTGGTGCTATACTTGGATTTTCGGCCATGAATATGACTTTGGAATTTGACAGAGCTCATATTTTCCTGTAGAGAACATCTGGGGCTACATTTCGTGCAAGTTTCAGCTCGATTGCCTCAGTATTGAGGGGAAATTTCAAACTCTAACAGAAAAAAGTGTCTCCTAGTCTAAGTGCAGTTTTTCTGCCGACTGCTCTGCCGTTTTGTCGCATAGCGTGTGGTGCTATACTTGGATTTTCGGCCATGAACAAGACTTTGGAATTTGGCAGAGCTCATACTTTCCTGTAGAGAACATCTGGGGCTACATTTCGTGCAAGTTTCAGCTCGATTGCCTCTGTATTGAGGGAGAAATTTCAAACTCTAACAGAAAAAAGTGTGTCATAGTCTAAGTGCAGGGTTTTTTTTGCCGCGTGCTCTGCCGTTTTGTCGCATAGCGTGTGGTGCTAAACTTGGATTTTCGGCCATGAACATGACTTTGGAATTTGGCACTGCTCATCTTTTCCTGTAGAGTACATCTGGGGCTACATTTCGTGCAAGTTTCAGCTCGATTGCCTAAGTATTGAGGGAGAAATTTCAAACTCTAACAGAAAAAGTGTCTCATAGTCTAAGTGCAGGGTTTTTTTGGCCGCGTGCTCTGCCGTTTTGTCGCATAGCGTGTGGTGCTATACTTGGATTTTCGGCCATGAATATGACTTTGGAATTCTGCACAGCTCATACTTTCCTGTAGAGTACATCTGGGGCTACATTTCGTGCAAGTTTCAGCTCGATTACCTCTGTATTGAGGGAGAAATTTCAAACTCTAACATAAAAAAGTGTCTCATAGTCTAAGTGCAGTTTTTCTGCCGACTGCTCTGCCGTTTTGTCGCATAGCGTGTGGTGCTATACTTGGATTTTCGGCCATGAACATGACTTTGGAATTTGGCACTGCTCATACTTTCCTGTAGAGTACATCTGGAGCTACATTTTGTGTAAGTTTCAGCTCGATTGCCTAAGTATTGAGGGAGAAATTTCAAACTCTAGCAGAAAAAAGTGTCTCATAGTCTAAGTGCAGTTTTTCTGCCGACTGCTCTGCCGTTTTGTCGCATAGCGTGTGGTGCTATACTTGGATTTTCGGCCATGAACAAGACTTTGGAATTTGGCAGAGCTCATACTTTCCTGTAGAGAACATCTGGGGCTACATTTCGTGCAAGTTTCAGCTCGATTGCCTCTGTATTGAGGGAGAAATTTCAAACTCTAACAGAAAAAAGTGTGTCATAGTCTAAGTGCAGGGTTTTTTTTGCCGCGTGCTCTGCCGTTTTGTCGCATAGCGTGTGGTGCTAAACTTGGATTTTCGGCCATGAACATGACTTTGGAATTTGGCACTGCTCATCTTTTCCTGTAGAGTACATCTGGGGCTACATTTCGTGCAAGTTTCAGCTCGATTGCCTAAGTATTGAGGGAGAAATTTCAAACTCTAACAGAAAAAGTGTCTCATAGTCTAAGTGCAGGGTTTTTTTGGCCGCGTGCTCTGCCGTTTTGTCGCATAGCGTGTGGTGCTATACTTGGAATTTCGGCCATGAACATGACTTTGGAATTTGGCACTGCTCATCTTTTCCTGTAGAGTACATCTGGGGCTACATTTCCTGCAATTTTCAGCTCGATTGCCTCTGTATTGAGGGAGAAATTTCAAACTCTAACAGAAAAAAGTGTCTCCTAGTCTAAGTGCAGTTTTTCTGCCGACTGCTCTGCCGTTTTGTCGCATAGCGTGTGGTGCTATACTTGGATTTTCGGCCATGAACATGACTTTGGAATTTGGCACTGCTCATACTTTCCTGTAGAGTACATCTAGAGCTACATTTTGTGGAAGTTTCAGCTCGATTGCCTAAGTATTGAGGGAGAAATTTCAAACTCTAGCAGAAAAAAGTGTCTCATAGTCTAAGTGCAGTTTTTCTGCCGACTGCTCTGCCGTTTTGTCGCATAGCGTGTGGTGCTATACTTGGATTTTCGGCCATGAACATGACTTTGGAATTTGGCACAGCTCATACTTTCCTGTAGAGTACATCTGGGGCTACATTTCCTGCAAGTTTCAGCTCGATTGCCTAAGTATTGAGGGAGAAATTTCAAACTCTAGCAGAAAAAAGTGTCTCCTAGTCTAAGCGCAGTTTTTTTGCCGCCTGCTCTGCCGTTTGTTGCATAGCGTTAGGTGCTATACTTGGATTTTCGGCCATGAATATGACTTTGGAATTCTGCACAGCTCATACTTTCCTGTAGAGTACATCTGGGGCTACATTTCGTGCAAGTTTCAGCTCGATTACCTCTGTATTGAGGGAGAAATTTCAAACTCTAACATAAAAAAGTGTCTCATAGTCTAAGTGCAGTTTTTCTGCCGACTGCTCTGCCGTTTTGTCGCATAGCGTGTGGTGCTATACTTGGATTTTCGGCCATGAACATGACTTTGGAATTTGGCACTGCTCATACTTTCCTGTAGAGTACATCTGGAGCTACATTTTGTGGAAGTTTCAGCTCGATTGCCTAAGTATTGAGGGAGAAATTTCAAACTCTAGCAGAAAAAAGTGTCTCATAGTCTAAGTGCAGTTTTTCTGCCGACTGCTCTGCCGTTTTGTCGCATAGCGTGTGGTGCTATACTTGGATTTTCGGCCATGAACATGACTTTGGAATTTGGCAGAGCTCATACTTTCCTGTAGAGAACATCTGGGGCTACATTTCGTGCAAGTTTCAGCTCGATTGCCTCTGTATTGAGGGAGAAATTTCAAACTCTAACAGAAAAAAGTGTGTCATAGTCTAAGTGCAGGTTTTTTTTTGCCGCGTGCTCTGCCGTTTTGTCGCATAGCGTGTGGTGCTAAACTTGGATTTTCGGCCATGAACATGACTTTGGAATTTGGCACTGCTCATCTTTTCCTGTAGAGTACATCTGGGGCTACATTTCGTGCAAGTTTCAGCTCGATTGCCTAAGTATTGAGGGAGAAATTTCAAACTCTAACAGAAAAAGTGTCTCATCGTCTAAGTGCAGGGTTTTTTTGGCCGCGTGCTCTGCCGTTTTGTCGCATAGCGTGTGGTGCTATACTTGGATTTTCGGCCATGAACATGACTTTGGAATTTGGCACTGCTCATCTTTTCCTGTAGAGTACATCTGGGGCTACATTTCCTGCATTTTTCAGCTCGATTGCCTCTGTATTGATGGAGAAATTTCAAACTCTAACAGAAAAAAGTGTCTCCTAGTCTAAGTGCAGTTTTTCTGCCGACTGCTCTGCCGTTTTGTCGCATAGCGTGTGGTGCTATACTTGGATTTTCGGCCATGAACATGACTTTGGAATTTGGCACTGCTCATACTTTCCTGTAGAGTACATCTAGAGCTACATTTTGTGGAAGTTTCAGCTCGATTGCCTAAGTATTGAGGGAGAAATTTCAAACTCTAGCAGAAAAAAGTGTCTCATAGTCTAAGTGCAGTTTTTCTGCCGACTGCTCTGCCGTTTTGTCGCATAGCGTGTGGTGCTATACTTGGATTTTCGGCCATGAACATGACTTTGGAATTTGGCACAGCTCATACTTTCCTGTAGAGTACATCTGGGGCTACATTTCCTGCAAGTTTCAGCTCGATTGCCTAAGTATTGAGGGAGAAATTTCAAACTCTAGCAGAAAAAAGTGTCTCCTAGTCTAAGCGCAGTTTTTTTGCCGCCTGCTCTGCCGTTTGTTGCATAGCGTTAGGTGCTATACTTGGATTTTCGGCCATGAACATGACTTTGGAATTTAGAACTGCTCATACTTTCCTGTAGAGTACATCTGGAGCAACATTTTGTGGAAGTTTCAGCTCGATTGCCTAAGTATTGAGGGAGAAATTTCAAACTCTAGCAGAAAAAAGTGTCTCATAGTCTAATTGCAGTTTTTCTGCCGACTGCTCTGCCGTTTTGTCGCATAGCGTGTGGTGCTATACTTGGATTTTCGGCCATGAACATGACTTTGGAATTTAGAACTGCTCATACTTTCCTGTAGAGTACATCTGGGGCTACATTTTGTGGAAGTTTCAGCTCGATTGCCTCTGTATTGAGGGAGAAATTTCAAACTCTAGCAGAAAAAAGTGTCTCATAGTCTAAGTGCAGTTTTTCTGCCGACTGCTCTGCCGTTTTGTCGCATAGCGTGTGGTGCTATACTTGGATTTTCGGCCATGAACATGACTTTGGAATTTGGCACTGCTCATACTTTCCTGTAGAGTACATCTGGGGCTACATTTCCTGCAAGTTTCAGCTCGATTGCCTCAGTATTGAGGGAGAAATTTCAAACTCTAGCAGAAAAAAGTGTCTCCTAGTCTAAGCGCAGTTTTTTTGCCGCCTGCTCTGCCGTTTTGTCGCATAGCGTGTGGTGCTAAACTTGGATTTTCGGCCATGAACATGACTTTTGAATTTGGCACTGCTCATCTTTTCCTGTAGAGTACATCTGGGGCTACATTTCGTGCAAGTTTCAGCTCGATTGCCTAAGTATTGAGGGAGAAATTTCAAACTCTAACAGAAAAAGTGTCTCATAGTCTAAGTGCAGGGTTTTTTTGGCCGCGTGCTCTGCCGTTTTGTCGCATAGCGTGTGGTGCTATACTTGGATTTTCGGCCATGAACATGACTTTGGAATTTGGCACTGCTCATCTTTTCCTGTAGAGTACATCTGGGGCTACATTTCCTGCAATTTTCAGCTCGATTGCCTCTGTATTGAGGGAGAAATTTCAAACTCTAACAGAAAAAAGTGTCTCCTAGTCTAAGTGCAGTTTTTCTGCCGACTGCTCTGCCGTTTTGTCGCATAGCGTGTGGTGCTATACTTGGATTTTCGGCCATGAACATGACTTTGGAATTTGGCACTGCTCATACTTTCCTGTAGAGTACATCTAGAGCTACATTTTGTGGAAGTTTCAGCTCGATTGCCTAAGTATTGAGGGAGAAATTTCAAACTCTAGCAGAAAAAAGTGTCTCATAGTCTAAGTGCAGTTTTTCTGCCGACTGCTCTGCCGTTTTGTCGCATAGCGTGTGGTGCTATACTTGGATTTTCGGCCATGAACATGACTTTGGAATTTGGCACAGCTCATACTTTCCTGTAGAGTACATCTGGGGCTACATTTCCTGCAAGTTTCAGCTCGATTGCCTAAGTATTGAGGGAGAAATTTCAAACTCTAGCAGAAAAAAGTGTCTCCTAGTCTAAGCGCAGTTTTTTTGCCGCCTGCTCTGCCGTTTGTTGCATAGCGTTAGGTGCTATACTTGGATTTTCGGCCATGAATATGACTTTGGAATTCTGCACAGCTCATACTTTCCTGTAGAGTACATCTGGGGCTACATTTCGTGCAAGTTTCAGCTCGATTACCTCTGTATTGAGGGAGAAATTTCAAACTCTAACATAAAAAAGTGTCTCATAGTCTAAGTGCAGTTTTTCTGCCGACTGCTCTGCCGTTTTGTCGCATAGCGTGTGGTGCTATACTTGGATTTTCGGCCATGAACATGACTTTGGAATTTGGCACTGCTCATACTTTCCTGTAGAGTACATCTGGAGCTACATTTTGTGGAAGTTTCAGCTCGATTGCCTAAGTATTGAGGGAGAAATTTCAAACTCTAGCAGAAAAAAGTGTCTCATAGTCTAAGTGCAGTTTTTCTGCCGACTGCTCTGCCGTTTTGTCGCATAGCGTGTGGTGCTATACTTGGATTTTCGGCCATGAACATGACTTTGGAATTTGGCAGAGCTCATACTTTCCTGTAGAGAACATCAGCTCGATTGCCTCTGTATTGAGGGAGAAATTTCAAACTCTAACAGAAAAAAGTGTGTCATAGTCTAAGTGCAGGTTTTTTTTTGCCGCGTGCTCTGCCGTTTTGTCGCATAGCGTGTGGTGCTAAACTTGGATTTTCGGCCATGAACATGACTTTGGAATTTGGCACTGCTCATCTTTTCCTGTAGAGTACATCTGGGGCTACATTTCGTGCAAGTTTCAGCTCGATTGCCTAAGTATTGAGGGAGAAATTTCAAACTCGAACAGAAAAAGTGTCTCATCGTCTAAGTGCAGGGTTTTTTTGGCCGCGTGCTCTGCCGTTTTGTCGCATAGCGTGTGGTGCTATACTTGGATTTTCGGCCATGAACATGACTTTGGAATTTGGCACTGCTCATCTTTTCCTGTAGAGTACATCTGGGGCTACATTTCCTGCATTTTTCAGCTCGATTGCCTCTGTATTGAGGGAGAAATTTCAAACTCTAACAGAAAAAAGTGTCTCCTAGTCTAAGTGCAGTTTTTCTGCCGACTGCTCTGCCGTTTTGTCGCATAGCGTGTGGTGCTATACTTGGATTTTCGGCCATGAACATGACTTTGGAATTTAGAACTGCTCATACTTTCCTGTAGAGTACATCTGGAGCAACATTTTGTGGAAGTTTCAGCGCGATTGCCTAAGTATTGAGGGAGAAATTTCAAACTCTAGCAGAAAAAAGTGTCTCATAGTCTAATTGCAGTTTTTCTGCCGACTGCTCTGCCGTTTTGTCGCATAGCGTGTGGTGCTATACTTGGATTTTCGGCCATGAACATGACTTTGGAATTTAGAACTGCTCATACTTTCCTGTAGAGTACATCTGGGGCTACATTTTGTGGAAGTTTCAGCTCGATTGCCTCTGTATTGAGGGAGAAATTTCAAACTCTAGCAGAAAAAAGTGTCTCATAGTCTAAGTGCAGTTTTTCTGCCGACTGCTCTGCCGTTTTGTCGCATAGCGTGTGGTGCTATACTTGGATTTTCGGCCATGAACATGACTTTGGAATTTGGCACTGCTCATACTTTCCTGTAGAGTACATCTGGGGCTACATTTCCTGCAAGTTTCAGCTCGATTGCCTCAGTATTGAGGGAGAAATTTCAAACTCTAGCAGAAAAAAGTGTCTCCTAGTCTAAGCGCAGTTTTTTTGCCGCCTGCTCTGCCGTTTTGTCGCATAGCGTGTGGTGCTAAACTTGGATTTTCGGCCATGAACATGACTTTTGAATTTGGCACTGCTCATCTTTTCCTGTAGAGTACATCTGGGGCTACATTTCGTGCAAGTTTCAGCTCGATTGCCTAAGTATTGAGGGAGAAATTTCAAACTCTAACAGAAAAAGTGTCTCATAGTCTAAGTGCAGGGTTTTTTTGGCCGCGTGCTCTGCCGTTTTGTCGCATAGCGTGTGGTGCTATACTTGGATTTTCGGCCATGAACATGACTTTGGAATTTGGCACTGCTCATCTTTTCCTGTAGAGTACATCTGGGGCTACATTTCCTGCAATTTTCAGCTCGATTGCCTCTGTATTGAGGGAGAAATTTCAAACTCTAACAGAAAAAAGTGTCTCCTAGTCTAAGTGCAGTTTTTCTGCCGACTGCTCTGCCGTTTTGTCGCATAGCGTGTGGTGCTATACTTGGATTTTCGGCCATGAACATGACTTTGGAATTTGGCACTGCTCATACTTTCCTGTAGAGTACATCTAGAGCTACATTTTGTGGAAGTTTCAGCTCGATTGCCTAAGTATTGAGGGAGAAATTTCAAACTCTAGCAGAAAAAAGTGTCTCATAGTCTAAGTGCAGTTTTTCTGCCGACTGCTCTGCCGTTTTGTCGCATAGCGTGTGGTGCTATACTTGGATTTTCGGCCATGAACATGACTTTGGAATTTGGCACAGCTCATACTTTCCTGTAGAGTACATCTGGGGCTACATTTCCTGCAAGTTTCAGCTCGATTGCCTAAGTATTGAGGGAGAAATTTCAAACTCTAGCAGAAAAAAGTGTCTCCTAGTCTAAGCGCAGTTTTTTTGCCGCCTGCTCTGCCGTTTGTTGCATAGCGTTAGGTGCTATACTTGGATTTTCGGCCATGAATATGACTTTGGAATTCTGCACAGCTCATACTTTCCTGTAGAGTACATCTGGGGCTACATTTCGTGCAAGTTTCAGCTCGATTACCTCTGTATTGAGGGAGAAATTTCAAACTCTAACATAAAAAAGTGTCTCATAGTCTAAGTGCAGTTTTTCTGCCGACTGCTCTGCCGTTTTGTCGCATAGCGTGTGGTGCTATACTTGGATTTTCGGCCATGAACATGACTTTGGAATTTGGCACTGCTCATACTTTCCTGTATAGTACATCTGGAGCTACATTTTGTGGAAGTTTCAGCTCGATTGCCTAAGTATTGAGGGAGAAATTTCAAACTCTAGCAGAAAAAAGTGTCTCATAGTCTAAGTGCAGTTTTTCTGCCGACTGCTCTGCCGTTTTGTCGCATAGCGTGTGGTGCTATACTTGGATTTTCGGCCATGAACATGACTTTGGAATTTGGCAGAGCTCATACTTTCCTGTAGAGAACATCTGGGGCTACATTTCGTGCAAGTTTCAGCTCGATTGCCTCTGTATTGAGGGAGAAATTTCAAACTCTAACAGAAAAAAGTGTGTCATAGTCTAAGTGCAGGTTTTTTTTTGCCGCGTGCTCTGCCGTTTTGTCGCATAGCGTGTGGTGCTATACTTGGATTTTCGGCCATGAACATGACTTTGGAATTTGGCACTGCTCATCTTTTCCTGTAGAGTACATCTGGGGCTACATTTCCTGCATTTTTCAGCTCGATTGCCTCTGTATTGAGGGAGAAATTTCAAACTCTAACAGAAAAAAGTGTCTCCTAGTCTAAGTGCAGTTTTTCTGCCGACTGCTCTGCCGTTTTGTCGCATAGCGTGTGGTGCTATACTTGGATTTTCGGCCATGAACATGACTTTGGAATTTGGCACTGCTCATACTTTCCTGTAGAGTACATCTAGAGCTACATTTTGTGGAAGTTTCAGCTCGATTGCCTAAGTATTGAGGGAGAAATTTCAAACTCTAGCAGAAAAAAGTGTCTCATAGTCTAAGTGCAGTTTTTCTGCCGACTGCTCTGCCGTTTTGTCGCATAGCGTGTGGTGCTATACTTGGATTTTCGGCCATGAACATGACTTTGGAATTTGGCACAGCTCATACTTTCCTGTAGAGTACATCTGGGGCTACATTTCCTGCAAGTTTCAGCTCGATTGCCTAAGTATTGAGGGAGAAATTTCAAACTCTAGCAGAAAAAAGTGTCTCCTAGTCTAAGCGCAGTTTTTTTGCCGCCTGCTCTGCCGTTTGTTGCATAGCGTTAGGTGCTATACTTGGATTTTCGGCCATGAACATGACTTTGGAATTTAGAACTGCTCATACTTTCCTGTAGAGTACATCTGGAGCAACATTTTGTGGAAGTTTCAGCTCGATTGCCTAAGTATTGAGGGAGAAATTTCAAACTCTAGCAGAAAAAAGTGTCTCATAGTCTAATTGCAGTTTTTCTGCCGACTGCTCTGCCGTTTTGTCGCATAGCGTGTGGTGCTATACTTGGATTTTCGGCCATGAACATGACTTTGGAATTTAGAACTGCTCATACTTTCCTGTAGAGTACATCTGGGGCTACATTTTGTGGAAGTTTCAGCTCGATTGCCTCTGTATTGAGGGAGAAATTTCAAACTCTAGCAGAAAAAAGTGTCTCATAGTCTAAGTGCAGTTTTTCTGCCGACTGCTCTGCCGTTTTGTCGCATAGCGTGTGGTGCTATACTTGGATTTTCGGCCATGAACATGACTTTGGAATTTGGCACTGCTCATACTTTCCTGTAGAGTACATCTGGGGCTACATTTCCTGCAAGTTTCAGCTCGATTGCCTCAGTATTGAGGGAGAAATTTCAAACTCTAGCAGAAAAAAGTGTCTCCTAGTCTAAGCGCAGTTTTTTTGCCGCCTGCTCTGCCGTTTTGTCGCATAGCGTGTGGTGCTAAACTTGGATTTTCGGCCATGAACATGACTTTTGAATTTGGCACTGCTCATCTTTTCCTGTAGAGTACATCTGGGGCTACATTTCGTGCAAGTTTCAGCTCGATTGCCTAAGTATTGAGGGAGAAATTTCAAACTCTAACAGAAAAAGTGTCTCATAGTCTAAGTGCAGGGTTTTTTTGGCCGCGTGCTCTGCCGTTTTGTCGCATAGCGTGTGGTGCTATACTTGGATTTTCGGCCATGAACATGACTTTGGAATTTGGCACTGCTCATCTTTTCCTGTAGAGTACATCTGGGGCTACATTTCCTGCAATTTTCAGCTCGATTGCCTCTGTATTGAGGGAGAAATTTCAAACTCTAACAGAAAAAAGTGTCTCATAGTCTAAGTGCAGGGTTTTTTTGGCCGCGTGCTCTGCCGTTTTGTCGCATAGCGTGTGGTGCTATACTTGGATTTTCGGCCATGAACATGACTTTGGAATTTGGCACTGCTCATACTTTCCTGTAGAGTACATCTAGAGCTACATTTTGTGGAAGTTTCAGCTCGATTGCCTAAGTATTGAGGGAGAAATTTCAAACTCTAGCAGAAAAAAGTGTCTCATAGTCTAAGTGCAGTTTTTCTGCCGACTGCTCTGCCGTTTTGTCGCATAGCGTGTGGTGCTATACTTGGATTTTCGGCCATGAACATGACTTTGGAATTTGGCACAGCTCATACTTTCCTGTAGAGTACATCTGGGGCTACATTTCCTGCAAGTTTCAGCTCGATTGCCTAAGTATTGAGGGAGAAATTTCAAACTCTAGCAGAAAAAAGTGTCTCCTAGTCTAAGCGCAGTTTTTTTGCCGCCTGCTCTGCCGTTTGTTGCATAGCGTTAGGTGCTATACTTGGATTTTCGGCCATGAACATGACTTTGGAATTTAGAACTGCTCATACTTTCCTGTAGAGTACATCTGGAGCAACATTTTGTGGAAGTTTCAGCTCGATTGCCTAAGTATTGAGGGAGAAATTTCAAACTCTAGCAGAAAAAAGTGTCTCATAGTCTAATTGCAGTTTTTCTGCCGACTGCTCTGCCGTTTTGTCGCATAGCGTGTGGTGCTATACTTTGATTTTCGGCCATGAACATGACTTTGGAATTTAGAACTGCTCATACTTTCCTGTAGAGTACATCTGGGGCTACATTTTGTGGAAGTTTCAGCTCGATTGCCTCTGTATTGAGGGAGAAATTTCAAACTCTAGCAGAAAAAAGTGTCTCATAGTCTAAGTGCAGTTTTTCTGCCGACTGCTCTGCCGTTTTGTCGCATAGCGTGTGGTGCTATACTTGGATTTTCGGCCATGAACATGACTTTGGAATTTGGCACTGCTCATACTTTCCTGTAGAGTACATCTGGGGCTACATTTCCTGCAAGTTTCAGCTCGATTGCCTCAGTATTGAGGGAGAAATTTCAAACTCTAGCAGAAAAAAGTGTCTCCTAGTCTAAGCGCAGTTTTTTTGCCGCCTGCTCTGCCGTTTGTTGCATAGCGTGTTGTGCTATACTTGGATTTTCGGCCATGAACATGACTTTGGAATTTAGAACTGCTCATACTTTCCTGTAGAGTACATCTGGAGCTACATTTTGTGGAAGTTTCAGCTCGATTGCCTAAGTATTGAGGGAGAAATCTCAAACTCTAGCAGAAAAAAAGTGTCTCATAGTCTAAGTGTAGTTTTTCTGCCGACTGCTCTGCCGTTTTGTCGCATAGCGTGTGGTGCTATACTTGGATTTTCGGCCATGAACATGACTTTGGAATTTAGAACTGCTCATACTTTCCTGTAGAGTACATCGGGGGCTACATTTTGTGGAAGTTTCAGCTCGATTGCCTCTGTATTGAGGGAGAAATTTCAAACTCTAGCAGAAAAAAGTGTCTCATAGTCTAAGTGCAGTTTTTCTGCCGACTGCTCTGCCGTTTTGTCGCATAGCGTGTGGTGCTATACTTGGATTTTCGGCCATGAACATGACCTTGGAATTTGGCACAGCTCATACTTTCCTGTAGAGTACATCTGGGGCTACATTTCGGGCAAGTTTCAGCTCGATTGCCTCTGTATTGAGGGAGAAATTTCAAACTCTAACAGAAAAAAGTGTCTCATAGTCTAAGTGCAGGGTTTTTTTTGCCGCGTGCTCTGCCGTTTTGTTGCATAGCGTGTGGTGCTATACTTGGATTTTCGGCCATGAACATGACTTTGGAATTTGGCACTGCTCTTACTTTCCTGTAGAGTACATCTGGGGCTACATTTTGTGGAAGTTTCAGCTCGATTGCCTAAGTATTGAGGGAGAAATTTCAAACTCTAGCAGAAAAAAGTGTCTCATAGTCTAAGTGCAGTTTTTCTGCCGACTGCTCTGTCGTTTTGTCGCATAGCGTGTGGTGCTATACTTGGATTTTCGGCCATGAATATGACTTTGGAATTTGACAGAGCTCATATTTTCCTGTAGAGAACATCTGGGGCTACATTTCGTGCAAGTTTCAGCTCGATTGCCTCAGTATTGAGGGGAAATTTCAAACTCTAACAGAAAAAAGTGTCTCCTAGTCTAAGCGCAGTTTTTTGGCCGCCTGCTCTGCCGTTTGTTGCATAGCGTGTGGTGCTATACTTGGATTTTCGGCCATGAACATGACTTTGGAATTTGGCACAGCTCATACTTTCCTTTAGAGTACATCTGGGGCTACATTTTGTGGAAGTTTCAGCTCGATTGCCTAAGTATTGAGGGAGAAATTTCAAACTCTAGCAGAAAAAAGTGTCTCATAGTCTAAGTGCAGTTTTTCTGCCGACTGCTCTGCCGTTTTGTCGCATAGCGTGTGGTGCTATACTTTGATTTTCGGCCATGAACATGACTTTGGAATTTGGCAGAGCTCATACTTTCCTGTAGAGAACATCTGGGGCTACATTTAGTGCAAGTTTCAGCTCGATTGCCTCTGTATTGAGGGAGAAATTTCAAACTCTAACAGAAAAAAGTGTGTCATAGTCTAAGTGCAGGGTTTTTTTTGCTGCGTGCTCTGCCGTTTTGTCGCATAGCGTGTGGTGCTATACTTGGATTTTCGGCCATGAACATGACTTTGGAATTTAGAACTGCTCATACTTTCCTGTAGAGTACATCTGGGGCTACATTTTGTGGAAGTTTCAGCTCGATTGCCTCTGTATTGAGGGAGAAATTTCAAACTCTAGCAGAAAAAAGTGTCTCATAGTCTAAGTGCAGTTTTTCTGCCGACTGCTCTGCCGTTTTGTCGCATAGCGTGTGGTGCTATACTTGGATTTTCGGCCATGAACATGACTTTGGAATTTGGCACTGCTCATACTTTCCTGTAGAGTACATCTGGGGCTACATTTCCTGCAAGTTTCAGCTCGATTGCCTCAGTATTGAGGGAGAAATTTCAAACTCTAGCAGAAAAAAGTGTCTCCTAGTCTAAGCGCAGTTTTTTTGCCGCCTGCTCTGCCGTTTTGTCGCATAGCGTGTGGTGCTAAACTTGGATTTTCGGCCATGAACATGACTTTTGAATTTGGCACTGCTCATCTTTTCCTGTAGAGTACATCTGGGGCTACATTTCGTGCAAGTTTCAGCTCGATTGCCTAAGTATTGAGGGAGAAATTTCAAACTCTAACAGAAAAAGTGTCTCATAGTCTAAGTGCAGGGTTTTTTTGGCCGCGTGCTCTGCCGTTTTGTCGCATAGCGTGTGGTGCTATACTTGGATTTTCGGCCATGAACATGACTTTGGAATTTGGCACTGCTCATCTTTTCCTGTAGAGTACATCTGGGGCTACATTTCCTGCAATTTTCAGCTCGATTGCCTCTGTATTGAGGGAGAAATTTCAAACTCTAACAGAAAAAAGTGTCTCCTAGTCTAAGTGCAGTTTTTCTGCCGACTGCTCTGCCGTTTTGTCGCATAGCGTGTGGTGCTATACTTGGATTTTCGGCCATGAACATGACTTTGGAATTTGGCACTGCTCATACTTTCCTGTAGAGTACATCTAGAGCTACATTTTGTGGAAGTTTCAGCTCGATTGCCTAAGTATTGAGGGAGAAATTTCAAACTCTAGCAGAAAAAAGTGTCTCATAGTCTAAGTGCAGTTTTTCTGCCGACTGCTCTGCCGTTTTGTCGCATAGCGTGTGGTGCTATACTTGGATTTTCGGCCATGAACATGACTTTGGAATTTGGCACAGCTCATACTTTCCTGTAGAGTACATCTGGGGCTACATTTCCTGCAAGTTTCAGCTCGATTGCCTAAGTATTGAGGGAGAAATTTCAAACTCTAGCAGAAAAAAGTGTCTCCTAGTCTAAGCGCAGTTTTTTTGCCGCCTGCTCTGCCGTTTGTTGCATAGCGTTAGGTGCTATACTTGGATTTTCGGCCATGAACATGACTTTGGAATTTAGAACTGCTCATACTTTCCTGTAGAGTACATCTGGAGCAACATTTTGTGGAAGTTTCAGCTCGATTGCCTAAGTATTGAGGGAGAAATTTCAAACTCTAGCAGAAAAAAGTGTCTCATAGTCTAAGTGCAGTTTTTCTGCCGACTGCTCTGCCGTTTTGTCGCATAGCGTGTGGTGCTATACTTTGATTTTCGGCCATGAACATGACTTTGGAATTTGGCAGAGCTCATACTTTCCTGTAGAGAACATCTGGGGCTACATTTAGTGCAAGTTTCAGCTCGATTGCCTCTGTATTGAGGGAGAAATTTCAAACTCTAACAGAAAAAAGTGTGTCATAGTCTAAGTGCAGGGTTTTTTTTGCTGCGTGCTCTGCCGTTTTGTCGCATAGCGTGTGGTGCTATACTTGGATTTTCGGCCATGAACATGACTTTGGAATTTAGAACTGCTCATACTTTCCTGTAGAGTACATCTGGGGCTACATTTTGTGGAAGTTTCAGCTCGATTGCCTCTGTATTGAGGGAGAAATTTCAAACTCTAGCAGAAAAAAGTGTCTCATAGTCTAAGTGCAGTTTTTCTGCCGACTGCTCTGCCGTTTTGTCGCATAGCGTGTGGTGCTATACTTGGATTTTCGGCCATGAACATGACTTTGGAATTTGGCACTGCTCATACTTTCCTGTAGAGTACATCTGGGGCTACATTTCCTGCAAGTTTCAGCTCGATTGCCTCAGTATTGAGGGAGAAATTTCAAACTCTAGCAGAAAAAAGTGTCTCCTAGTCTAAGCGCAGTTTTTTTGCCGCCTGCTCTGCCGTTTTGTCGCATAGCGTGTGGTGCTAAACTTGGATTTTCGGCCATGAACATGACTTTTGAATTTGGCACTGCTCATCTTTTCCTGTAGAGTACATCTGGGGCTACATTTCGTGCAAGTTTCAGCTCGATTGCCTAAGTATTGAGGGAGAAATTTCAAACTCTAACAGAAAAAGTGTCTCATAGTCTAAGTGCAGGGTTTTTTTGGCCGCGTGCTCTGCCGTTTTGTCGCATAGCGTGTGGTGCTATACTTGGATTTTCGGCCATGAACATGACTTTGGAATTTGGCACTGCTCATCTTTTCCTGTAGAGTACATCTGGGGCTACATTTCCTGCAATTTTCAGCTCGATTGCCTCTGTATTGAGGGAGAAATTTCAAACTCTAACAGAAAAAAGTGTCTCCTAGTCTAAGTGCAGTTTTTCTGCCGACTGCTCTGCCGTTTTGTCGCATAGCGTGTGGTGCTATACTTGGATTTTCGGCCATGAACATGACTTTGGAATTTGGCACTGCTCATACTTTCCTGTAGAGTACATCTAGAGCTACATTTTGTGGAAGTTTCAGCTCGATTGCCTAAGTATTGAGGGAGAAATTTCAAACTCTAGCAGAAAAAAGTGTCTCATAGTCTAAGTGCAGTTTTTCTGCCGACTGCTCTGCCGTTTTGTCGCATAGCGTGTGGTGCTATACTTGGATTTTCGGCCATGAACATGACTTTGGAATTTGGCACAGCTCATACTTTCCTGTAGAGTACATCTGGGGCTACATTTCCTGCAAGTTTCAGCTCGATTGCCTAAGTATTGAGGGAGAAATTTCAAACTCTAGCAGAAAAAAGTGTCTCCTAGTCTAAGCGCAGTTTTTTTGCCGCCTGCTCTGCCGTTTGTTGCATAGCGTTAGGTGCTATACTTGGATTTTCGGCCATGAACATGACTTTGGAATTTAGAACTGCTCATACTTTCCTGTAGAGTACATCTGGAGCAACATTTTGTGGAAGTTTCAGCTCGATTGCCTAAGTATTGAGGGAGAAATTTCAAACTCTAGCAGAAAAAAGTGTCTCATAGTCTAATTGCAGTTTTTCTGCCGACTGCTCTGCCGTTTTGTCGCATAGCGTGTGGTGCTATACTTGGATTTTCGGCCATGAACATGACTTTGGAATTTAGAACTGCTCATACTTTCCTGTAGAGTACATCTGGGGCTACATTTTGTGGAAGTTTCAGCTCGATTGCCTCTGTATTGAGGGAGAAATTTCAAACTCTAGCAGAAAAAAGTGTCTCATAGTCTAAGTGCAGTTTTTCTGCCGACTGCTCTGCCGTTTTGTCGCATAGCGTGTGGTGCTATACTTGGATTTTCGGCCATGAACATGACTTTGGAATTTGGCACTGCTCATACTTTCCTGTAGAGTACATCTGGGGCTACATTTCCTGCAAGTTTCAGCTCGATTGCCTCAGTATTGAGGGAGAAATTTCAAACTCTAGCAGAAAAAAGTGTCTCCTAGTCTAAGCGCAGTTTTTTTGCCGCCTGCTCTGCCGTTTGTTGCATAGCGTGTTGTGCTATACTTGGATTTTCGGCCATGAACATGACTTTGGAATTTAGAACTGCTCATACTTTCCTGTAGAGTACATCTGGAGCTACATTTTGTGGAAGTTTCAGCTCGATTGCCTAAGTATTGAGGGAGAAATCTCAAACTCTAGCAGAAAAAAAGTGTCTCATAGTCTAAGTGTAGTTTTTCTGCCGACTGCTCTGCCGTTTTGTCGCATAGCGTGTGGTGCTATACTTGGATTTTCGGCCATGAACATGACTTTGGAATTTAGAACTGCTCATACTTTCCTGTAGAGTACATCGGGGGCTACATTTTGTGGAAGTTTCAGCTCGATTGCCTCTGTATTGAGGGAGAAATTTCAAACTCTAGCAGAAAAAAGTGTCTCATAGTCTAAGTGCAGTTTTTCTGCCGACTGCTCTGCCGTTTTGTCGCATAGCGTGTGGTGCTATACTTGGATTTTCGGCCATGAACATGACCTTGGAATTTGGCACAGCTCATACTTTCCTGTAGAGTACATCTGGGGCTACATTTCGGGCAAGTTTCAGCTCGATTGCCTCTGTATTGAGGGAGAAATTTCAAACTCTAACAGAAAAAAGTGTCTCATAGTCTAAGTGCAGGGTTTTTTTTGCCGCGTGCTCTGCCGTTTTGTTGCATAGCGTGTGGTGCTATACTTGGATTTTCGGCCATGAACATGACTTTGGAATTTGGCACTGCTCTTACTTTCCTGTAGAGTACATCTGGGGCTACATTTTGTGGAAGTTTCAGCTCGATTGCCTAAGTATTGAGGGAGAAATTTCAAACTCTAGCAGAAAAAAGTGTCTCATAGTCTAAGTGCAGTTTTTCTGCCGACTGCTCTGTCGTTTTGTCGCATAGCGTGTGGTGCTATACTTGGATTTTCGGCCATGAATATGACTTTGGAATTTGACAGAGCTCATATTTTCCTGTAGAGAACATCTGGGGCTACATTTCGTGCAAGTTTCAGCTCGATTGCCTCAGTATTGAGGGGAAATTTCAAACTCTAACAGAAAAAAGTGTCTCCTAGTCTAAGCGCAGTTTTTTGGCCGCCTGCTCTGCCGTTTGTTGCATAGCGTGTGGTGCTATACTTGGATTTTCGGCCATGAACATGACTTTGGAATTTGGCACAGCTCATACTTTCCTTTAGAGTACATCTGGGGCTACATTTTGTGGAAGTTTCAGCTCGATTGCCTAAGTATTGAGGGAGAAATTTCAAACTCTAGCAGAAAAAAGTGTCTCATAGTCTAAGTGCAGTTTTTCTGCCGACTGCTCTGCCGTTTTGTCGCATAGCGTGTGGTGCTATACTTTGATTTTCGGCCATGAACATGACTTTGGAATTTGGCAGAGCTCATACTTTCCTGTAGAGAACATCTGGGGCTACATTTAGTGCAAGTTTCAGCTCGATTGCCTCTGTATTGAGGGAGAAATTTCAAACTCTAACAGAAAAAAGTGTGTCATAGTCTAAGTGCAGGGTTTTTTTTGCTGCGTGCTCTGCCGTTTTGTCGCATAGCGTGTGGTGCTATACTTGGATTTTCGGCCATGAACATGACTTTGGAATTTGGCACTGCTCATACTTTCCTGTAGAGTACATGTGGGGCTACATTTTGTGGAAGTTTCAGCTCGATTGCCTAAGTATTGAGGGAGAAATTTCAAACTCTAGCAGAAAAAAGTGTCTCCTAGTCTAAGCGCAGTTTTTTGGCCGACTGCTCTGCCGTTTTTTGCATAGCGTGTGGTGCTATACTTGGATTTTCGGCAATGAACATGACTTTGGAATTTGGCACTGCTCATACTTTCCTGTAGAGTACATATGGGGCTACATTTCGTGGAAGTTTCAGCTCGATTGCCTAAGTATTGAGGGAGAAATTTCAAACTCTAGCAGAAAAAAGTGTCTCATAGTCTAAGTGCAGTTTTTCTGCCGACTGCTCTGCCGTTTTGTCGCATAGCGTGTGGTGCTATACTTGGATTTTCGGCCATGAACATGACTTTGGAATTTGGCACTGCTCATACTTCCATGTAGAGTACATCTGGGGCTACATTTCGTGCAAGTTTCAGCTCGATTGCCTAAGTTTTGAGGGAGAAATTTCAAACTCTAACAGAAAAAGGGTCTCATAGTCTAAGTGCAGGTTTTTTTTGCCGCGTGCTCTGCCGTTTTGTTGCATAGCGTGTGGTGCTATACTTGGATTTTCGGCCATGAACATGACTTTGGAATTTGGCACTGCTCTTACTTTCCTGTAGAGTACATCTGGGGCTACATTTTGTGGAAGTTTCAGCTCGATTGCCTAAGTATTGAGGGAGAAATTTCAAACTCTAGCAGAAAAAAGTGTCTCATAGTCTAAGTGCAGTTTTTCTGCCGACTGCTCTGTCGTTTTGTCGCATAGCGTGTGGTGCTATACTTGGATTTTCGGCCATGAATATGACTTCGGAATTTGACAGAGCTCATATTTTCCTGTAGAGAACATCTGGGGCTACATTTTGTGCAAGTTTCAGCTCGATTGCCTCAGTATTGAGGGGAAATTTCAAACTCTAACAGAAAAAAGTGTCTCCTAGTCTAAGCGCAGTTTTTTGACCGCCTGCTCTGCCGTTTGTTGCATAGCATGTGGTGCTATACTTGGATTTTCGGCCATGAACATGACTTTGGAATTTAGAACTGCTCATACTTTCCTGTAGAGTACATCTGGAGCAACATTTTGTGGAAGTTTCAGCTCGATTGCCTAAGTATTGAGGGAGAAATTTCAAACTCTAGCAGAAAAAAGTGTCTCATAGTCTAATTGCAGTTTTTCTGCCGACTGCTCTGCCGTTTTGTCGCATAGCGTGTGGTGCTATACTTGGATTTTCGGCCATGAACATGACTTTGGAATTTAGAACTGCTCATACTTTCCTGTAGAGTACATCTGGGGCTACATTTTGTGGAAGTTTCAGCTCGATTGCCTCTGTATTGAGGGAGAAATTTCAAACTCTAGCAGAAAAAAGTGTCTCATAGTCTAAGTGCAGTTTTTCTGCCGACTGCTCTGCCGTTTTGTCGCATAGCGTGTGGTGCTATACTTGGATTTTCGGCCATGAACATGACTTTGGAATTTGGCACTGCTCATACTTTCCTGTAGAGTACATCTGGGGCTACATTTCCTGCAAGTTTCAGCTCGATTGCCTCAGTATTGAGGGAGAAATTTCAAACTCTAGCAGAAAAAAGTGTCTCCTAGTCTAAGCGCAGTTTTTTTGCCGCCTGCTCTGCCGTTTGTTGCATAGCGTGTTGTGCTATACTTGGATTTTCGGCCATGAACATGACTTTGGAATTTAGAACTGCTCATACTTTCCTGTAGAGTACATCTGGAGCTACATTTTGTGGAAGTTTCAGCTCGATTGCCTAAGTATTGAGGGAGAAATCTCAAACTCTAGCAGAAAAAAAGTGTCTCATAGTCTAAGTGTAGTTTTTCTGCCGACTGCTCTGCCGTTTTGTCGCATAGCGTGTGGTGCTATACTTGGATTTTCGGCCATGAACATGACTTTGGAATTTAGAACTGCTCATACTTTCCTGTAGAGTACATCTGGGGCTACATTTTGTGGAAGTTTCAGCTCGATTGCCTCTGTATTGAGGGAGAAATTTCAAACTCTAGCAGAAAAAAGTGTCTCATAGTCTAAGTGCAGTTTTTCTGCCGACTGCTCTGCCGTTTTGTCGCATAGCGTGTGGTGCTATACTTGGATTTTCGGCCATGAACATGACTTTGGAATTTGGCACAGCTCATACTTTCCTGTAGAGTACATCTGGGGCTACATTTCGGGCAAGTTTCAGCTCGATTGCCTCTGTATTGAGGGAGAAATTTCAAACTCTAACAGAAAAAAGTGTCTCATAGTCTAAGTGCAGTTTTTCTGCCGACTGCTCTGCCGTTTTGTCGCATAGCGTGTGGTGCTATACTTGGATTTTCGGCCATGAACATGACTTTGGAATTTGGCACTGCTCATACTTTCATGTAGAGTACATCTGGGGCTACATTTCGTGCAAGTTTCAGCTCGATTGCCTCTGTATTGAGGGAGAAATTTCAAACTCTAACAGAAAAAAGTGTCTCATAGTCTAAGTGCAGGGTTTTTTGGCCGCGTGCTCTGCCGTTTTGTCGCATAGCGTGTGGTGCTATACTTGGATTTTCGGCCATGAACATGACTTTGGAATTTGGCACTGCTCATACTTTCCTGTAGAGTACATCTGGGGCTACATTTCCTGCAAGTTTCAGCTCGATTGCCTCAGTATTGAGGGAGAAATTTTAAACTCTAGCAGAAAAAAGTGTCTCCTAGTCTAAGCGCAGTTTTTTTGCCGCCTGCTCTGCCGTTTGTTGCATAGCGTATGGTGCTATACCTGGATTTTCGGCCATGAACATGACTTTGGAATTTAGAACTGCTCATACTTTCCTGTAAAGTACATATGGGGCTACATTTTGTGGAAGTTTCAGCTCGATTGCCTAAGTATTGAGGGAGAAATTTCAAACTCTAGCAGAAAAAAGTGTCTCCTAGTCTAAGCGCAGTTTTTTGGCCGCCTGCTCTGCCGTTTTTTGCATAGCGTGTGGTGCTATACTTGGATTTTCGGCAATGAACATGACTTTGGAATTTGGCACTGCTCATACTTTCCTGTAGAGTACATATGGGGCTACATTTCGTGGAAGTTTCAGCTCGATTGCCTAAGTATTGAGGGAGAAATTTCAAACTCTAGCAGAAAAAAGTGTCTCATAGTCTAAGTGCAGTTTTTCTGCCGACTGCTCTGCCGTTTTGTCGCATAGCGTGTGGTGCTATACTTGGATTTTCGGCCATGAACATGACTTTGGAATTTGGCACTGCTCATACTTTCATGTAGAGTACATCTGGGGCTACATTTCGTTCAAGTTTCAGCTCGATTGCCTAAGTTTTGAGGGAGAAATTTCAAACTCTAACAGAAAAAGGGTCTCATAGTCTAAGTGCAGGTTTTTTTTGCCGCGTGCTCTGCCGTTTTGTTGCATAGCGTGTGGTGCTATACTTGGATTTTCGGCCATGAACATGACTTTGGAATTTGGCACTGCTCTTACTTTCCTGTAGAGTACATCTGGGGCTACATTTCGTGCAAGTTTCATCTCGATTGCCTAAGTATTGAGGGAGAAATTTCAAACTCTAGCAGAAAAAAGTGTCTCATAGTCTAAGTGCAGTTTTTCTGCCGACTGCTCTGTCGTTTTGTCGCATAGCGTGTGGTGCTATACTTGGATTTTCGGCCATGAATATGACTTTGGAATTTGACAGAGCTCATATTTTCCTGTAGAGAACATCTGGGGCTACATTTCGTGCAAGTTTCAGCTCGATTGCCTCAGTATTGAGGGGAAATTTCAAACTCTAACAGAAAAAAGTGTCTCCTAGTCTAAGCGCAGTTTTTTGACCGCCTGCTCTGCCGTTTGTTGCATAGCGTGTGGTGCTATACTTGGATTTTCGGCCATGAACATGACTTTGGAATTTGGCACAGCTCATACTTTCCTTTAGAGTACATGTGGGGCTACATTTTGTGGAAGTTTCAGCTCGATTGCCTAAGTATTGAGGGAGAAATTTCAAACTCTAGCAGAAAAAAGTGTCTCATAGTCTAAGTGCAGATTTTCTGCCGACTGCTCTGCCGTTTTGTCGCATAGCGTGTGGTGCTATACTTGGATTTTCGGCCATGAACATGAATTTGGAATTTGGCACTGCTCATACTTTCCTGTAGAGTACATCTGGGGCTACATTTCGTGCAAGTTTCAGCTCGATTGCCTCTGTATTGAGGGAGAAATTTCAAACTCTACCACAAAAAAGTGTCTCCTAGTCTAAGTGCAGTTTTTCTGCCGACTGCTCTGCCGTTTTGTCGCATAGCGTGTGGTGCTATACTTGGATTTTCGGCCATGAACATGAATTTGGAATTTGGCACTGCTCATACTTTCCTGTAGAGTACATCTGGGGCTACATTTTGTGCAAGTTTCAGCTCGATTGCCTCTGTATTGAGGATGAAATTTCAAACTCTAACAGAAAAAAGTGTCTCATAGTCTAAGTGCAGGGTTTTTTTTTGCCGCGTGCTCTGCCGTTTTGTCGCATAGCGTGTGGTGCTATACTTAGATTTTCGGCCCTGAACATGACTTTGGAATTTGGCACTGCTCATACTTTCCTGTAGAGTACATCTGGGGCTACATTTCGTGCAAGTTTCAGCTCGATTGCCTCAGTATTGAGGGGGAAATTCCAAACTCTAACAGAAAAAAGTGTCTCATAGTCTAAGCGCAGTTTTTTTGCCGCCTGCTCTGCCGTTTGTCGCATAGCGTGTGGTGCTATACTTGGATTTTCGGCCATGAACATGACTTTGGAATTTGGCACAGCTCATACTTTCCTGTAGAGTACATGTGGGGCTACATTTTGTGCAAGTTTCAGCTGGATTGCCTAAGTATTGAGGGAGAAATTTCAAACTCTAACAGAAAAAAGTGTCTCATAGTCTAAGTGCAGTTTTTCTGCCGACTGCTCTGCCGTTTTGTCGCATAGCGTGTGGTGCTATACTTGGATTTTCGGCCATGAACATGACTTTGGAATTTGGCACTGCTCATACTTTCCTTTAGAGTACATCTGGGGCTACATTTTGTGGAAGTTTCAGCTCGATTGCCTAAGTATTGAGGGAGAAATTTCAAACTCTAGCAGAAAAAAGTGTCTCCTAGTCTAAGCGCATTTTTTTGGCCGCCTGCTCTGCCGTTTGTCGCATAGCGTGTGGTGCTATACTTGGATTTTCGGCCATGAACATGACTTTGGAATTTGGC
Organism: Astropecten irregularis; assembly: GCA_963971285.1. Classification (NCBI taxonomy): domain Eukaryota; kingdom Metazoa; phylum Echinodermata; class Asteroidea; order Paxillosida; family Astropectinidae; genus Astropecten; species Astropecten irregularis. Next base: position 7,774,498 of record OZ020258.1, on the reverse strand, counting down.
ACTGCTCATACTTTCCTGTAGAGTACATCTGGGGCTACATTTCCTGCAAGTTTCAGCTCGATTGCCTCAGTATTGAGGGAGAAATTTCAAACTCTAGCAGAAAAAAGTGTCTCCTAGTCTAAGCGCAGTTTTTTGGCCGCCTGCTCTGCCGTTTGTTGCATAGCGTGTGGTGCTATACTTGGATTTTCGGCCATGAACATGACTTTGGAATTTGGCACTGCTCATACTTTCCTGTAGAGAACATCTGGGGCTACATTTCGTGCAAGTTTCAACTCGATTGCCTCTGTATTGAGGGAGAAATTTCAAACTCTAACAGAAAAAAGTGTCTCATAGTCTAAGTGCAGTTTTTCTGCCGACTGCTCTGCCGTTTGTTGCATAGCGTGTGGTGCTATACTTGGATTTTCGGCCATGAACATGACTTTGGAATTTGGCACTGCTCATACTTTCCTTTAGAGTACATCTGGGGCTACATTTTGTGCAAGTTTCAGCTCGATTGCCTCTGTATTGAGGATGAAATTTCAAACTCTAACAGAAAAAAGTGTCTCATAGTCTAAGTGCAGGGGTTTTTTTTGCCGCGTGCTCTGCCGTTTTGTCGCATAGCGTGTGGTGCTATACTTAGATTTTCGACCCTGAACATGACTTTGGAATTTGGCACTGCTCATACTTTCCTGTAGAACACATCTGGGGCTACATTTCGTGCAAGTTTCAGCTCGATTGCCTCAGTATTGAGGGAGAAATTCCAAACTCTAACAGAAAAAAGTGTCTCATAGTCTAAGCGCAGTTTTTTTGCCGCCTGCTCTGCCGTTTGTCGCATAGCGTGTGGTGCTATACTTGGATTTTCGGCCATGAACATGACTTTGGAATTTGGCACAGCTCATACTTTCCTGTAGAGTACATGTGGGGCTACATTTTGTGCAAGTTTCAGCTGGATTGCCTAAGTATTGAGGGAGAAATTTCAAACTCTAACAGAAAAAAGTGTCTCATAGTCTAAGTGCAGTTTTTCTGCCGACTGCTCTGCCGTTTTGTCGCATAGCGTGTGGTGCTATACTTGGATTTTCGGCCATGAACATGACTTTGGAATTTGGCACTGCTCATACTTTCCTTTAGAGTACATCTGGGGCTACATTTTGTGGAAGTTTCAGCTCGATTGCCTAAGTATTGAGGGAGAAATTTCAAACTCTAGCAGAAAAAAGTGTCTCCTAGTCTAAGCGCATTTTTTTGGCCGCCTGCTCTGCCGTTTGTCGCATAGCGTGTGGTGCTATACTTGGATTTTCGGCCATGAACATGACTTTGGAATTTGGCACTGCTCATACTTTCCTGTAGAGTACATCTGGGGCTACATTTCCTGCAAGTTTCAGCTCGATTGCCTCAGTATTGAGGGAGAAATTTCAAATTCTAGCAGAAAAAAGTGTCTCCTAGTCTAAGCGCAGTTTTTTGGCCGCCTGCTCTGCCGTTTGTTGCATAGCGTGTGGTGCTATACTTGGATTTTCGGCCATGAACATGACTTTGGAATTTGGCACTGCTCATACTTTCCTGTAGAGAACATCTGGGGCTACATTTCGTGCAAGTTTCAACTCGATTGCCTCTGTATTGAGGGAGAAATTTCAAACTCTAACAGAAAAAAGTGTCTCATAGTCTAAGTGCAGTTTTTCTGCCGACTGCTCTGCCGTTTTGTCGCATAGCGTGTGGTGCTATACTTGGATTTTCGGCCATGAACATGACTTTGGAATTTGGCACTGCTCATACTTTCCTTAAGAGTACATCTGGGGCTACATTTTGTGGAAGTTTCAGCTCGATTGCCTAAGTATTGAGGGAGAAATTTCAAACTCTAGCAGAAAAAAGTGTCTCCTAGTCTAAGCGCATTTTTTTGGCCGCCTGCTCTGCCGTTTGTTGCATAGCGTGTGGTGCTATACTTGGATTTTCGGCCATGAACATGACTTTGGAATTTGGCACTGCTCATACTTTCCTGTAGAGTACATCTGGGGCTACATTTTCTGCAAGTTTCAGCTCGATTTCCTCAGTATTGAGGGAGAAATTTCAAACTCTAGCAGAAAAAAGTGTCTCCTAGTCTAAGCGCAGTTTTTTGGCCGCCTGCTCTGCCGTTTGTTGCATAGCGTGTGGTGCTATACTTGGATTTTCGGCCATGAACATGACTTTGGAATTTGGCACTGCTCATACTTTCCTGTAGAGTACATCTGGGGCTACATTTCCTGCAAGTTTCAGCTCGATTGCCTAAGTATTGAGGGAGAAATTTCAAACTCTAGCAGAAAAAAGTGTCTCCTAGTCTAAGCGCAGTTTTTTGGCCGCCTGCTCTGCCGTTTGTCGCATAGCGTGTGGTGCTATACTTGGATTTTCGGCCATGAACATGACTTTGGAATTTGGCACTGCTCATACTTTCCTGTAGAGTACATCTGGGGCTACATTTCCTGCAAGTTTCAGCTCGATTGCCTCAGTATTGAGGGAGAAATTTCAAACTCTAGCAGAAAAAAGTGTCTCCTAGTCTAAGCGCAGTTTTTTGGCCGCCTGCTCTGCCGTTTGTTGCATAGCGTGTGGTGCTATACTTGGATTTTCGGCCATGAACATGACTTTGGAATTTGGCACTGCTCATACTTTCCTGTAGAGAACATCTGGGGCTACATTTCGTGCAAGTTTCAACTCGATTGCCTCTGTATTGAGGGAGAAATTTCAAACTCTAACAGAAAAAAGTGTCTCATAGTCTAAGTGCAGTTTTTCTGCCGACTGCTCTGCCGTTTTGTCGCATAGCGTGTGGTGCTATACTTGGATTTTCGGCCATGAACATGACTTTGGAATTTGGCACTGCTCATACTTTCCTTAAGAGTACATCTGGGGCTACATTTTGTGGAAGTTTCAGCTCGATTGCCTAAGTATTGAGGGAGAAATTTCAAACTCTAGCAGAAAAAAGTGTCTCCTAGTCTAAGCGCATTTTTTTGGCCGCCTGCTCTGCCGTTTTGTCGCATAGCGTGTGGTGCTATACTTGGATTTTTGGCCATGAACATGACTTTGGAATTTGGCACAGCTCATACTTTCCTGTAGAGAACATCTGGGGCTACATTTCGTGCAAGTTTCAGCTCGATTGCCTCTGTATTGAGGTAGAAATTTCAAACTCTAACAGAAAAAAGTGTCTCCTAGTCTAAGTGCAGTTTTTCTGCCGACTGCTCTGCCGTTTTGTCGCATAGCGTGTGGTGCTATACTTGGATTTTCGGCCATGAAAATGACTTTGGAATTTGGCACTGCTCATACTTTCCTGTAAAGTACATCTGGGGCTACATTTTGTCGAAGTTTCAGCTCGATTGCCTAAGTATTGAGGGAGAAATTTCAAACTCTAGCAGAAAAAAGTGTCTCATAGTCTAAGTGCAGTTTTTCTGCCGACTGCTCTGCCGTTTTGTCGCATAGCGTGTGGTGCTATACTTGGATTTTCGGCCATGAACATGACTTTGGAATTTGGCACTGCTCATACTTTCCTGTAGAGTACATCTTGGGCTACATTTCGTGCAAGTTTCAACTCGATTGCCTCTGTATTGAGGGAGAAATTTCAAACTCTAACAGAAAAAAGTGTCTCATAGTCTAAGTGCAGTTTTTCTGCCGACTGCTCTGCCGTTTTGTCGCATAGCGTGTGGTGCTATACTTGGATTTTCGGCAATGAACATGACTTTGGAATTTGGCACAGCTCATACTTTCCTGTAGAGTACATCTGGGGCTACATTTTGTGGAAGTTTCAGCTCGATTGCCTAAGTATTGAGGGAGAAATTTCAAACTCTAGCAGAAAAAAGTGTCTCATAGTCTAAGTGCAGTTTTTCTGCCGACTGCTCTGCCGTTTTGTCGCATAGCGTGTGGTGCTATACTTGGATTTTCGGCCATGAACATGACTTTGGAATTTGGCACAGCTCATACTTTCCTGTAGAGTACATCTGGGGCTACATGTCGGGCAAGTTTCAGCTCGATTGCCTCTGTATTGAGGGAGAAATTTCAAACTCTAACAGAAAAAAGTGTCTCATAGTCTAAGTGCAGGGTTTTTTGGCCGCGTGCTCTGCCGTTTTGTCGCATAGCGTGTGGTGCTATACTTGGATTTTCGGCCATGAACATGACTTTGGAATTTGGCACTGCTCTTACTTTCCTGTAGAGTACATCTGGGGCTACATTTCCTGCAAGTTTCAGCTCGATTGCCTAAGTATTGAGGGAGAAATTTCAAACTCTAGCAGAAAAAAGTGTCTCCTAGTCTAAGCGCAGTTTTTTGGCCGCCTGCTCTGCCGTTTGTTGCATAGCGTGTGGTGCTATACTTGGATTTTCGGCCATGAACATGACTTTGGAATTTGGCACTGCTCATACTTTCCTTTAGAGTACATCTGGGGCTACATTTTGTGCAAGTTTCAGCTCGATTGCCTCTGTATTGAGGATGAAATTTCAAACTCTAACAGAAAAAAGTGTCTCATAGTCTAAGTGCAGGGTTTTTTTTTGCCGCGTGCTCTGCCGTTTTGTCGCATAGCGTGTGGTGCTATACTTAGATTTTCGGCCCTGAACATGACTTTGGAATTTGGCACTGCTCATACTTTCCTGTAGAGTACATCTGGGGCTACATTTCGTGCAAGTTTCAGCTCGATTGCCTCAGTATTGAGGGAGAAATTTCAAACTCTAACAGAAAAAAGTGTCTCATAGTCTAAGCGCAGTTTTTTGCCGCCTGCTCTGCCGTTTGTCGCATAGCGTGTGGTGCTATACTTGGATTTTCGGCCATGAACATGACTTTGGAATTTGGCACAGCTCATACTTTCCTGTAGAGTACATGTGGGGCTACATTTTGTGCAAGTTTCAGCTGGATTGCCTAAGTATTGAGGGAGAAATTTCAAACTCTAACAGAAAAAAGTGTCTCATAGTCTAAGTGCAGTTTTTCTGCCGACTGCTCTGCCGTTTTGTCGCATAGCGTGTGGTGCTATACTTGGATTTTCGGCCATGAACATGACTTTGGAATTTGGCACAGCTCATACTTTCCTGTAGAGTACATCTGGGGCTACATGTCGGGCAAGTTTCAACTCGATTGCCTCTGTATTGAGGGAGAAATTTCAAACTCTAACAGAAAAAAGTGTCTCATAGTCTAAGTGCAGGGTTTTTTGGCCGCGTGCTCTGCCGTTTTGTCGCATAGCGTGTGGTGCTATACTTGGATTTTCGGCCATGAACATGACTTTGGAATTTGGCACTGCTCTTACTTTCCTGTAGAGTACATCTGGGGCTACATTTCCTGCAAGTTTCAGCTCGATTGCCTAAGTATTGAGGGAGAAATTTCAAACTCTAGCAGAAAAAAGTGTCTCCTAGTCTAAGCGCAGTTTTTTGGCCGCCTGCTCTGCCGTTTGTTGCATAGCGTGTGGTGCTATACTTGGATTTTCGGCCATGAACATGACTTTGGAATTTGGCACTGCTCATACTTTCCTTTAGAGTACATCTGGGGCTACATTTTGTGCAAGTTTCAGCTCGATTGCCTCTGTATTGAGGATGAAATTTCAAACTCTAACAGAAAAAAGTGTCTCATAGTCTAAGTGCAGGGTTTTTTTTTGCCGCGTGCTCTGCCGTTTTGTCGCATAGCGTGTGGTGCTATACTTAGATTTTCGGCCCTGAACATGACTTTGGAATTTGGCACTGCTCATACTTTCCTGTAGAGTACATCTGGGGCTACATTTCGTGCAAGTTTCAGCTCGATTGCCTCAGTATTGAGGGAGAAATTTCAAACTCTAACAGAAAAAAGTGTCTCATAGTCTAAGCGCAGTTTTTTGCCGCCTGCTCTGCCGTTTGTCGCATAGCGTGTGGTGCTATACTTGGATTTTCGGCCATGAACATGACTTTGGAATTTGGCACAGCTCATACTTTCCTGTAGAGTACATGTGGGGCTACATTTTGTGCAAGTTTCAGCTGGATTGCCTAAGTATTGAGGGAGAAATTTCAAACTCTAACAGAAAAAAGTGTCTCATAGTCTAAGTGCAGTTTTTCTGCCGACTGCTCTGCCGTTTTGTCGCATAGCGTGTGGTGCTATACTTGGATTTTCGGCCATGAACATGACTTTGGAATTTGGCACTGCTCATACTTTCCTTTAGAGTACATCTGGGGCTACATTTTGTGGAAGTTTCAGCTCGATTGCCTAAGTATTGAGGGAGAAATTTCAAACTCTAGCAGAAAAAAGTGTCTCCTAGTCTAAGCGCATTTTTTTGGCCGCCTGCTCTGCCGTTTGTCGCATAGCGTGTGGTGCTATACTTGGATTTTCGGCCATGAACATGACTTTGGAATTTGGCACTGCTCATACTTTCCTGTAGAGTACATCTGGGGCTACATTTCCTGCAAGTTTCAGCTCGATTTCCTCAGTATTGAGGGAGAAATTTCAAACTCTAGCAGAAAAAAGTGTCTCCTAGTCTAAGCGCAGTTTTTTGGCCGCCTGCTCTGCCGTTTGTTGCATAGCGTGTGGTGCTATACTTGGATTTTCGGCCATGAACATGACTTTGGAATTTGGCACTGCTCATACTTTCCTGTAGAGTACATCTGGGGCTACATTTCCTGCAAGTTTCAGCTCGATTGCCTAAGTATTGAGGGAGAAATTTCAAACTCTAGCAGAAAAAAGTGTCTCCTAGTCTAAGCGCAGTTTTTTGGCCGCCTGCTCTGCCGTTTGTTGCATAGCGTGTGGTGCTATACTTGGATTTTCGGCCATGAACATGACTTTGGAATTTGGCACTGCTCATACTTTCCTGTAGAGAACATCTGGGGCTACATTTCGTGCAAGTTTCAACTCGATTGCCTCTGTATTGAGGGAGAAATTTCAAACTCTAACAGAAAAAAGTGTCTCATAGTCTAAGTGCAGTTTTTCTGCCGACTGCTCTGCCGTTTTGTCGCATAGCGTGTGGTGCTATACTTGGATTTTCGGCCATGAACATGACTTTGGAATTTGGCACTGCTCATACTTTCCTTAAGAGTACATCTGGGGCTACATTTCGTGCAAGTTTCAGCTCGATTGCCTCTGTATTGAGGGAGAAATTTCAAACTCTAACAGAAAAAAGTGTCTCCTAGTCTAAGTGCAGTTTTTCTGCCGACTGCTCTGCCGTTTTGTCGCATAGCGTGTGGTGCTATACTTGGATTTTCGGCCATGAAAATGACTTTGGAATTTGGCACTGCTCATACTTTCCTGTAGAGTACATCTGGGGCTACATTTTGTGGAAGTTTCAGCTCGATTGCCTAAGTATTGAGGGAGAAATTTCAAACTCTAGCAGAAAAAAGTGTCTCATAGTCTAAGTGCAGTTTTTCTGCCGACTGCTCTGCCGTTTTGTCGCATAGCGTGTGGTGCTATACTTGGATTTTCGGCCATGAACATGACTTTGGAATTTGGCACTGCTCATACTTTCCTGTAGAGTACATCTTGGGCTACATTTCGTGCAAGTTTCAACTCGATTGCCTAAGTATTGAGGGAGAAATTTCAAACTCTAGCAGAAAAAAGTGTCTCATAGTCTAAGTGCAGTTTTTCTGCCGACTGCTCTGCCGTTTGTTGCATAGCGTGTGGTGCTATACTTGGATTTTCGGCCATGAACATGACTTTGGAATTTGGCACTGCTCATACTTTCCTGTAGAGTACATCTGGGGATACATTTCCTGCAAGTTTCAGCTCGATTGCCTCTGTATTGAGGGAGATATTTCAAACTCTAACAGAAAAAAGTGTCTCATAGTGTAAGTGCAGGGTTTTTTTTGCCGCGTGCTCTGCCGTTTTGTCGCATAGCGTGTGGTGCTATACTTGGATTTTCGGCCATGAACATGACTTTGGAATTTTGCACTGCTCATACTTTCCTGTAGAGTACATCTGGGGCTACATTTCGTGCAAGTTTCAGCTCGATTGCCTAAGTATTGAGGGAGAAATTTCAAACTCTAACAGAAAAAAGTGTCTCATAGTCTAAGTGCAGGGTTTTTTTGGCCGCGTGCTCTGCCGTTTTGTCGCATAGCGTGTGGTGCTATACTTGGATTTTCGGCCATGAACATGACTTTGGAATTTGGCACTGCTCATACTTTCCTGTAGAGTACATCTGGGGCTACATTTCCTGCAAGTTTCAGCTCGATTGCCTCAGTATTGAGGGAGAAATTTCAAACTCTAACAGAAAAAGTGTCTCATAGTCTAAGTGCAGGGTTTTTTTTTGCCGCGTGCTCTGCCGTTTTGTCGCATAGCGTGTGGTGCTATACTTGGATTTTCGGCCATGAACATGACTTTGGAATTTAGCACTGCTCATACTTTCCTGTAGAGTACATCTGGGGCTACATTTCGTGGAAGTTTCAGCTCGATTGCCTCTGTATTGAGGGAGATATTGCAAACTCTAACAGAAAAAAGTGTCTCATAGTCTAAGTGCAGGGTTTTTTTTTTGCCGCGTGCTCTGCCGTTTTGTCGCATAGCGTGTGGTGCTATACTTGGATTTTCGGCCATGAACATGACTTTGGAATTTGGCACAGCTCATACTTTCATGTAGAGAACATCTGGGGCTACATTTCGTGCAAGTTTCAGCTCGATTGCCTCTGTATTGAGGGAGAAATTTCAAACTCTAACAGAAAAAAGTGTCTCATAGTCTAAGTGCAGGGTTTTTTGGCCGCGTGCTCTGCCGTTTTGTCGCATAGCGTGTGGTGCTATACTTGGATTTTCGGCCATGAACATGACTTTGGAATTTGGCACTGCTCATACTTTCCTGTAGAGTACATCTGGGGCTACATTTCCTGCAAGTTTCAGCTCGATTGCCTCAGTATTGAGGGAGAAATTTTAAACTCTAGCAGAAAAAAGTGTCTCCTAGTCTAAGCGCAGTTTTTTTGCCGCCTGCTCTGCCGTTTGTTGCATAGCGTATGGTGCTATACCTGGATTTTCGGCCATGAACATGACTTTGGAATTTAGAACTGCTCATACTTTCCTGTAGAGTACATATGGGGCTACATTTTGTGAAAGTTTCAGCTCGATTGCCTAAGTATTGAGGGAGAAATTTCAAACTCTAGCAGAAAAAAGTGTCTCATAGTCTAAGTGCAGTTTTTCTGCCGACTCTTCTGCCGTTTTGTCGCATAGCGTGTGGTGCTATACTTGGATTTTCGGCCATGAACATGACTTTGGAATTTGGCACTGCTCTTACTTTCCTGTAGAGTACATCTGGGGCTACATTTCGTGCAAGTTTCAGCTCGATTGCCTAAGTATTGAGGGAGAAATTTCAAACTCTAGCAGAAAAAAGTGTCTCATAGTCTAAATGCAGTTTTTCTGCCGACTGCTCTGCCGTTTTGTCGCATAGCGTGTGGTGCTATACTTGGATTTTCGGCCATGAACATGACTTTGGAATTTGGCACTGCTCATACTTTCCTGTAGAGTACATCTTGGGCTACATTTCGTGCAAGTTTCAACTCGATTGCCTAAGTATTGAGGGAGAAATTTCAAACTCTAGCAGAAAAAAGTGTCTCATAGTCTAAGTGCAGTTTTTCTGCCGACTGCTCTGCCGTTTGTTGCAAAGCGTGTGGTGCTATACTTGGATTTTCGGCCATGAACATGACTTTGGAATTTGGCACTGCTCATACTTTCCTGTAGAGTACATCTGGGGCTACATTTCCTGCAAGTTTCAGCTCGATTGCCTCTGTATTGAGGGAGAAATTTCAAACTCTAACAGAAAAAAGTGTCTCATAGTGTAAGTGCAGGGTTTTTTTTGCCGCGTGCTCTGCCGTTTTGTCGCATAGCGTGTGGTGCTATACTTGGATTTTCGGCCATGAACATGACTTTGGAATTTTGCACTGCTCATACTTTCCTGTAGAGTACATCTGGGGCTACATTTCGTGCAAGTTTCAGCTCGATTGCCTAAGTATTGAGGGAGAAATTTCAAACTCTAACAGAAAAAAGTGTCTCATAGTCTAAGTGCGGGGTTTTTTTGGCCGCGTGCTCTGCCGTTTTGTCGCATAGCGTGTGGTGCTATACTTCGATTTTCGGCCATGAACATGACTTTGGAATTTGGCACTGCTCATACTTTCCTGTAGAGTACATCTGGGGCTACATTTCCTGCAAGTTTCAGCTCGATTGCCTCAGTATTGAGGGAGAAATTTCAAACTCTAACAGAAAAAGTGTCTCATAGTCTAAGTGCAGGTTTTTTTTTGCCGCGTGCTCTGCCGTTTTGTTGCAAAGCGTGTGGTGCTATACTTGGATTTTCGGCCATGAACATGACTTTGGAATTTGGCACAGCTCATACTTTCCTGTAGAGAACATCTGGGGCTACATTTCGTGCAAGTTTCAGCTCGATTGCCTGTGTATTGAGGGAGAAATTTCAAACTCTAACAGAAAAAAGTGTCTCATAGTCTAAGTGCAGGGTTTTTTTTGCCGCGTGCTCTGCCGTTTGTTGCATAGCGTGTGGTGCTATACTTGGATTTTCGGCCATGAACATGACTTTGGAATTTGGCACTGCTCATACTTTCCTGTAGAGTACATCTGGGGCTACATTTTGTGGAAGTTTCAGCTCGATTGCCTCAGTATTGAGGGAGAAATTTCAAACTCTAGCAGAAAAAAGTGTCTCATAGTCTTAGTGCATTTTATTTTGCCTGGTGCTCTGCCGTTTTGTCGCATAGCGTGTGGTGCTATACTTGGATTTTCGGCCATGAACATGACTTTGGAATTTGGCAAAGCTCATACTTCCCTGTATAATTCATCTGGGGCTACATTTCGTGCAAGTTTCAGCACGATTGCCTCAGTATCGAGGGAGAAATGTCAAACTCTAGCAGAAAAAAGTGTCTCATAGTCTAAGTGCAGTTTTTCTGCCGACTGCTCTGCGGTTTTGTCGCATAGCGTGTGGTGCTATACTTGGATTTTCGGCCATGAACATGACTTTGGAATTTGGCACTGCTCATACTTTCCTGTAGAGTACATCTTGGGCTACATTTCGTGCAAGTTTCAACTCGATTGCCTAAGTATTGAGGGAGAAATTTCAAACTCTAGCAGAAAAAAGTGTCTCATAGTCTAAGTGCAGTTTTTCTGCCGACTGCTCTGCCGTTTGTTGCATAGCGTGTGGTGCTATACTTGGATTTTCGGCCATGAACATGACTTTGGAATTTGGCACTGCTCATACTTTCCTGTAGAGTACATCTGGGGATACATTTCCTGCAAGTTTCAGCTCGATTGCCTCTGTATTGAGGGAGATATTTCAAACTCTAACAGAAAAAAGTGTCTCATAGTGTAAGTGCAGGGTTTTTTTTGCCGCGTGCTCTGCCGTTTTGTCGCATAGCGTGTGGTGCTATACTTGGATTTTCGGCCATGAACATGACTTTGGAATTTTGCACTGCTCATACTTTCCTGTAGAGTACATCTGGGGCTACATTTCGTGCAAGTTTCAGCTCGATTGCCTAAGTATTGAGGGAGAAATTTCAAACTCTAACAGAAAAAAGTGTCTCATAGTCTAAGTGCAGGGTTTTTTTGGCCGCGTGCTCTGCCGTTTTGTCGCATAGCGTGTGGTGCTATACTTGGATTTTCGGCCATGAACATGACTTTGGAATTTGGCACTGCTCATACTTTCCTGTAGAGTACATCTGGGGCTACATTTCCTGCAAGTTTCAGCTCGATTGCCTCAGTATTGAGGGAGAAATTTCAAACTCTAACAGAAAAAGTGTCTCATAGTCTAAGTGCAGGGTTTTTTTTTGCCGCGTGCTCTGCCGTTTTGTCGCATAGCGTGTGGTGCTATACTTGGATTTTCGGCCATGAACATGACTTTGGAATTTAGCACTGCTCATACTTTCCTGTAGAGTACATCTGGGGCTACATTTCGTGGAAGTTTCAGCTCGATTGCCTCTGTATTGAGGGAGATATTGCAAACTCTAACAGAAAAAAGTGTCTCATAGTCTAAGTGCAGGGTTTTTTTTTTGCCGCGTGCTCTGCCGTTTTGTCGCATAGCGTGTGGTGCTATACTTGGATTTTCGGCCATGAACATGACTTTGGAATTTGGCACAGCTCATACTTTCATGTAGAGAACATCTGGGGCTACATTTCGTGCAAGTTTCAGCTCGATTGCCTCTGTATTGAGGGAGAAATTTCAAACTCTAACAGAAAAAAGTGTCTCATAGTCTAAGTGCAGGGTTTTTTGGCCGCGTGCTCTGCCGTTTTGTCGCATAGCGTGTGGTGCTATACTTGGATTTTCGGCCATGAACATGACTTTGGAATTTGGCACTGCTCATACTTTCCTGTAGAGTACATCTGGGGCTACATTTCCTGCAAGTTTCAGCTCGATTGCCTCAGTATTGAGGGAGAAATTTTAAACTCTAGCAGAAAAAAGTGTCTCCTAGTCTAAGCGCAGTTTTTTTGCCGCCTGCTCTGCCGTTTGTTGCATAGCGTATGGTGCTATACCTGGATTTTCGGCCATGAACATGACTTTGGAATTTAGAACTGCTCATACTTTCCTGTAGAGTACATATGGGGCTACATTTTGTGAAAGTTTCAGCTCGATTGCCTAAGTATTGAGGGAGAAATTTCAAACTCTAGCAGAAAAAAGTGTCTCATAGTCTAAGTGCAGTTTTTCTGCCGACTCTTCTGCCGTTTTGTCGCATAGCGTGTGGTGCTATACTTGGATTTTCGGCCATGAACATGACTTTGGAATTTGGCACTGCTCTTACTTTCCTGTAGAGTACATCTGGGGCTACATTTCGTGCAAGTTTCAGCTCGATTGCCTAAGTATTGAGGGAGAAATTTCAAACTCTAGCAGAAAAAAGTGTCTCATAGTCTAAATGCAGTTTTTCTGCCGACTGCTCTGCCGTTTTGTCGCATAGCGTGTGGTGCTATACTTGGATTTTCGGCCATGAACATGACTTTGGAATTTGGCACTGCTCATACTTTCCTGTAGAGTACATCTTGGGCTACATTTCGTGCAAGTTTCAACTCGATTGCCTAAGTATTGAGGGAGAAATTTCAAACTCTAGCAGAAAAAAGTGTCTCATAGTCTAAGTGCAGTTTTTCTGCCGACTGCTCTGCCGTTTGTTGCAAAGCGTGTGGTGCTATACTTGGATTTTCGGCCATGAACATGACTTTGGAATTTGGCACTGCTCATACTTTCCTGTAGAGTACATCTGGGGCTACATTTCCTGCAAGTTTCAGCTCGATTGCCTCTGTATTGAGGGAGAAATTTCAAACTCTAACAGAAAAAAGTGTCTCATAGTGTAAGTGCAGGGTTTTTTTTGCCGCGTGCTCTGCCGTTTTGTCGCATAGCGTGTGGTGCTATACTTGGATTTTCGGCCATGAACATGACTTTGGAATTTTGCACTGCTCATACTTTCCTGTAGAGTACATCTGGGGCTACATTTCGTGCAAGTTTCAGCTCGATTGCCTAAGTATTGAGGGAGAAATTTCAAACTCTAACAGAAAAAAGTGTCTCATAGTCTAAGTGCGGGGTTTTTTTGGCCGCGTGCTCTGCCGTTTTGTCGCATAGCGTGTGGTGCTATACTTGGATTTTCGGCCATGAACATGACTTTGGAATTTGGCACTGCTCATACTTTCCTGTAGAGTACATCTGGGGCTACATTTCCTGCAAGTTTCAGCTCGATTGCCTCAGTATTGAGGGAGAAATTTCAAACTCTAACAGAAAAAGTGTCTCATAGTCTAAGTGCAGGTTTTTTTTTGCCGCGTGCTCTGCCGTTTTGTTGCAAAGCGTGTGGTGCTATACTTGGATTTTCGGCCATGAACATGACTTTGGAATTTGGCACAGCTCATACTTTCCTGTAGAGAACATCTGGGGCTACATTTCGTGCAAGTTTCAGCTCGATTGCCTCTGTATTGAGGGAGAAATTTCAAACTCTAACAGAAAAAAGTGTCTCATAGTCTAAGTGCAGGGTTTTTTTTGCCGCGTGCTCTGCCGTTTGTTGCATAGCGTGTGGTGCTATACTTGGATTTTCGGCCATGAACATGACTTTGGAATTTGGCACTGCTCATACTTTCCTGTAGAGTACATCTGGGGCTACATTTTGTGGAAGTTTCAGCTCGATTGCCTCAGTATTGAGGGAGAAATTTCAAACTCTAGCAGAAAAAAGTGTCTCATAGTCTTAGTGCATTTTATTTTGCCTGGTGCTCTGCCGTTTTGTCGCATAGCGTGTGGTGCTATACTTGGATTTTCGGCCATGAACATGACTTTGGAATTTGGCAAAGCTCATACTTCCCTGTATAATTCATCTGGGGCTACATTTCGTGCAAGTTTCAGCACGATTGCCTCAGTATCGAGGGAGAAATGTCAAACTCTAGCAGAAAAAAGTGTCTCATAGTCTAAGTGCAGTTTTTCTGCCGACTGCTCTGCGGTTTTGTCGCATAGCGTGTGGTGCTATACTTGGATTTTCGGCCATGAACATGACTTTGGAATTTGGCACTGCTCATACTTTCCTGTAGAGAACATCTGGGGCTACATTTCGTGCAAGTTTCAGCTCGATTGCCTCTGTATTGAGGGAGAAATTTCAAACTCTAACAGAAAAAAGTGTCTCATAGTCTAAGTGCAGGGTTTTTTTTGCCGCGTGCTCTGCCGTTTTGTCGCATAGCGTGTGGTGCTATACTTGGATTTTCGGCCATGAACATGACTTTGGAATTTTGCACTGCTCATACTTTCCTGTAGAGTACATCTGGGGCTACATTTCGTGCAAGTTTCAGCTCGATTGCCTAAGTATTGAGGGAGAAATTTCAAACTCTAACAGAAAAAAGTGTCTCATAGTCTAAGTGCAGGGTTTTTTTGGCCGCGTGCTCTGCCGTTTTGTCGCATAGCGTGTGGTGCTATACTTGGATTTTCGGCCATGAACATGACTTTGGAATTTGGCACTGCTCATACTTTCCTGTAGAGTACATCTGGGGCTACATTTCCTGCAAGTTTCAGCTCGATTGCCTCAGTATTGAGGGAGAAATTTCAAACTCTAACAGAAAAAGTGTCTCATAGTCTAAGTGCAGGTTTTTTTTTGCCGCGTGCTCTGCCGTTTTGTTGCAAAGCGTGTGGTGCTATACTTGGATTTTCGGCCATGAACATGACTTTGGAATTTGGCACAGCTCATACTTTCCTGTAGAGAACATATGGGGCTACATTTCGTGCAAGTTTCAGCTCGATTGCCTCTGTATTGAGGGAGAAATTTCAAACTCTAACAGAAAAAAGTGTCTCATAGTCTAAGTGCAGGGTTTTTTTTGCCGCGTGCTCTGCCGTTTTGTCGCATAGCGTGTGGTGCTATACTTGGATTTTCGGCCATGAACATGACTTTGGAATTTGGCACAGCTCATACTTCCCTGTATAATTCATCTGGGGCTACATTTCGTGCAAGTTTCAGCACGATTGCCTCAGTATCGAGGGAGAAATGTCAAACTCTAGCAGAAAAAAGTGTCTCATAGTCTAAGTGCAGTTTTTCTGCCGACTGCTCTGCCGTTTTGTCGCATAGCGTGTGGTGCTATACTTGGATTTTCGGCCATGAACATGACTTTGGAATTTGGCACTGCTCATACTTTCCTGTAGAGTACATCTGGGGCTACATTTCCTGCAAGTTTCAGCTCGATTGCCTCAGTATTGAGGGAGAAATTTTAAACTCTAGCAGAAAAAAGTGTCTCCTAGTCTAAGCGCAGTTTTTTGCCGCCTGCTCTGCCGTTTGTTGCATAGCGTATGGTGCTATACCTGGATTTTCGGCCATGAACATGACTTTGGAATTTAGAACTGCTCATACTTTCCTGTAGAGTACATATGGGGCTACATTTTGCTATACTTGGATTTTCGGCCATGAACATGACTTTGGAATTTGGCACTGCTCATACTTTCCTGTAGAGTACATCTGGGGCTTCCTCTTTGTGGAAGTTTCAGCTCGATTGCCTCAGTTTTGAGGGAGAAATTTCAAACTCTAGCAGAAAAAAGTGTGTCATAGTCTAAGTGCAGTTTTTCTGCCGACTGCTCTGCCGTTTTGTCGCATAGCGTGTGGTGCTATACTTGGATTTTTGGCCATGAACATGACTTTGGAATTTGGCACAGCTCATACTTTCCTGTAGAGAACATCTGGGGCTACATTTCGTGCAAGTTTCAGCTCGATTGCCTCTGTATTGAGGGAGAAATTTCAAACTCTAACAGAAAAAAGTGTCTCCTAGTCTAAGTGCAGTTTTTCTGCCGACTGCTCTGCCGTTTTGTCGCATAGCGTGTGGTGCTATACTTGGATTTTCGGCCATGAACATGACTTTGGAATTTGGCACTGCTCATACTTTCCTGTAGAGTACATCTGGGGCTACATTTCCTGCAAGTTTCAGCTCGATTGCCTCAGTATTGAGGGAGAAATTTTAAACTCTAGCAGAAAAAAGTGTCTCCTAGTCTAAGCGCAGTTTTTTTGCCGCCTGCTCTGCCGTTTGTTGCATAGCGTATGGTGCTATACCTGGATTTTCGGCCATGAACATGACTTTGGAATTTAGAACTGCTCATACTTTCCTGTAGAGTACATATGGGGCTACATTTTGTGGAAGTTTCAGCTCGATTGCCTAAGTATTGAGGGAGAATTTTCAAACTCTAGCAGAAAAAAGTGTCTCATAGTCTAAGTGCAGTTTTTCTGCCGACTGCTCTGCCGTTTTGTCGCATAGCGTGTGGTGCTATACTTGGATTTTCGGCCATGAACATGACTTTGGAATTTGGCACTGCTCATACTTTCCTGTAGAGTACATCTGGGGCTACATTTCGTGCAAGTTTCAGCTCGATTGCCTAAGTATTGAGGGAGAAATTTCAAACTCTAGTAGAAAAAAGTGTCTCATAGTCTAAATGCAGTTTTTCTGCCGACTGCTCTGCCGTTTTGTCGCATAGCGTGTGGTGCTATACTTGGATTTTCGGCCATGAACATGACTTTGGAATTTGGCACAGCTCATACTTTCCTGTAGAGAACATCTGGGGCTACATTTCGTGCAAGTTTCAGCTCGATTGCCTCTGTATTGAGGGAGAAATTTCAAACTCTAACAGAAAAAAGTGTCTCATAGTCTAAGTGCAGGGTTTTTTTTGCCGCGTGCTCTGCCGTTTTGTCGCATAGCGTGTGGTGCTATACTTGGATTTTCGGCCATGAACATGACTTTGGAATTTGGCACAGCTCATACTTCCCTGTATAATTCATCTGGGGCTACATTTCGTGCAAGTTTCAGCACGATTGCCTCAGTATCGAGGGAGAAATGTCAAACTCTAGCAGAAAAAAGTGTCTCATAGTCTAAGTGCAGTTTTTCTGCCGACTGCTCTGCCGTTTTGTCGCATAGCGTGTGGTGCTATACTTGGATTTTCGGCCATGAACATGACTTTGGAATTTGGCACTGCTCATACTTTCCTGTAGAGTACATCTGGGGCTACATTTCCTGCAAGTTTCAGCTCGATTGCCTCAGTATTGAGGGAGAAATTTTAAACTCTAGCAGAAAAAAGTGTCTCCTAGTCTAAGCGCAGTTTTTTGCCGCCTGCTCTGCCGTTTGTTGCATAGCGTATGGTGCTATACCTGGATTTTCGGCCATGAACATGACTTTGGAATTTAGAACTGCTCATACTTTCCTGTAGAGTACATATGGGGCTACATTTTGCTATACTTGGATTTTCGGCCATGAACATGACTTTGGAATTTGGCACTGCTCATACTTTCCTGTAGAGTACATCTGGGGCTTCCTCTTTGTGGAAGTTTCAGCTCGATTGCCTCAGTTTTGAGGGAGAAATTTCAAACTCTAGCAGAAAAAAGTGTGTCATAGTCTAAGTGCAGTTTTTCTGCCGACTGCTCTGCCGTTTTGTCGCATAGCGTGTGGTGCTATACTTGGATTTTTGGCCATGAACATGACTTTGGAATTTGGCACAGCTCATACTTTCCTGTAGAGAACATCTGGGGCTACATTTCGTGCAAGTTTCAGCTCGATTGCCTCTGTATTGAGGGAGAAATTTCAAACTCTAACAGAAAAAAGTGTCTCCTAGTCTAAGTGCAGTTTTTCTGCCGACTGCTCTGCCGTTTTGTCGCATAGCGTGTGGTGCTATACTTGGATTTTCGGCCATGAACATGACTTTGGAATTTGGCACTGCTCATACTTTCCTGTAGAGTACATCTGGGGCTACATTTCCTGCAAGTTTCAGCTCGATTGCCTCAGTATTGAGGGAGAAATTTTAAACTCTAGCAGAAAAAAGTGTCTCCTAGTCTAAGCGCAGTTTTTTTGCCGCCTGCTCTGCCGTTTGTTGCATAGCGTATGGTGCTATACCTGGATTTTCGGCCATGAACATGACTTTGGAATTTAGAACTGCTCATACTTTCCTGTAGAGTACATATGGGGCTACATTTTGTGGAAGTTTCAGCTCGATTGCCTAAGTATTGAGGGAGAATTTTCAAACTCTAGCAGAAAAAAGTGTCTCATAGTCTAAGTGCAGTTTTTCTGCCGACTGCTCTGCCGTTTTGTCGCATAGCGTGTGGTGCTATACTTGGATTTTCGGCCATGAACATGACTTTGGAATTTGGCACTGCTCATACTTTCCTGTAGAGTACATCTGGGGCTACATTTCGTGCAAGTTTCAGCTCGATTGCCTAAGTATTGAGGGAGAAATTTCAAACTCTAGTAGAAAAAAGTGTCTCATAGTCTAAATGCAGTTTTTCTGCCGACTGCTCTGCCGTTTTGTCGCATAGCGTGTGGTGCTATACTTGGATTTTCGGCCATGAACATGACTTTGGAATTTGGCACAGCTCATACTTTCCTGTAGAGAACATCTGGGGCTACATTTCGTGCAAGTTTCAGCTCGATTGCCTCTGTATTGAGGGAGAAATTTCAAACTCTAACAGAAAAAAGTGTCTCATAGTCTAAGTGCAGGGTTTTTTTTGCCGCGTGCTCTGCCGTTTTGTCGCATAGCGTGTGGTGCTATACTTGGATTTTCGGCCATGAACATGACTTTGGAATTTGGCACAGCTCATACTTCCCTGTATAATTCATCTGGGGCTACATTTCGTGCAAGTTTCAGCACGATTGCCTCAGTATCGAGGGAGAAATGTCAAACTCTAGCAGAAAAAAGTGTCTCATAGTCTAAGTGCAGTTTTTCTGCCGACTGCTCTGCCGTTTTGTCGCATAGCGTGTGGTGCTATACTTGGATTTTCGGCCATGAACATGACTTTGGAATTTGGCACTGCTCATACTTTCCTGTAGAGTACATCTGGGGCTACATTTCCTGCAAGTTTCAGCTCGATTGCCTCAGTATTGAGGGAGAAATTTTAAACTCTAGCAGAAAAAAGTGTCTCCTAGTCTAAGCGCAGTTTTTTGCCGCCTGCTCTGCCGTTTGTTGCATAGCGTATGGTGCTATACCTGGATTTTCGGCCATGAACATGACTTTGGAATTTAGAACTGCTCATACTTTCCTGTAGAGTACATATGGGGCTACATTTTGCTATACTTGGATTTTCGGCCATGAACATGACTTTGGAATTTGGCACTGCTCATACTTTCCTGTAGAGTACATCTGGGGCTTCCTCTTTGTGGAAGTTTCAGCTCGATTGCCTCAGTTTTGAGGGAGAAATTTCAAACTCTAGCAGAAAAAAGTGTGTCATAGTCTAAGTGCAGTTTTTCTGCCGACTGCTCTGCCGTTTTGTCGCATAGCGTGTGGTGCTATACTTGGATTTTTGGCCATGAACATGACTTTGGAATTTGGCACAGCTCATACTTTCCTGTAGAGAACATCTGGGGCTACATTTCGTGCAAGTTTCAGCTCGATTGCCTCTGTATTGAGGGAGAAATTTCAAACTCTAACAGAAAAAAGTGTCTCCTAGTCTAAGTGCAGTTTTTCTGCCGACTGCTCTGCCGTTTTGTCGCATAGCGTGTGGTGCTATACTTGGATTTTCGGCCATGAACATGACTTTGGAATTTGGCACTGCTCATACTTTCCTGTAGAGTACATCTGGGGCTACATTTCCTGCAAGTTTCAGCTCGATTGCCTCAGTATTGAGGGAGAAATTTTAAACTCTAGCAGAAAAAAGTGTCTCCTAGTCTAAGCGCAGTTTTTTTGCCGCCTGCTCTGCCGTTTGTTGCATAGCGTATGGTGCTATACCTGGATTTTCGGCCATGAACATGACTTTGGAATTTAGAACTGCTCATACTTTCCTGTAGAGTACATATGGGGCTACATTTTGTGGAAGTTTCAGCTCGATTGCCTAAGTATTGAGGGAGAATTTTCAAACTCTAGCAGAAAAAAGTGTCTCATAGTCTAAGTGCAGTTTTTCTGCCGACTGCTCTGCCGTTTTGTCGCATAGCGTGTGGTGCTATACTTGGATTTTCGGCCATGAACATGACTTTGGAATTTGGCACTGCTCATACTTTCCTGTAGAGTACATCTGGGGCTACATTTCGTGCAAGTTTCAGCTCGATTGCCTAAGTATTGAGGGAGAAATTTCAAACTCTAGTAGAAAAAAGTGTCTCATAGTCTAAATGCAGTTTTTCTGCCGACTGCTCTGCCGTTTTGTCGCATAGCGTGTGGTGCTATACTTGGATTTTCGGCCATGAACATGACATTGGAATTTGGCACTGCTCATACTTTCCTGTAGAGTACATCTTGGGCTACATTTCGTGCAAGTTTCAACTCGATTGCCTAAGTATTGAGGGAGAAATTTCAAACTCTAGCAGAAAAAAGTGTCTCATAGTCTAAGTGCAGTTTTTCTGCCGACTGCTCTGCCGTTTGTTGCATAGCGTGTGGTGCTATACTTGGATTTTCGGCCATGAACATGACTTTGGAATTTGGCACTGCTCATACTTTCCTGTAGAGTACATCTGGGGCTACATTTCCTGCAAGTTTCAGCTCGATTGCCTCTGTATTGAGGGAGATATTTCAAACTCTAACAGAAAAAAGTGTCTCATAGTGTAAGTGCAGGGTTTTTTTTGCCGCGTGCTCTGCCGTTTTGTCGCATAGCGTGTGGTGCTATACTTGGATTTTCGGCCATGAACATGACTTTGGAATTTTGCACTGCTCATACTTTCCTGTAGAGTACATCTGGGGCTACATTTCGTGCAAGTTTCAGCTCGATTGCCTAAGTATTGAGGGAGAAATTTCAAACTCTAACAGAAAAAAGTGTCTCATAGTCTAAGTGCAGGGTTTTTTTGGCCGCGTGCTCTGCCGTTTTGTCGCATAGCGTGTGGTGCTATACTTGGATTTTCGGCCATGAACATGACTTTGGAATTTGGCACTGCTCATACTTTCCTGTAGAGTACATCTGGGGCTACATTTCCTGCAAGTTTCAGCTCGATTGCCTCAGTATTGAGGGAGAAATTTCAAACTCTAACAGAAAAAGTGTCTCATAGTCTAAGTGCAGGTTTTTTTTTGCCGCGTGCTCTGCCGTTTTGTTGCAAAGCGTGTGGTGCTATACTTGGATTTTCGGCCATGAACATGACTTTGGAATTTGGCACAGCTCATACTTTCCTGTAGAGAACATCTGGGGCTACATTTCGTGCAAGTTTCAGCTCGATTGCCTCTGTATTGAGGGAGAAATTTCAAACTCTAACAGAAAAAAGTGTCTCATAGTCTAAGTGCAGGGTTTTTTTTGCCGCGTGCTCTGCCGTTTTGTCGCATAGCGTGTGGTGCTATACTTGGATTTTCGGCCATGAACATGACTTTGGAATTTGGCACAGCTCATACTTCCCTGTATAATTCATCTGGGGCTACATTTCGTGCAAGTTTCAGCACGATTGCCTCAGTATCGAGGGAGAAATGTCAAACTCTAGCAGAAAAAAGTGTCTCATAGTCTAAGTGCAGTTTTTCTGCCGACTGCTCTGCCGTTTTGTCGCATAGCGTGTGGTGCTATACTTGGATTTTCGGCCATGAACATGACTTTGGAATTTGGCACTGCTCATACTTTCCTGTAGAGTACATCTGGGGCTACATTTCCTGCAAGTTTCAGCTCGATTGCCTCAGTATTGAGGGAGAAATTTTAAACTCTAGCAGAAAAAAGTGTCTCCTAGTCTAAGCGCAGTTTTTTGCCGCCTGCTCTGCCGTTTGTTGCATAGCGTATGGTGCTATACCTGGATTTTCGGCCATGAACATGACTTTGGAATTTAGAACTGCTCATACTTTCCTGTAGAGTACATATGGGGCTACATTTTGCTATACTTGGATTTTCGGCCATGAACATGACTTTGGAATTTGGCACTGCTCATACTTTCCTGTAGAGTACATCTGGGGCTTCCTCTTTGTGGAAGTTTCAGCTCGATTGCCTCAGTTTTGAGGGAGAAATTTCAAACTCTAGCAGAAAAAAGTGTGTCATAGTCTAAGTGCAGTTTTTCTGCCGACTGCTCTGCCGTTTTGTCGCATAGCGTGTGGTGCTATACTTGGATTTTTGGCCATGAACATGACTTTGGAATTTGGCACAGCTCATACTTTCCTGTAGAGAACATCTGGGGCTACATTTCGTGCAAGTTTCAGCTCGATTGCCTCTGTATTGAGGGAGAAATTTCAAACTCTAACAGAAAAAAGTGTCTCCTAGTCTAAGTGCAGTTTTTCTGCCGACTGCTCTGCCGTTTTGTCGCATAGCGTGTGGTGCTATACTTGGATTTTCGGCCATGAACATGACTTTGGAATTTGGCACTGCTCATACTTTCCTGTAGAGTACATCTGGGGCTACATTTCCTGCAAGTTTCAGCTCGATTGCCTCAGTATTGAGGGAGAAATTTTAAACTCTAGCAGAAAAAAGTGTCTCCTAGTCTAAGCGCAGTTTTTTTGCCGCCTGCTCTGCCGTTTGTTGCATAGCGTATGGTGCTATACCTGGATTTTCGGCCATGAACATGACTTTGGAATTTAGAACTGCTCATACTTTCCTGTAGAGTACATATGGGGCTACATTTTGTGGAAGTTTCAGCTCGATTGCCTAAGTATTGAGGGAGAATTTTCAAACTCTAGCAGAAAAAAGTGTCTCATAGTCTAAGTGCAGTTTTTCTGCCGACTGCTCTGCCGTTTTGTCGCATAGCGTGTGGTGCTATACTTGGATTTTCGGCCATGAACATGACTTTGGAATTTGGCACTGCTCATACTTTCCTGTAGAGTACATCTGGGGCTACATTTCGTGCAAGTTTCAGCTCGATTGCCTAAGTATTGAGGGAGAAATTTCAAACTCTAGTAGAAAAAAGTGTCTCATAGTCTAAATGCAGTTTTTCTGCCGACTGCTCTGCCGTTTTGTCGCATAGCGTGTGGTGCTATACTTGGATTTTCGGCCATGAACATGACATTGGAATTTGGCACTGCTCATACTTTCCTGTAGAGTACATCTTGGGCTACATTTCGTGCAAGTTTAAACTCGATTGCCTAAGTATTGAGGGAGAAATTTCAAACTCTAGCAGAAAAAAGTGTCTCATAGTCTAAGTGCAGTTTTTCTGCCGACTGCTCTGCCGTTTGTTGCATAGCGTGTGGTGCTATACTTGGATTTTCGGCCATGAACATGACTTTGGAATTTGGCACTGCTCATACTTTCCTGTAGAGTACATCTGGGGCTACATTTCCTGCAAGTTTCAGCTCGATTGCCTCTGTATTGAGGGAGATATTTCAAACTCTAACAGAAAAAAGTGTCTCATAGTGTAAGTGCAGGGTTTTTTTTGCCGCGTGCTCTGCCGTTTTGTCGCATAGCGTGTGGTGCTATACTTGGATTTTCGGCCATGAACATGACTTTGGAATTTTGCACTGCTCATACTTTCCTGTAGAGTACATCTGGGGCTACATTTCGTGCAAGTTTCAGCTCGATTGCCTAAGTATTGAGGGAGAAATTTCAAACTCTAACAGAAAAAAGTGTCTCATAGTCTAAGTGCAGGGTTTTTTTGGCCGCGTGCTCTGCCGTTTTGTCGCATAGCGTGTGGTGCTATACTTGGATTTTCGGCCATGAACATGACTTTCGAATTTGGCACTGCTCATACTTTCCTGTAGAGTACATCTGGGGCTACATTTCCTGCAAGTTTCAGCTCGATTGCCTCAGTATTGAGGGAGAAATTTCAAACTCTAACAGAAAAAGTGTCTCATAGTCTAAGTGCAGGGTTTTTTTTGCCGCGTGCTCTGCCGTTTTGTTGCAAAGCGTGTGGTGCTATACTTGGATTTTCGGCCATGAACATGACTTTGGAATTTGGCACAGCTCATACTTTCCTGTAGAGAACATCTGGGGCTACATTTCGTGCAAGTTTCAGCTCGATTGCCTCAGTATTGAGGGAGAAATTTCAAACTCTAACAGAAAAAAGTGTCTCATAGTCTAAGCGCAGTTTTTTTGCCGCCTGCTCTGCCGTTTGTCGCATAGCGTGTGGTGCTATACTTGGATTTTCGGCCATGAACATGACTTTGGAATTTGGCACAGCTCATACTTTCCTTTAGAGTACATCTGGGGCTACATTTTGTGGAAGTTTTAGCTCGATTGCCTAAGTATTGAGGGAGAAATTTCAAACTCTAGCAGAAAAAAGTGTCTCATAGTCTAAGTGCAGTTTTTCTGCCGACTGCTCTGCCGTTTTGTCGCATAGCGTGTGGTGCTATACTTGTTTTTTTCGGCAATGAACATGACTTTGGAATTTGGCACAGCTCATACTTTCCTGTAGAGAACATCTGTTGCTACATTTCGTGCAAGTTTCAGCTCGATTGCCTAAGTATTGAGGGAGAAATTTCAAACTCTAACAGAAAAAAGTGTCTCATAGTCTAAGTGCAGGTTTTTTTTGGCCGCGTGCTCTGCCGTTTTGTCGCATAGCGTGTGGTGCTATACTTGGATTTTCGGCCATGAACATGACTTTTGAATTTGGCACTGCTCATACTTTCCTGTAGAGTACATCTGGGGCTACATTTCCTGCAAGTTTCAGCTCGATTGCCTCAGTATTGAGGGAGAAATTTCAAACTCTAACAGAAAAAGTGTCTCATAGTCTTCTAAGTGCAGGTTTTTTTTGCCGCGTGCTCTGCTGTTTTGTCGCATAGCGTGTGGTGCTATACTTGGATTTTCGGCCATGAACATGACTTTGGAATTTAGCACTGCTCATACTTTCCTGTAGAGTACATCTGGGGCTACATTTCGTGGAAGTTTCAGCTCGATTGCCTCTGTATTGAGGGAGAAATTTCAAACTCTAGCAGAAAAAAGTGTCTCATAGTCTAAGTGCAGTTTTTCTGCCGACTGCTCTGCCGTTTTGTCGCATAGCGTGTGGTGCTATACTTGGATTTTCGGCCATGAACATGACTTTGGAATTTGGCACAGCTCATACTTTCCTGTAGAGTACATCTGGGGCTACATTTCGGGCAAGTTTCAGCTCGATTGCCTCTGTATTGAGGGAGAAATTTCAAACTCTAACAGAAAAAAGTGTCTCATAGTCTAAGTGCAGGGTTTTTTGGCCGCGTGCTCTGCCGTTTTGTCGCATAGCGTGTGGTGCTATACTTGGATTTTCGGCCATGAACATGACTTTGGAATTTGGCACTGCTCATACTTTCCTGTAGAGTACATCTGGGGCTACATTTCCTGCAAGTTTCAGCTCGATTGCCTCAGTATTGAGGGAGAAATTTTAAACTCTAGCAGAAAAAAGTGTCTCCTAGTCTAAGCGCAGTTTTTTTGCCGCCTGCTCTGCTGTTTGTTGCATAGCGTATGGTGCTATACCTGGATTTTCGGCCATGAACATGAGTACATCTGGGGCTACATTTCGTGCAAGTTTCAGATCGATTGCCTCAGTATTGAGGGAGAAATTTCAAACTCTAACAGAAAAAAGTGTCTCATAGACTAAGCGCAGTTTTTTTGCCGCCTGCTCTGCCGTTTGTCGCATAGCGTGTGGTGCTATACTTGGATTTTCGGCCATGAACATGACTTTGGAATTTGGCACTGCTCATACTTTCCTGTAGAGTACATCTGGGGCTACATTTCCTGCAAGTTTCAGCTCGATTGCCTCTGTATTGAGGGAGAAATTTCAAACTCTAACAGAAAAAAGTGTCTCATAGTGTAAGTGCAGGGTTTTTTTTGCCGCGTGCTCTGCCGTTTTGTCGCATAGCGTGTGGTGCTATACTTGGATTTTCGGCCATGAACATGACTTTGGAATTTTGCACTGCTCATACTTTCCTGTAGAGTACATCTGGGGCTACATTTCGTGCAAGTTTCAGCTCGATTGCCTAAGTATTGAGGGAGAAATTTCAAACTCTAACAGAAAAAAGTGTCTCATAGTCTAAGTGCAGGGTTTTTTTGGCCGCGTGCTCTGCCGTTTTGTCGCATAGCGTGTGGTGCTATACTTGGATTTTCGGCCATGAACATGACTTTGGAATTTGGCACAGCTCATACTTTCCTTTAGAGTACATCTGGGGCTACATTTTGTGGAAGTTTTAGCTCGATTGCCTAAGTATTGAGGGAGAAATTTCAAACTCTAGCAGAAAAAAGTGTCTCATAGTCTAAGTGCAGTTTTTCTGCCGACTGCTCTGCCGTTTTGTCGCATAGCGTGTGGTGCTATACTTGTTTTTTTCGGCAATGAACATGACTTTGGAATTTGGCACAGCTCATACTTTCCTGTAGAGAACATCTGTTGCTACATTTCGTGCAAGTTTCAGCTCGATTGCCTAAGTATTGAGGGAGAAATTTCAAACTCTAACAGAAAAAAGTGTCTCATAGTCTAAGTGCAGGTTTTTTTTGGCCGCGTGCTCTGCCGTTTTGTCGCATAGCGTGTGGTGCTATACTTGGATTTTCGGCCATGAACATGACTTTTGAATTTGGCACTGCTCATACTTTCCTGTAGAGTACATCTGGGGCTACATTTCCTGCAAGTTTCAGCTCGATTGCCTCAGTATTGAGGGAGAAATTTCAAACTCTAACAGAAAAAGTGTCTCATAGTCTTCTAAGTGCAGGTTTTTTTTGCCGCGTGCTCTGCTGTTTTGTCGCATAGCGTGTGGTGCTATACTTGGATTTTCGGCCATGAACATGACTTTGG
The DNA here is from genome assembly GCA_963971285.1 of Astropecten irregularis. Taxonomy (NCBI): domain Eukaryota; kingdom Metazoa; phylum Echinodermata; class Asteroidea; order Paxillosida; family Astropectinidae; genus Astropecten; species Astropecten irregularis. The sequence goes on along the minus strand of OZ020258.1, from coordinate 7,747,623 downwards.
AATTTAGCACTGCTCATACTTTCCTGTAGAGTACATCTGGGGCTACATTTCGTAGAAGTTTCAGCTCGATTGCCTCTGTATTGAGGGAGAAATTTCAAACTCTAGCAGAAAAAAGTGTCTCATAGTCTAAGTGCAGTTTTTCTGCCGACTGCTCTGCCGTTTTGTCGCATAGCGTGTGGTGCTATACTTGGATTTTCGGCCATGAACATGACTTTGGAATTTGGCACAGCTCATACTTTCCTGTAGAGTACATCTGGGGCTACATTTCGGGCAAGTTTCAGCTCGATTGCCTCTGTATTGAGGGAGAAATTTCAAACTCTAACAGAAAAAAGTGTCTCATAGTCTAAGTGCAGGGTTTTTTGGCCGCGTGCTCTGCCGTTTTGTCGCATAGCGTGTGGTGCTATACTTGGATTTTCGGCCATGAACATGACTTTGGAATTTGGCACTGCTCATACTTTCCTGTAGAGTACATCTGGGGCTACATTTCCTGCAAGTTTCAGCTCGATTGCCTCAGTATTGAGGGAGAAATTTCAAACTCTAACAGAAAAAGTGTCTCATAGTCTAAGTGCAGGTTTTTTTTTGCCGCGTGCTCTGCCGTTTTGTTGCAAAGCGTGTGGTGCTATACTTGGATTTTCGGCCATGAACATGACTTTGGAATTTGGCACAGCTCATACTTTCCTGTAGAGAACATCTGGGGCTACATTTCGTGCAAGTTTCAGCTCGATTGCTTCTGTATTGAGGGAGAAATTTCAAACTCTAACAGAAAAAAGTGTCTCCTAGTCTAAGCGCAGTTTTTTTGCCGCCTGCTCTGCTGTTTGTTGCATAGCGTATGGTGCTATACCTGGATTTTCGGCCATGAACATGAGTACATCTGGGGCTACATTTCGTGCAAGTTTCAGATCGATTGCCTCAGTATTGAGGGAGAAATTTCAAACTCTAACAGAAAAAAGTGTCTCATAGACTAAGCGCAGTTTTTTTGCCGCCTGCTCTGCCGTTTGTCGCATAGCGTGTGGTGCTATACTTGGATTTTCGGCCATGAACATGACTTTGGAATTTGGCACTGCTCATACTTTCCTGTAGAGTACATCTGGGGCTACATTTCCTGCAAGTTTCAGCTCGATTGCCTCTGTATTGAGGGAGAAATTTCAAACTCTAACAGAAAAAAGTGTCTCATAGTGTAAGTGCAGGGTTTTTTTTGCCGCGTGCTCTGCCGTTTTGTCGCATAGCGTGTGGTGCTATACTTGGATTTTCGGCCATGAACATGACTTTGGAATTTTGCACTGCTCATACTTTCCTGTAGAGTACATCTGGGGCTACATTTCGTGCAAGTTTCAGCTCGATTGCCTAAGTATTGAGGGAGAAATTTCAAACTCTAACAGAAAAAAGTGTCTCATAGTCTAAGTGCAGGGTTTTTTTGGCCGCGTGCTCTGCCGTTTTGTCGCATAGCGTGTGGTGCTATACTTGGATTTTCGGCCATGAACATGACTTTGGAATTTGGCACAGCTCATACTTTCCTTTAGAGTACATCTGGGGCTACATTTTGTGGAAGTTTTAGCTCGATTGCCTAAGTATTGAGGGAGAAATTTCAAACTCTAGCAGAAAAAAGTGTCTCATAGTCTAAGTGCAGTTTTTCTGCCGACTGCTCTGCCGTTTTGTCGCATAGCGTGTGGTGCTATACTTGTTTTTTTCGGCAATGAACATGACTTTGGAATTTGGCACAGCTCATACTTTCCTGTAGAGAACATCTGTTGCTACATTTCGTGCAAGTTTCAGCTCGATTGCCTAAGTATTGAGGGAGAAATTTCAAACTCTAACAGAAAAAAGTGTCTCATAGTCTAAGTGCAGGTTTTTTTTGGCCGCGTGCTCTGCCGTTTTGTCGCATAGCGTGTGGTGCTATACTTGGATTTTCGGCCATGAACATGACTTTTGAATTTGGCACTGCTCATACTTTCCTGTAGAGTACATCTGGGGCTACATTTCCTGCAAGTTTCAGCTCGATTGCCTCAGTATTGAGGGAGAAATTTCAAACTCTAACAGAAAAAGTGTCTCATAGTCTTCTAAGTGCAGGTTTTTTTTGCCGCGTGCTCTGCTGTTTTGTCGCATAGCGTGTGGTGCTATACTTGGATTTTCGGCCATGAACATGACTTTGGAATTTAGCACTGCTCATACTTTCCTGTAGAGTACATCTGGGGCTACATTTCGTGGAAGTTTCAGCTCGATTGCCTCTGTATTGAGGGAGAAATTTCAAACTCTAGCAGAAAAAAGTGTCTCATAGTCTAAGTGCAGTTTTTCTGCCGACTGCTCTGCCGTTTTGTCGCATAGCGTGTGGTGCTATACTTGGATTTTCGGCCATGAACATGACTTTGGAATTTGGCACAGCTCATACTTTCCTGTAGAGTACATCTGGGGCTACATTTCGGGCAAGTTTCAGCTCGATTGCCTCTGTATTGAGGGAGAAATTTCAAACTCTAACAGAAAAAAGTGTCTCATAGTCTAAGTGCAGGGTTTTTTGGCCGCGTGCTCTGCCGTTTTGTCGCATAGCGTGTGGTGCTATACTTGGATTTTCGGCCATGAACATGACTTTGGAATTTGGCACTGCTCATACTTTCCTGTAGAGTACATCTGGGGCTACATTTCCTGCAAGTTTCAGCTCGATTGCCTCAGTATTGAGGGAGAAATTTTAAACTCTAGCAGAAAAAAGTGTCTCCTAGTCTAAGCGCAGTTTTTTTGCCGCCTGCTCTGCTGTTTGTTGCATAGCGTATGGTGCTATACCTGGATTTTCGGCCATGAACATGAGTACATCTGGGGCTACATTTCGTGCAAGTTTCAGATCGATTGCCTCAGTATTGAGGGAGAAATTTCAAACTCTAACAGAAAAAAGTGTCTCATAGACTAAGCGCAGTTTTTTTGCCGCCTGCTCTGCCGTTTGTCGCATAGCGTGTGGTGCTATACTTGGATTTTCGGCCATGAACATGACTTTGGAATTTGGCACTGCTCATACTTTCCTGTAGAGTACATCTGGGGCTACATTTCCTGCAAGTTTCAGCTCGATTGCCTCTGTATTGAGGGAGAAATTTCAAACTCTAACAGAAAAAAGTGTCTCATAGTGTAAGTGCAGGGTTTTTTTTGCCGCGTGCTCTGCCGTTTTGTCGCATAGCGTGTGGTGCTATACTTGGATTTTCGGCCATGAACATGACTTTGGAATTTTGCACTGCTCATACTTTCCTGTAGAGTACATCTGGGGCTACATTTCGTGCAAGTTTCAGCTCGATTGCCTAAGTATTGAGGGAGAAATTTCAAACTCTAACAGAAAAAAGTGTCTCATAGTCTAAGTGCAGGGTTTTTTTGGCCGCGTGCTCTGCCGTTTTGTCGCATAGCGTGTGGTGCTATACTTGGATTTTCGGCCATGAACATGACTTTGGAATTTGGCAAAGCTCATACTTCCCTGTATAATTCATCTGGGGCTACATTTCGTGCAAGTTTCAGCACGATTGCCTAAGTATTGAGGGAGAAATTTCAAACTCTAACAGAAAAAAGTGTCTCATAGTCTAAGTGCAGGGTTTTTTTGGCCGCGTGCTCTGCCGTTTTGTCGCATAGCGTGTGGTGCTATACTTGGATTTTCGGCCATGAACATGACTTTCGAATTTGGCACTGCTCATACTTTCCTGTAGAGTACATCTGGGGCTACATTTCCTGCAAGTTTCAGCTCGATTGCCTCAGTATTGAGGGAGAAATTTCAAACTCTAACAGAAAAAGTGTCTCATAGTCTAAGTGCAGGGTTTTTTTTGCCGCGTGCTCTGCCGTTTTGTTGCAAAGCGTGTGGTGCTATACTTGGATTTTCGGCCATGAACATGACTTTGGAATTTGGCACAGCTCATACTTTCCTGTAGAGAACATCTGGGGCTACATTTCGTGCAAGTTTCAGCTCGATTGCCTCAGTATTGAGGGAGAAATTTCAAACTCTAACAGAAAAAAGTGTCTCATAGTCTAAGCGCAGTTTTTTTGCCGCCTGCTCTGCCGTTTGTCGCATAGCGTGTGGTGCTATACTTGGATTTTCGGCCATGAACATGACTTTGGAATTTGGCACAGCTCATACTTTCCTGTAGAGAACATCTGGGGCTACATTTCGTGCAAGTTTCAGCTCGATTGCCTCTGTATTGAGGGAGAAATTTCAAACTCTAACAGAAAAAAGTGTCTCATAGTCTAAGTGCAGGGTTTTTTTTGCCGCGTGCTCTGCCGTTTGTTGCATAGCGTGTGGTGCTATACTTGGATTTTCGGCCATGAACATGACTTTGGAATTTGGCACTGCTCATACTTTCCTGTAGAGTACATCTGGGGCTACATTTTGTGGAAGTTTCAGCTCGATTGCCTAAGTATTGAGGGAGAAATTTCAAACTCTAGCAGAAAAAAGTGTCTCATAGTCTTAGTGCATTTTATTTTGCCTGGTGCTCTGCCGTTTTGTCGCATAGCGTGTGGTGCTATACTTGGATTTTCGGCCATGAACATGACTTTGGAATTTGGCAAAGCTCATACTTCCCTGTATAATTCATCTGGGGCTACATTTCGTGCAAGTTTCAGCACGATTGCCTCAGTATCGAGGGAGAAATGTCAAACTCTAGCAGAAAAAAGTGTCTCATAGTCTAAGTGCAGTTTTTCTGCCGACTGCTCTGCCGTTTTGTCGCATAGCGTGTGGTGCTATACTTGGATTTTCGGCCATGAACATGACTTTGGAATTTGGCACTGCTCATACTTTCCTGTAGAGAACATCTGGGGCTACATTTCGTGCAAGTTTCAGCTCGATTGCCTCTGTATTGAGGGAGAAATTTCAAACTCTAACAGAAAAAAGTGTCTCATAGTCTAAGTGCAGGGTTTTTTTTGCCGCGTGCTCTGCCGTTTTGTCGCATAGCGTGTGGTGCTATACTTGGATTTTCGGCCATGAACATGACTTTGGAATTTTGCACTGCTCATACTTTCCTGTAGAGTACATCTGGGGCTACATTTCGTGCAAGTTTCAGCTCGATTGCCTAAGTATTGAGGGAGAAATTTCAAACTCTAACAGAAAAAAGTGTCTCATAGTCTAAGTGCAGGGTTTTTTTGGCCGCGTGCTCTGCCGTTTTGTCGCATAGCGTGTGGTGCTATACTTGGATTTTCGGCCATGAACATGACTTTGGAATTTGGCACTGCTCATACTTTCCTGTAGAGTACATCTGGGGCTACATTTCCTGCAAGTTTCAGCTCGATTGCCTCAGTATTGAGGGAGAAATTTCAAACTCTAACAGAAAAAGTGTCTCATAGTCTAAGTGCAGGTTTTTTTTTGCCGCGTGCTCTGCCGTTTTGTTGCAAAGCGTGTGGTGCTATACTTGGATTTTCGGCCATGAACATGACTTTGGAATTTGGCACAGCTCATACTTTCCTGTAGAGAACATCTGGGGCTACATTTCGTGCAAGTTTCAGCTCGATTGCCTCTGTATTGAGGGAGAAATTTCAAACTCTAACAGAAAAAAGTGTCTCATAGTCTAAGTGCAGGGTTTTTTTTGCCGCGTGCTCTGCCGTTTTGTCGCATAGCGTGTGGTGCTATACTTGGATTTTCGGCCATGAACATGACTTTGGAATTTGGCACAGCTCATACTTCCCTGTATAATTCATCTGGGGCTACATTTCGTGCAAGTTTCAGCACGATTGCCTCAGTATCGAGGGAGAAATGTCAAACTCTAGCAGAAAAAAGTGTCTCATAGTCTAAGTGCATACTTTCCTGTAGAGTACATATGGGGCTACATTTTGCTATACTTGGATTTTCGGCCATGAACATGACTTTGGAATTTGGCACTGCTCATACTTTCCTGTAGAGTACATCTGGGGCTTCCTCTTTGTGGAAGTTTCAGCTCGATTGCCTCAGTTTTGAGGGAGAAATTTCAAACTCTAACAGAAAAAAGTGTGTCATAGTCTAAGTGCAGTTTTTCTGCCGACTGCTCTGCCGTTTTGTCGCATAGCGTGTGGTGCTATACTTGGATTTTTGGCCATGAACATGACTTTGGAATTTGGCACAGCTCATACTTTCCTGTAGAGAACATCTGGGGCTACATTTCGTGCAAGTTTCAGCTCGATTGCCTCTGTATTGAGGGAGAAATTTCAAACTCTAACAGAAAAAAGTGTCTCCTAGTCTAAGTGCAGTTTTTCTGCCGACTGCTCTGCCGTTTTGTCGCATAGCGTGTGGTGCTATACTTGGATTTTCGGCCATGAACATGACTTTGGAATTTGGCACTGCTCATACTTTCCTGTAGAGTACATCTGGGGCTACATTTCCTGCAAGTTTCAGCTCGATTGCCTCAGTATTGAGGGAGAAATTTTAAACTCTAGCAGAAAAAAGTGTCTCCTAGTCTAAGCGCAGTTTTTTTGCCGCCTGCTCTGCCGTTTGTTGCATAGCGTATGGTGCTATACCTGGATTTTCGGCCATGAACATGACTTTGGAATTTAGAACTGCTCATACTTTCCTGTAGAGTACATATGGGGCTACATTTTGTGGAAGTTTCAGCTCGATTGCCTAAGTATTGAGGGAGAATTTTCAAACTCTAGCAGAAAAAAGTGTCTCATAGTCTAAGTGCAGTTTTTCTGCCGACTGCTCTGCCGTTTTGTCGCATAGCGTGTGGTGCTATACTTGGATTTTCGGCCATGAACATGACTTTGGAATTTGGCACTGCTCATACTTTCCTGTAGAGTACATCTGGGGCTACATTTCGTGCAAGTTTCAGCTCGATTGCCTAAGTATTGAGGGAGAAATTTCAAACTCTAGTAGAAAAAAGTGTCTCATAGTCTAAATGCAGTTTTTCTGCCGACTGCTCTGCCGTTTTGTCGCATAGCGTGTGGTGCTATACTTGGATTTTCGGCCATGAACATGACTTTGGAATTTTGCACTGCTCATACTTTCCTGTAGAGTACATCTGGGGCTACATTTCGTGCAAGTTTCAGCTCGATTGCCTAAGTATTGAGGGAGAAATTTCAAACTCTAACAGAAAAAAGTGTCTCATAGTCTAAGTGCAGGGTTTTTTTTGCCGCGTGCTCTGCCGTTTTGTTGCAAAGCGTGTGGTGCTATACTTGGATTTTCGGCCATGAACATGACTTTGGAATTTGGCACAGCTCATACTTTCCTGTAGAGAACATCTGGGGCTACATTTCGTGCAAGTTTCAGCTCGATTGCCTCAGTATTGAGGGAGAAATTTCAAACTCTAACAGAAAAAAGTGTCTCATAGTCTAAGCGCAGTTTTTTTGCCGCCTGCTCTGCCGTTTGTCGCATAGCGTGTGGTGCTATACTTGGATTTTCGGCCATGAACATGACTTTGGAATTTGGCACAGCTCATACTTTCCTTTAGAGTACATCTGGGGCTACATTTTGTGGAAGTTTTAGCTCGATTGCCTAAGTATTGAGGGAGAAATTTCAAACTCTAGCAGAAAAAAGTGTCTCATAGTCTAAGTGCAGTTTTTCTGCCGACTGCTCTGCCGTTTTGTCGCATAGCGTGTGGTGCTATACTTGTTTTTTTCGGCAATGAACATGACTTTGGAATTTGGCACAGCTCATACTTTCCTGTAGAGAACATCTGTTGCTACATTTCGTGCAAGTTTCAGCTCGATTGCCTAAGTATTGAGGGAGAAATTTCAAACTCTAACAGAAAAAAGTGTCTCATAGTCTAAGTGCAGGTTTTTTTTGGCCGCGTGCTCTGCCGTTTTGTCGCATAGCGTGTGGTGCTATACTTGGATTTTCGGCCATGAACATGACTTTTGAATTTGGCACTGCTCATACTTTCCTGTAGAGTACATCTGGGGCTACATTTCCTGCAAGTTTCAGCTCGATTGCCTCAGTATTGAGGGAGAAATTTCAAACTCTAACAGAAAAAGTGTCTCATAGTCTTCTAAGTGCAGGTTTTTTTTGCCGCGTGCTCTGCTGTTTTGTCGCATAGCGTGTGGTGCTATACTTGGATTTTCGGCCATGAACATGACTTTGGAATTTAGCACTGCTCATACTTTCCTGTAGAGTACATCTGGGGCTACATTTCGTGGAAGTTTCAGCTCGATTGCCTCTGTATTGAGGGAGAAATTTCAAACTCTAGCAGAAAAAAGTGTCTCAGAGTCTAAGTGCAGTTTTTCTGCCGACTGCTCTGCCGTTTTGTCGCATAGCGTGTGGTGCTATACTTGGATTTTCGGCCATGAACATGACTTTGGAATTTGGCACAGCTCATACTTTCCTGTAGAGTACATCTGGGGCTACATTTCGGGCAAGTTTCAGCTCGATTGCCTCTGTATTGAGGGAGAAATTTCAAACTCTAACAGAAAAAAGTGTCTCATAGTCTAAGTGCAGGGTTTTTTGGCCGCGTGCTCTGCCGTTTTGTCGCATAGCGTGTGGTGCTATACTTGGATTTTCGGCCATGAACATGACTTTGGAATTTGGCACTGCTCATACTTTCCTGTAGAGTACATCTGGGGCTACATTTCCTGCAAGTTTCAGCTCGATTGCCTCAGTATTGAGGGAGAAATTTTAAACTCTAGCAGAAAAAAGTGTCTCCTAGTCTAAGCGCAGTTTTTTTGCCGCCTGCTCTGCTGTTTGTTGCATAGCGTATGGTGCTATACCTGGATTTTCGGCCATGAACATGAGTACATCTGGGGCTACATTTCGTGCAAGTTTCAGATCGATTGCCTCAGTATTGAGGGAGAAATTTCAAACTCTAACAGAAAAAAGTGTCTCATAGACTAAGCGCAGTTTTTTTGCCGCCTGCTCTGCCGTTTGTCGCATAGCGTGTGGTGCTATACTTGGATTTTCGGCCATGAACATGACTTTGGAATTTGGCACAGCTCATACTTTCCTTTAGAGTACATCTGGGGCTACATTTTGTGGAAGTTTTAGCTCGATTGCCTAAGTATTGAGGGAGAAATTTCAAACTCTAGCAGAAAAAAGTGTCTCATAGTCTAAGTGCAGTTTTTCTACCGACTGCTCTGCCGTTTTGTCGCATAGCGTGTGGTGCTATACTTGGATTTTCGGCCATGAACATGACTTTGGAATTTGGCACTGCTCATACTTCCCTGTAGAGTACATCTGTAGCTACATTTTGTGGAAGTTTCAGCTCGATTGCCTAAGTATTGAGGGAGAAATTTCAAACTCTAGCAGAAAAAAGTGTCTCATAGTCTAAGTGCAGGTTTTTTTTTGCCGCGTGCTCTGCCGTTTTGTTGCAAAGCGTGTGGTGCTATACTTGGATTTTCGGCCATGAACATGACTTTGGAATTTGGCACAGCTCATACTTTCCTGTAGAGAACATCTGGGGCTACATTTCGTGCAAGTTTCAGCTCGATTGCCTCTGTATTGAGGGAGAAATTTCAAACTCTAACAGAAAAAAGTGTCTCATAGTCTAAGTGCAGGGTTTTTTTTGCCGCGTGCTCTGCCGTTTGTTGCATAGCGTGTGGTGCTATACTTGGATTTTCGGCCATGAACATGACTTTGGAATTTGGCACTGCTCATACTTTCCTGTAGAGTACATCTGGGGCTACATTTTGTGGAAGTTTCAGCTCGATTGCCTAAGTATTGAGGGAGAAATTTCAAACTCTAGCAGAAAAAAGTGTCTCATAGTCTTAGTGCATTTTATTTTGCCTGGTGCTCTGCCGTTTTGTCGCATAGCGTGTGGTGCTATACTTGGATTTTCGGCCATGAACATGACTTTGGAATTTGGCAAAGCTCATACTTCCCTGTATAATTCATCTGGGGCTACATTTCGTGCAAGTTTCAGCACGATTGCCTCAGTATCGAGGGAGAAATGTCAAACTCTAGCAGAAAAAAGTGTCTCATAGTCTAAGTGCAGTTTTTCTGCCGACTGCTCTGCCGTTTTGTCGCATAGCGTGTGGTGCTATACTTGGATTTTCGGCCATGAACATGACTTTGGAATTTGGCACTGCTCATACTTTCCTGTAGAGAACATCTGGGGCTACATTTCGTGCAAGTTTCAGCTCGATTGCCTCTGTATTGAGGGAGAAATTTCAAACTCTAACAGAAAAAAGTGTCTCATAGTCTAAGTGCAGGGTTTTTTTTGCCGCGTGCTCTGCCGTTTTGTCGCATAGCGTGTGGTGCTATACTTGGATTTTCGGCCATGAACATGACTTTGGAATTTTGCACTGCTCATACTTTCCTGTAGAGTACATTTCGTGCAAGTTTCAGCTCGATTGCCTAAGTATTGAGGGAGAAATTTCAAACTCTAACAGAAAAAAGTGTCTCATAGTCTAAGTGCAGGGTTTTTTTGGCCGCGTGCTCTGCCGTTTTGTCGCATAGCGTGTGGTGCTATACTTGGATTTTCGGCCATGAACATGACTTTGGAATTTGGCACTGCTCATACTTTCCTGTAGAGTACATCTGGGGCTACATTTCCTGCAAGTTTCAGCTCGATTGCCTCAGTATTGAGGGAGAAATTTCAAACTCTAACAGAAAAAGTGTCTCATAGTCTAAGTGCAGGGTTTTTTTTGCCGCGTGCTCTGCCGTTTTGTTGCAAAGCGTGTGGTGCTATACTTGGATTTTCGGCCATGAACATGACTTTGGAATTTGGCACAGCTCATACTTTCCTGTAGAGAACATCTGGGGCTACATTTCGTGCAAGTTTCAGCTCGATTGCCTCTGTATTGAGGGAGAAATTTCAAACTCTAACAGAAAAAAGTGTCTCATAGTCTAAGTGCAGGGTTTTTTTTGCCGCGTGCTCTGCCGTTTTGTCGCATAGCGTGTGGTGCTATACTTGGATTTTCGGCCATGAACATGACTTTGGAATTTGGCACAGCTCATACTTCCCTGTATAATTCATCTGGGGCTACATTTCGTGCAAGTTTCAGCACGATTGCCTCAGTATCGAGGGAGAAATGTCAAACTCTAGCAGAAAAAAGTGTCTCATAGTCTAAGTGCATACTTTCCTGTAGAGTACATATGGGGCTACATTTTGCTATACTTGGATTTTCGGCCATGAACATGACTTTGGAATTTGGCACTGCTCATACTTTCCTGTAGAGTACATCTGGGGCTTCCTCTTTGTGGAAGTTTCAGCTCGATTGCCTCAGTTTTGAGGGAGAAATTTCAAACTCTAACAGAAAAAAGTGTGTCATAGTCTAAGTGCAGTTTTTCTGCCGACTGCTCTGCCGTTTTGTCGCATAGCGTGTGGTGCTATACTTGGATTTTTGGCCATGAACATGACTTTGGAATTTGGCACAGCTCATACTTTCCTGTAGAGAACATCTGGGGCTACATTTCGTGCAAGTTTCAGCTCGATTGCCTCTGTATTGAGGGAGAAATTTCAAACTCTAACAGAAAAAAGTGTCTCCTAGTCTAAGTGCAGTTTTTCTGCCGACTGCTCTGCCGTTTTGTCGCATAGCGTGTGGTGCTATACTTGGATTTTCGGCCATGAACATGACTTTGGAATTTGGCACTGCTCATACTTTCCTGTAGAGTACATCTGGGGCTACATTTCCTGCAAGTTTCAGCTCGATTGCCTCAGTATTGAGGGAGAAATTTTAAACTCTAGCAGAAAAAAGTGTCTCCTAGTCTAAGCGCAGTTTTTTTGCCGCCTGCTCTGCCGTTTGTTGCATAGCGTATGGTGCTATACCTGGATTTTCGGCCATGAACATGACTTTGGAATTTAGAACTGCTCATACTTTCCTGTAGAGTACATATGGGGCTACATTTTGTGGAAGTTTCAGCTCGATTGCCTAAGTATTGAGGGAGAATTTTCAAACTCTAGCAGAAAAAAGTGTCTCATAGTCTAAGTGCAGTTTTTCTGCCGACTGCTCTGCCGTTTTGTCGCATAGCGTGTGGTGCTATACTTGGATTTTCGGCCATGAACATGACTTTGGAATTTGGCACTGCTCATACTTTCCTGTAGAGTACATCTGGGGCTACATTTCGTGCAAGTTTCAGCTCGATTGCCTAAGTATTGAGGGAGAAATTTCAAACTCTAGTAGAAAAAAGTGTCTCATAGTCTAAATGCAGTTTTTCTGCCGACTGCTCTGCCGTTTTGTCGCATAGCGTGTGGTGCTATACTTGGATTTTCGGCCATGAACATGACTTTGGAATTTTGCACTGCTCATACTTTCCTGTAGAGTACATCTGGGGCTACATTTCGTGCAAGTTTCAGCTCGATTGCCTAAGTATTGAGGGAGAAATTTCAAACTCTAACAGAAAAAAGTGTCTCATAGTCTAAGTGCAGGGTTTTTTTGGCCGCGTGCTCTGCCGTTTTGTCGCATAGCGTGTGGTGCTATACTTGGATTTTCGGCCATGAACATGACTTTCGAATTTGGCACTGCTCATACTTTCCTGTAGAGTACATCTGGGGCTACATTTCCTGCAAGTTTCAGCTCGATTGCCTCAGTATTGAGGGAGACATTTCAAACTCTAACAGAAAAAGTGTCTCATAGTCTAAGTGCAGGGTTTTTTTTGCCGCGTGCTCTGCCGTTTTGTTGCAAAGCGTGTGGTGCTATACTTGGATTTTCGGCCATGAACATGACTTTGGAATTTGGCACAGCTCATACTTTCCTGTAGAGAACATCTGGGGCTACATTCCGTGCAAGTTTCAGCTCGATTGCCTCAGTATTGAGGGAGAAATTTCAAACTCTAACAGAAAAAAGTGTCTCATAGTCTAAGCGCAGTTTTTTTGCCGCCTGCTCTGCCGTTTGTCGCATAGCGTGTGGTGCTATACTTGGATTTTCGGCCATGAACATGACTTTGGAATTTGGCACAGCTCATACTTTCCTTTAGAGTACATCTGGGGCTACATTTTGTGGAAGTTTTAGCTCGATTGCCTAAGTATTGAGGGAGAAATTTCAAACTCTAGCAGAAAAAAGTGTCTCATAGTCTAAGTGCAGTTTTTCTGCCGACTGCTCTGCCGTTTTGTCGCATAGCGTGTGGTGCTATACTTGTTTTTTTCGGCAATGAACATGACTTTGGAATTTGGCACAGCTCATACTTTCCTGTAGAGAACATCTGTTGCTACATTTCGTGCAAGTTTCAGCTCGATTGCCTAAGTATTGAGGGAGAAATTTCAAACTCTAACAGAAAAAAGTGTCTCATAGTCTAAGTGCAGGTTTTTTTTGGCCGCGTGCTCTGCCGTTTTGTCGCATAGCGTGTGGTGCTATACTTGGATTTTCGGCCATGAACATGACTTTTGAATTTGGCACTGCTCATACTTTCCTGTAGAGTACATCTGGGGCTACATTTCCTGCAAGTTTCAGCTCGATTGCCTCAGTATTGAGGGAGAAATTTCAAACTCTAACAGAAAAAGTGTCTCATAGTCTTCTAAGTGCAGGTTTTTTTTGCCGCGTGCTCTGCTGTTTTGTCGCATAGCGTGTGGTGCTATACTTGGATTTTCGGCCATGAACATGACTTTGGAATTTAGCACTGCTCATACTTTCCTGTAGAGTACATCTGGGGCTACATTTCGTGGAAGTTTCAGCTCGATTGCCTCTGTATTGAGGGAGAAATTTCAAACTCTAGCAGAAAAAAGTGTCTCATAGTCTAAGTGCAGTTTTTCTGCCGACTGCTCTGCCGTTTTGTCGCATAGCGTGTGGTGCTATACTTGGATTTTCGGCCATGAACATGACTTTGGAATTTGGCACAGCTCATACTTTCCTGTAGAGTACATCTGGGGCTACATTTCGGGCAAGTTTCAGCTCGATTGCCTCTGTATTGAGGGAGAAATTTCAAACTCTAACAGAAAAAAGTGTCTCATAGTCTAAGTGCAGGGTTTTTTGGCCGCGTGCTCTGCCGTTTTGTCGCATAGCGTGTGGTGCTATACTTGGATTTTCGGCCATGAACATGACTTTGGAATTTGGCACTGCTCATACTTTCCTGTAGAGTACATCTGGGGCTACATTTCCTGCAAGTTTCAGCTCGATTGCCTCAGTATTGAGGGAGAAATTTTAAACTCTAGCAGAAAAAAGTGTCTCCTAGTCTAAGCGCAGTTTTTTGCCGCCTGCTCTGCTGTTTGTTGCATAGCGTATGGTGCTATACCTGGATTTTCGGCCATGAACATGAGTACATCTGGGGCTACATTTCGTGCAAGTTTCAGATCGATTGCCTCAGTATTGAGGGAGAAATTTCAAACTCTAACAGAAAAAAGTGTCTCATAGACTAAGCGCAGTTTTTTTGCCGCCTGCTCTGCCGTTTGTCGCATAGCGTGTGGTGCTATACTTGGATTTTCGGCCATGAACATGACTTTGGAATTTGGCACAGCTCATACTTTCCTTTAGAGTACATCTGGGGCTACATTTTGTGGAAGTTTTAGCTCGATTGCCTAAGTATTGAGGGAGAAATTTCAAACTCTAGCAGAAAAAAGTGTCTCATAGTCTAAGTGCAGTTTTTCTGCCGACTGCTCTGCCGTTTTGTCGCATAGCGTGTGGTGCTATACTTGGATTTTCGGCCATGAACATGACTTTGGAATTTGGCACTGCTCATACTTCCCTGTAGAGTACATCTGTAGCTACATTTTGTGGAAGTTTCAGCTCGATTGCCTAAGTATTGAGGGAGAAATTTCAAACTCTAGCAGAAAAAAGTGTCTCATAGTCTAAGTGCAGTTTTTCTGCTGACTGCTCTGCCGTTTTGTCGCATAGCGTGTGGTGCTATACTTGGATTTTCGGCCATGAACATGACTTTGGAATTTGGCACTGCTCATACTTTCCTGTAAAGTACATCTGGGGCTACATTTCATGCAAGTTTCAGCTCGATTGCCTAAGTATTGAGGGAGAAATTTCAAACTCTAACAGAAAAAGTGTCTCATAGTCTAAGTGCAGGGTTTTTTTGGCCGCGTGCCCTGCCGTTTTGTCGCATAGCGTGTGGTGCTATACTTGGATTTTCGGCCATGAACATGACTTTGGAATTTGGCACTGCTCATACTTTCCTGTAGAGTACATCTGGGGCTACATTTCCTGCAAGTTTCAGCTCGATTACCTCTGTATTGAGGGAGAAATTTCAAACTCTAACAGAAAAAAGTGTCTCATAGTCTAAGTGCAGTTTTTCTGCCGACTGCTCTGCCGTTTTGTCGCATAGCGTGTGGTGCTATACTTGGATTTTCGGCCATGAACATGACTTTGGAATTTGGCACTGCTCATACTTTCCTGTAAAGTACATCTGGGGCTACATTTCGTGCAAGTTTCAGCTCGATTGCCTAAGTATTGAGGGAGAAATTTCAAACTCTAACAGAAAAAAGTGTCTCATAGTCTAAGTGCAGGTTTTTTTTGGCCGCGTGCTCTGCCGTTTTGTCGCATAGCGTGTGGTGCTATACTTGGATTTTCGGCCATGAACATGACTTTTGAATTTGGCACTGCTCATACTTTCCTGTAGAGTACATCTGGGGCTACATTTCGTGCAAGTTTCTGCTCGATTGCCTCAGTATTGAGGGAGATATTTCAAACTCTAACAGAAAAAAGTGTCTCATAGTCTAAGTGCAGGGGTTTTTTTTTGCCGCGTGCTCTGCCGTTTTGTCGCATAGCGTGTGGTGCTATACTTGGATTTTCGGCCATGAACATGACTTTGGAATTTGGCACAGCTCATACTTTCCTGTAGAGAACATCTGGGGCTACATTTCGTGCAAGTTTCAGCTCGATTGCCTCTGTATTGAGGGAGAAATTTCAAACTCTAACAGAAAAAAGTGTCTCATAGTCTAAGTGCAGGGTTTTTTGGCCGCGTGCTCTGCCGTTTTGTCGCATAGCGTGTGGTGCTATACTTGGATTTTCGGCCATGAACATGACTTTGGAATTTGGCACTGCTCATACTTTCCTGTAGAGTACATCTGGGGCTACATTTCCTGCAAGTTTCAGCTCGATTGCCTCAGTATTGAGGGAGAAATTTTAAACTCTAGCAGAAAAAAGTGTCTCCTAGTCTAAGCGCAGTTTTTTTGCCGCCTGCTCTGCTGTTTGTTGCATAGCGTATGGTGCTATACCTGGATTTTCGGCCATGAACATGAGTACATCTGGGGCTACATTTTGTGGAAGTTTTAGCTCGATTGCCTAAGTATTGAGGGAGAAATTTCAAACTCTAGCAGAAAAAAGTGTCTCATAGTCTAAGTGCAGTTTTTCTGCCGACTGCTCTGCCGTTTTGTCGCATAGCGTGTGATGCTATACTTGTTTTTTTCGGCAATGAACATGACTTTGGAATTTGGCACTGCTCATACTTTCCTGTAGAGTACATCTGGGGCTACATTTTGTGGAAGTTTCAGCTCGATTGCCTAAGTATTGAGGGAGAAATTTCAAACTCTAGCAGAAAAAAGTGTCTCATAGTCTTAGTGCATTTTATTTTGCCTGGTGCTCTGCCGTTTTGTCGCATAGCGTGTGGTGCTATACTTGGATTTTCGGCCATGAACATGACTTTGGAATTTGGCAAAGCTCATACTTCCCTGTATAATTCATCTGGGGCTACATTTCGTGCAAGTTTCAGCACGATTGCCTCAGTATCGAGGGAGAAATGTCAAACTCTAGCAGAAAAAAGTGTCTCATAGTCTAAGTGCAGTTTTTCTGCCGACTGCTCTGCCGTTTTGTCGCATAGCGTGTGGTGCTATACTTGGATTTTCGGCCATGAACATGACTTTGGAATTTGGCACTGCTCATACTTTCCTGTAGAGAACATCTGGGGCTACATTTCGTGCAAGTTTCAGCTCGATTGCCTCTGTATTGAGGGAGAAATTTCAAACTCTAACAGAAAAAAGTGTCTCATAGTCTAAGTGCAGGGGTTTTTTTGCCGCGTGCTCTGCCGTTTTGTCGCATAGCGTGTGGTGCTATACTTGGATTTTCGGCCATGAACATGACTTTGGAATTTTGCACTGCTCATACTTTCCTGTAGAGTACATCTGGGGCTACATTTCGTGCAAGTTTCAGCTCGATTGCCTAAGTATTGAGGGAGAAATTTCAAACTCTAACAGAAAAAAGTGTCTCATAGTCTAAGTGCAGGGTTTTTTTGGCCGCGTGCTCTGCCGTTTTGTCGCATAGCGTGTGGTGCTATACTTGGATTTTCGGCCATGAACATGACTTTGGAATTTGGCACTGCTCATACTTTCCTGTAGAGTACATCTGGGGCTACATTTCCTGCAAGTTTCAGCTCGATTGCCTCAGTATTGAGGGAGAAATTTCAAACTCTAACAGAAAAAGTGTCTCATAGTCTAAGTGCAGGTTTTTTTTTGCCGCGTGCTCTGCCGTTTTGTTGCAAAGCGTGTGGTGCTATACTTGGATTTTCGGCCATGAACATGACTTTGGAATTTGGCACAGCTCATACTTTCCTGTAGAGAACATCTGGGGCTACATTTCGTGCAAGTTTCAGCTCGATTGCCTCTGTATTGAGGGAGAAATTTCAAACTCTAACAGAAAAAAGTGTCTCATAGTCTAAGTGCAGGGTTTTTTTTGCCGCGTGCTCTGCCGTTTTGTCGCATAGCGTGTGGTGCTATACTTGGATTTTCGGCCATGAACATGACTTTGGAATTTGGCACAGCTCATACTTCCCTGTATAATTCATCTGGGGCTACATTTCGTGCAAGTTTCAGCACGATTGCCTCAGTATCGAGGGAGAAATGTCAAACTCTAGCAGAAAAAAGTGTCTCATAGTCTAAGTGCAGTTTTTCTGCCGACTGCTCTGCCGTTTTGTCGCATAGCGTGTGGTGCTATACTTGGATTTTCGGCCATGAACATGACTTTGGAATTTGGCACTGCTCATACTTTCCTGTAGAGTACATCTGGGGCTACATTTCCTGCAAGTTTCAGCTCGATTGCCTCAGTATTGAGGGAGAAATTTTAAACTCTAGCAGAAAAAAGTGTCTCCTAGTCTAAGCGCAGTTTTTTGCCGCCTGCTCTGCCGTTTGTTGCATAGCGTATGGTGCTATACCTGGATTTTCGGCCATGAACATGACTTTGGAATTTAGAACTGCTCATACTTTCCTGTAGAGTACATATGGGGCTACATTTTGCTATACTTGGATTTTCGGCCATGAACATGACTTTGGAATTTGGCACTGCTCATACTTTCCTGTAGAGTACATCTGGGGCTTCCTCTTTGTGGAAGTTTCAGCTCGATTGCCTCAGTTTTGAGGGAGAAATTTCAAACTCTAGCAGAAAAAAGTGTGTCATAGTCTAAGTGCAGTTTTTCTGCCGACTGCTCTGCCGTTTTGTCGCATAGCGTGTGGTGCTATACTTGGATTTTCGGCCATGAACATGACTTTGGAATTTGGCACTGCTCATACTTTCCTGTAGAGTACATCTGGGGCTACATTTCCTGCAAGTTTCAGCTCGATTGCCTCAGTATTGAGGGAGAAATTTTAAACTCTAGCAGAAAAAAGTGTCTCCTAGTCTAAGCGCAGTTTTTTTGCCGCCTGCTCTGCCGTTTGTTGCATAGCGTATGGTGCTATACCTGGATTTTCGGCCATGAACATGACTTTGGAATTTAGAACTGCTCATACTTTCCTGTAGAGTACATATGGGGCTACATTTTGTGGAAGTTTCAGCTCGATTGCCTAAGTATTGAGGGAGAATTTTCAAACTCTAGCAGAAAAAAGTGTCTCATAGTCTAAGTGCAGTTTTTCTGCCGACTGCTCTGCCGTTTTGTCGCATAGCGTGTGGTGCTATACTTGGATTTTCGGCCATGAACATGACTTTGGAATTTGGCACTGCTCATACTTTCCTGTAGAGTACATCTGGGGCTACATTTCGTGCAAGTTTCAGCTCGATTGCCTAAGTA
Organism: Astropecten irregularis; assembly: GCA_963971285.1. NCBI lineage: Eukaryota > Metazoa > Echinodermata > Asteroidea > Paxillosida > Astropectinidae > Astropecten > Astropecten irregularis. The sequence continues at coordinate 7,728,905 of OZ020258.1, read as the reverse complement.
TTGAGGGAGAAATTTCAAACTCTAGTAGAAAAAAGTGTCTCATAGTCTAAATGCAGTTTTTCTGCCGACTGCTCTGCCGTTTTGTCGCATAGCGTGTGGTGCTATACTTGGATTTTCGGCCATGAACATGACTTTGGAATTTTGCACTGCTCATACTTTCCTGTAGAGTACATCTGGGGCTACATTTCGTGCAAGTTTCAGCTCGATTGCCTAAGTATTGAGGGAGAAATTTCAAACTCTAACAGAAAAAAGTGTCTCATAGTCTAAGTGCAGGGTTTTTTTGGCCGCGTGCTCTGCCGTTTTGTCGCATAGCGTGTGGTGCTATACTTGGATTTTCGGCCATGAACATGACTTTCGAATTTGGCACTGCTCATACTTTCCTGTAGAGTACATCTGGGGCTACATTTCCTGCAAGTTTCAGCTCGATTGCCTCAGTATTGAGGGAGAAATTTCAAACTCTAACAGAAAAAGTGTCTCATAGTCTAAGTGCAGGGTTTTTTTTGCCGCGTGCTCTGCCGTTTTGTTGCAAAGCGTGTGGTGCTATACTTGGATTTTCGGCCATGAACATGACTTTGGAATTTGGCACAGCTCATACTTTCCTGTAGAGAACATCTGGGGCTACATTTCGTGCAAGTTTCAGCTCGATTGCCTCAGTATTGAGGGAGAAATTTCAAACTCTAACAGAAAAAAGTGTCTCATAGTCTAAGCGCAGTTTTTTTGCCGCCTGCTCTGCCGTTTGTCGCATAGCGTGTGGTGCTATACTTGGATTTTCGGCCATGAACATGACTTTGGAATTTGGCACAGCTCATACTTTCCTTTAGAGTACATCTGGGGCTACATTTTGTGGAAGTTTTAGCTCGATTGCCTAAGTATTGAGGGAGAAATTTCAAACTCTAGCAGAAAAAAGTGTCTCATAGTCTAAGTGCAGTTTTTCTGCCGACTGCTCTGCCGTTTTGTCGCATAGCGTGTGGTGCTATACTTGTTTTTTTCGGCAATGAACATGACTTTGGAATTTGGCACAGCTCATACTTTCCTGTAGAGAACATCTGTTGCTACATTTCGTGCAAGTTTCAGCTCGATTGCCTAAGTATTGAGGGAGAAATTTCAAACTCTAACAGAAAAAAGTGTCTCATAGTCTAAGTGCAGGTTTTTTTTGGCCGCGTGCTCTGCCGTTTTGTCGCATAGCGTGTGGTGCTATACTTGGATTTTCGGCCATGAACATGACTTTTGAATTTGGCACTGCTCATACTTTCCTGTAGAGTACATCTGGGGCTACATTTCCTGCAAGTTTCAGCTCGATTGCCTCAGTATTGAGGGAGAAATTTCAAACTCTAACAGAAAAAGTGTCTCATAGTCTTCTAAGTGCAGGTTTTTTTTGCCGCGTGCTCTGCTGTTTTGTCGCATAGCGTGTGGTGCTATACTTGGATTTTCGGCCATGAACATGACTTTGGAATTTAGCACTGCTCATACTTTCCTGTAGAGTACATCTGGGGCTACATTTCGTGGAAGTTTCAGCTCGATTGCCTCTGTATTGAGGGAGAAATTTCAAACTCTAGCAGAAAAAAGTGTCTCATAGTCTAAGTGCAGTTTTTCTGCCGACTGCTCTGCCGTTTTGTCGCATAGCGTGTGGTGCTATACTTGGATTTTCGGCCATGAACATGACTTTGGAATTTGGCACAGCTCATACTTTCCTGTAGAGTACATCTGGGGCTACATTTCGGGCAAGTTTCAGCTCGATTGCCTCTGTATTGAGGGAGAAATTTCAAACTCTAACAGAAAAAAGTGTCTCATAGTCTAAGTGCAGGGTTTTTTGGCCGCGTGCTCTGCCGTTTTGTCGCATAGCGTGTGGTGCTATACTTGGATTTTCGGCCATGAACATGACTTTGGAATTTGGCACTGCTCATACTTTCCTGTAGAGTACATCTGGGGCTACATTTCCTGCAAGTTTCAGCTCGATTGCCTCAGTATTGAGGGAGAAATTTTAAACTCTAGCAGAAAAAAGTGTCTCCTAGTCTAAGCGCAGTTTTTTTGCCGCCTGCTCTGCTGTTTGTTGCATAGCGTATGGTGCTATACCTGGATTTTCGGCCATGAACATGAGTACATCTGGGGCTACATTTCGTGCAAGTTTCAGATCGATTGCCTCAGTATTGAGGGAGAAATTTCAAACTCTAACAGAAAAAAGTGTCTCATAGACTAAGCGCAGTTTTTTTGCCGCCTGCTCTGCCGTTTGTCGCATAGCGTGTGGTGCTATACTTGGATTTTCGGCCATGAACATGACTTTGGAATTTGGCACAGCTCATACTTTCCTTTAGAGTACATCTGGGGCTACATTTTGTGGAAGTTTTAGCTCGATTGCCTAAGTATTGAGGGAGAAATTTCAAACTCTAGCAGAAAAAAGTGTCTCATAGTCTAAGTGCAGTTTTTCTGCCGACTGCTCTGCCGTTTTGTCGCATAGCGTGTGGTGCTATACTTGGATTTTCGGCCATGAACATGACTTTGGAATTTGGCACTGCTCATACTTCCCTGTAGAGTACATCTGTAGCTACATTTTGTGGAAGTTTCAGCTCGATTGCCTAAGTATTGAGGGAGAAATTTCAAACTCTAGCAGAAAAAAGTGTCTCATAGTCTAAGTGCAGTTTTTCTGCTGACTGCTCTGCCGTTTTGTCGCATAGCGTGTGGTGCTATACTTGGATTTTCGGCCATGAACATGACTTTGGAATTTGGCACTGCTCATACTTTCCTGTAAAGTACATCTGGGGCTACATTTCATGCAAGTTTCAGCTCGATTGCCTAAGTATTGAGGGAGAAATTTCAAACTCTAACAGAAAAAGTGTCTCATAGTCTAAGTGCAGGGTTTTTTTGGCCGCGTGCCCTGCCGTTTTGTCGCATAGCGTGTGGTGCTATACTTGGATTTTCGGCCATGAACATGACTTTGGAATTTGGCACTGCTCATACTTTCCTGTAGAGTACATCTGGGGCTACATTTCCTGCAAGTTTCAGCTCGATTACCTCTGTATTGAGGGAGAAATTTCAAACTCTAACAGAAAAAAGTGTCTCATAGTCTAAGTGCAGTTTTTCTGCCGACTGCTCTGCCGTTTTGTCGCATAGCGTGTGGTGCTATACTTGGATTTTCGGCCATGAACATGACTTTGGAATTTGGCACTGCTCATACTTTCCTGTAAAGTACATCTGGGGCTACATTTCGTGCAAGTTTCAGCTCGATTGCCTAAGTATTGAGGGAGAAATTTCAAACTCTAACAGAAAAAAGTGTCTCATAGTCTAAGTGCAGGTTTTTTTTGGCCGCGTGCTCTGCCGTTTTGTCGCATAGCGTGTGGTGCTATACTTGGATTTTCGGCCATGAACATGACTTTTGAATTTGGCACTGCTCATACTTTCCTGTAGAGTACATCTGGGGCTACATTTCCTGCAAGTTTCAGCTCGATTGCCTCAGTATTGAGGGAGATATTTCAAACTCTAACAGAAAAAAGTGTCTCATAGTCTAAGTGCAGGGGGTTTTTTTTGCCGCGTGCTCTGCCGTTTTGTCGCATAGCGTGTGGTGCTATACTTGGATTTTCGGCCATGAACATGACTTTGGAATTTGGCACAGCTCATACTTTCCTGTAGAGTACATCTGGGGCTACATTTTGTTGAAGTTTCAGCTCGATTGCCTAAGTATTGAGGGAGAAATTTCAAACTCTAGCAGAAAAAAGTGTCTCCTAGTCTAAGCGCATTTTTTTGGCCGCCTGCTCTGCCGTTTGTTGCATAGCGTGTGGTGCTATACTTGGATTTTCGGCCATGAACATGACTTTGGAATTTGGCAGAGCTCATACTTTCCTGTAGAGAACATCTGGGGCTACATTTCCTGCAAGTTTCAGCTCGATTGCCTCTGTATTGAGGGAGAAATTTCAAACTCTAACAGAAAAAAGTGTCTCATAGTCTTAGTGCAGGGTTTTTTTTGCCGCGTGCTCTGCCGTTTTGTCGCATAGCGTGTGGTGCTATACTTGGATTTTCGGCCATGAACATGACTTTGGAATTTGGCACTGCTCATACTTTCCTGTAGAGTACATCTGGGGCTACATTTCCTGCAAGTTTCAGCTCGATTGCCTCAGTATTGAGGGAGAAATTTCAAACTCTAGCAGAAAAAAGTGTCTCCTAGTCTAAGCGCAGTTTTTTGGCCGCCTGCTCTGCCGTTTGTTGCATAGCGTGTGGTGCTATACTTGGATTTTCGGCCATGAACATGACTTTGGAATTTGGCACTGCTCATACTTTCCTGTAGAGTACATCTGGGGCTACATTTCCTGCAAGTTTCAGCTCGATTGCCTAAGTATTGAGGGAGAAATTTCAAACTCTAGCAGAAAAAAGTGTCTCCTAGTCTAAGCGCAGTTTTTTGGCCGCCTGCTCTGCCGTTTGTTGCATAGCGTGTGGTGCTATACTTGGATTTTCGGCTATGAACATGACTTTGGAATTTGGCACAGCTCATACTTTCCTGTAGAGTACATGTGGGGCTACATTTTGTGGAAGTTTCAGCTCGATTGCCTAAGTATTGAGGGAGAAATTTCAAACTCTAGCAGAAAAAAGTGTCTCATAGTCTAAGTGCAGTTTCTCTGCCGACTGCTCTGCCGTTTTGTCGCATAGCGTGTGGTGCTATACTTGGATTTTCGGCCATGAACATGAATTTGGAATTTGGCACTGCTCATACTTTCCTGTAGAGAACATCTGGGGCTACATTTCGTGCAAGTTTCAGCTCGATTGCCTCTGTATTGAGGGAGAAATTTCAAACTCTAACAGAAAAAAGTGTCTCATAGTCTAAGTGCAGTTTTTCTGCCGACTGCTCTGCCGTTTTGACGCATAGCGTGTGGTGCTATACTTGGATTTTCGGCCATGAACATGACTTTGGAATTTGGCACTGCTCATACTTTCCTTTAGAGTACATCTGGGGCTACATTTTGTGGAAGTTTCAGCTCGATTGCCTAAGTATTGAGGGAGAAATTTCAAACTCTAGCAGAAAAAAGTGTCTCATAGTCTTAGTGCAGTTTTTCTGCCGACTGCTCTGCCGTTTTGTCGCATAGCGTGTGGTGCTATACTTGGATTTTCGGCCATGAACATGACTTTGGCATTTGGCAGAGCTCATACTTTCCTGTAGAGAACATCTGGGGCTACATTTCGGGCAAGTTTCAGCTCGATTGCCTCAGTATTGAGGGAGAAATTTCAAACTCTAGCAGAAAAAAGTGTCTCCTAGTCTAAGCGCAGTTTTTTGGCCGCCTGCTCTGCCGTTTGTTGCATAGCGTGTGGTGCTATACTTGGATTTTCGGCCATGAACATGACTTTGGAATTTGGCACTGCTCATACTTTCCTGTAGAGTACATCTGGGGCTACATTTCCTGCAAGTTTTAGCTCGATTGCCTAAGTATTGAGGGAGAAATTTCAAACTCTAGCAGAAAAAAGTGTCTCCTAGTCTAAGCGCAGTTTTTTGGCCGCCTGCTCTGCCGTTTGTTGCATAGCGTGTGGTGCTATACTTGGATTTTCTGCCATGAACATGACTTTGGAATTTGGCACTGCTCATACTTTCCTGTAGAGTACATCTGGGGCTACATTTCGTGCAAGTTTCAGCTCGATTGCCTCTGTATTGAGGGAGAAATTTCAAACTCTAACAGAAAAAAGTGTCTCATAGTCTAAGTGCAGGGTGTTTTTTTTGCCGCGTGCTCTGCCGTTTTGTCGCATAGCGTGTGGTGCTATACTTGGATTTTCGGCCATGAACATGACTTTGGAATTTGGCACTGCTCATACTTTCATGTAGAGTACATCTGGGGCTACATTTCGTGCAAGTTTCAGCTCGATTGCCTAAGTATTGAGGGAGAAATTTTAAACTCTAACAGAAAAAAGTGTCTCATAGTCTAAGTGCAGGGTTTTTTTTTTGCCGCGTGCTCTGCCGTTTTGTCGCATAGCGTGTGGTGCTATACTTGGATTTTCGGCCATGAACATGACTTTGGAATTTGGCACTGCTCATACTTTCCTGTAGAGTATATCTGGGGCTACATTTCGTGCAAGTTTCAGCTCGATTGCCTCAGTATTGAGGGAGAAATTTCAAACTCTAGCAAAAAAAAGTGTCTCCTAGTCTAAGCGCAGTTTTTTTGCCGCGTGCTCTGCCGTTTTGTCCCATAGCGTGTGGTGCTATACTTGGATTTTTGGCCATGAACATGACTTTGGAATTTGGCACTGCTCATACTTTCCTGTAAAGTACATCTGGGGCTACATTTCGTGTAAGTTTCAGCTCGATTGCCTCAGTATTGAGGGAGAAATTTCAAACTCTAACAGAAAAAAGTGTCTCCTAGTCTAAGCGCAGTTTTTTTGCCGCGTGCTCTGCCGTTTTGTCCCATAGCGTGTGGTGCTATACTTGGATTTTCGGCCCTGAACATGACTTTGGAATTTGGCACTGCTCATAATTTCCTGTAGAGTACATCTGGGGCTACATTTCGTGTAAGTTTCAGCTCGATTGCCTCAGTATTGAGGGAGAAATTTCAAACTCTAACAGAAAAAAGTGTCTCATAGTCTAAGCGCAGTTTTTTTGCCGCCTGCTCTGCCGTTTGTCGCATAGCGTGTGGTGCTATACTTGGATTTTCGGCCATGAACATGACTTTGGAATTTGGCACAGCTCATACTTTCCTTTAGAGTACATCTGGGGCTACATTTTGTGGAAGTTTCAGCTCGATTGCCTAAGTATTGAGGGAGAAATTTCAAACTCTAGCAGAAAAAAGTGTCTCATAGTCTAAGTGCAGTTTTTCTGCCGACTGCTCTGCCGTTTTGTCGCATCGCGTGTGGTGCTATACTTGGATTTTCGGCCATGAACATGACTTTGGAATTTGGCACTGCTCATACTTTCCTGTAGAGTACATCTTGGGCTACATTTCGTGCAAGTTTCAGCTCGATTGCCTCTGTATTGAGGGAGAAAATTCAAACTCTAAAAGAAAAAAGTGTCTCATAGTCTAAGTGCAGGGGTTTTTTTTGCCGCGTGCTCTGCCGTTTTGTCGCATAGCGTGTGGTGCTATACTTGGATTTTCGGCCATGAACATGACTTTGGAATTTGGCAGAGCTCATACTTTCCTGTAGAGAACATCTGGGGCTACATTTCGGGCAAGTTTCAGCTCGATTGCCTCAGTATTGAGGGAGAAATTTCAAACTCTACCAGAAAAAAGTGTCTCCTAGTCTAAGTGCAGTTTTTCTGCCGACTGCTCTGCCGTTTTGTCGCATAGCGTGTGGTGCTATACTTGTTTTTTCGGCCATGAACATGACTTTGGAATTTGGCACTGCTCTTATTTTCCTGTAGAGTACATCTGGGGCTACATTACGTGGAAGTTTCAGCTCGATTGCCTCAGTATTGAGGGAGAAATTTCAAACTCTAGCAAAAAAAAGTGTCTCCTAGTCTAAGCGCAGTTTTTTTGCCGCGTGCTCTGCCGTTTTGTCCCATAGCGTGTGGTGCTATACTTGGATTTTCGGCCCTGAACATGACTTTGGAATTTGGCACTGCTCATACTTTCCTGTAGAGTACATCTGGGGCTACATTTCGTGTAAGTTTCAGCTCGATTGCCTCAGTATTGAGGGAGAAATTTCAAACTCTAACAGAAAAAAGTTTCTCATAGTCTAAGCGCAGTTTTTTTGCCGCCTGCTCTGCCGTTTGTCGCATAGCGTGTGGTGCTATACTTGGATTTTCGGCCATGAACATGACTTTGGAATTTGGCACAGCTCATACTTTCCTTTAGAGTACATCTGGGGCTACATTTTGTGGAAGTTTCAGCTCGATTGCCTAAGTATTGAGGGAGAAATTTCAAACTCTAGCAGAAAAAAGTGTCTCATAGTCTAAGTGCAGTTTTTCTGCCGACTGCTCTGCCGTTTTGTCGCATAGCGTGTGGTGCTATACTTGGATTTTCGGCCATGAACATGACTTTGGAATTTGGCAGAGCTCATACTTTCCTGTAGAGAACATCTCGGGCTACATTTCGTGCAAGTTTCAGCTCGATTGCCTCTGTATTGAGGGAGAAATTTCAAACTCTAGCAGAAAAAAGTTTCTCATAGTCTAAGTGCAGTTTTTCTGCCGACTGCTCTGCCGTTTTGTCGCATAGCGTGTGGTGCTATACTTGGATTTTCGGCCATGAACATGACTTTGGAATTTGGCAGAGCTCATACTTTCCTGTAGAGAACATCTGGGGCTACATTTCGTGCAAGTTTCAGCTCGATTGCCTCTGTATTGAGGGAGAAATTTCAAACTCTAACAGAAAAAAGTGTCTCATAGTCTAAGTGCAGGGGTTTTTTTTGCCGCGTGCTCTGCCGTTTTGTCGCATAGCGTGTGGTGCTATACTTGGATTTTCGGCCATGAACATGACTTTGGAATTTGGCACTGCTCATACTTTCATGTAGAGTACATCTGGGGCTACATTTCGTGCAAGTTTCAGCTCGATTGCCTCAGTATTGAGGGAGAAATTTCAAACTCTAGCAAAAAAAAGTGTCTCCTAGTCTAAGCGCAGTTTTTTTGCCGCGTGCTCTGCCGTTTTGTCCCATAGAGTTTGGTGCTATACTTGGATTTTCGGCCCTGAACATGACTTTGGAATTTGGCACTGCTCATACTTTCCTGTAGAGTACATCTGGGGCTACATTTCGTGTAAGTTTCAGCTCGATTGCCTCAGTATTGAGGGAGAAATTTCAAACTCTAACAGAAAAAAGTGTCTCATAGTCTAAGTGCAGTTTTTCTGCCGACTGCTCTGCCGTTTTGTCGCATAGCGTGTGGTGCTATACTTGGATTTTCGGCCATGAACATGACTTTGGAATTTGGCACAGCTCATACTTTCCTGTAGAGTACATGTGGGGCTACATTTTGTGGAAGTTTCAGCTCGATTGCCTAAGTATTGAGGGAGAAATTTCAAACTCTAGCAGAACAAAGTGTCTCATAGTCTAAGTGCAGTTTCTCTGCCGACTGCTCTGCCGTTTTGTCGCATAGCGTGTGGTGCTATACTTGGATTTTCGGCCATGAACATGAATTTGGAATTTGGCACTGCTCATACTTTCCTGTAGAGAACATCTGGGGCTACATTTCGTGCAAGTTTCAGCTCGATTGCCTCTGTATTGAGGGAGAAATTTCAAACTCTAACAGAAAAAAGTGTCTCATAGTCTAAGTGCAGTTTTTCTGCCGACTGCTCTGCCGTTTTGACGCATAGCGTGTGGTGCTATACTTGGATTTTCGGCCATGAACATGACTTTGGAATTTGGCACTGCTCATACTTTCCTTTAGAGTACATCTGGGGCTACATTTTGTTGAAGTTTCAGCTCGATTGCCTAAGTATTGAGGGAGAAATTTCAAACTCTAGCAGAAAAAAGTGTCTCCTAGTCTAAGCGCATTTTTTTGGCCGCCTGCTCTGCCGTTTGTTGCATAGCGTGTGGTGCTATACTTGGATTTTCGGCCATGAACATGACTTTGGAATTTGGCAGAGCTCATACTTTCCTGTAGAGAACATCTGGGGCTACATTTCCTGCAAGTTTCAGCTCGATTGCCTCTGTATTGAGGGAGAAATTTCAAACTCTAACAGAAAAAAGTGTCTCATAGTCTTAGTGCAGGGTTTTTTTTGCCGCGTGCTCTGCCGTTTTGTCGCATAGCGTGTGGTGCTATACTTGGATTTTCGGCCATGAACATGACTTTGGAATTTGGCACTGCTCATACTTTCCTGTAGAGTACATCTGGGGCTACATTTCCTGCAAGTTTCAGCTCGATTGCCTCAGTATTGAGGGAGAAATTTCAAACTCTAGCAGAAAAAAGTGTCTCCTAGTCTAAGCGCAGTTTTTTGGCCGCCTGCTCTGCCGTTTGTTGCATAGCGTGTGGTGCTATACTTGGATTTTCGGCCATGAACATGACTTTGGAATTTGGCACTGCTCATACTTTCCTGTAGAGTACATCTGGGGCTACATTTCCTGCAAGTTTCAGCTCGATTGCCTAAGTATTGAGGGAGAAATTTCAAACTCTAGCAGAAAAAAGTGTCTCCTAGTCTAAGCGCAGTTTTTTGGCCGCCTGCTCTGCCGTTTGTTGCATAGCGTGTGGTGCTATACTTGGATTTTCGGCTATGAACATGACTTTGGAATTTGGCACAGCTCATACTTTCCTGTAGAGTACATGTGGGGCTACATTTTGTGGAAGTTTCAGCTCGATTGCCTAAGTATTGAGGGAGAAATTTCAAACTCTAGCAGAAAAAAGTGTCTCATAGTCTAAGTGCAGTTTCTCTGCCGACTGCTCTGCCGTTTTGTCGCATAGCGTGTGGTGCTATACTTGGATTTTCGGCCATGAACATGAATTTGGAATTTGGCACTGCTCATACTTTCCTGTAGAGAACATCTGGGGCTACATTTCGTGCAAGTTTCAGCTCGATTGCCTCTGTATTGAGGGAGAAATTTCAAACTCTAACAGAAAAAAGTGTCTCATAGTCTAAGTGCAGTTTTTCTGCCGACTGCTCTGCCGTTTTGACGCATAGCGTGTGGTGCTATACTTGGATTTTCGGCCATGAACATGACTTTGGAATTTGGCACTGCTCATACTTTCCTTTAGAGTACATCTGGGGCTACATTTTGTGGAAGTTTCAGCTCGATTGCCTAAGTATTGAGGGAGAAATTTCAAACTCTAGCAGAAAAAAGTGTCTCATAGTCTTAGTGCAGTTTTTCTGCCGACTGCTCTGCCGTTTTGTCGCATAGCGTGTGGTGCTATACTTGGATTTTCGGCCATGAACATGACTTTGGCATTTGGCAGAGCTCATACTTTCCTGTAGAGAACATCTGGGGCTACATTTCGGGCAAGTTTCAGCTCGATTGCCTCAGTATTGAGGGAGAAATTTCAAACTCTAGCAGAAAAAAGTGTCTCCTAGTCTAAGCGCAGTTTTTTGGCCGCCTGCTCTGCCGTTTGTTGCATAGCGTGTGGTGCTATACTTGGATTTTCGGCCATGAACATGACTTTGGAATTTGGCACTGCTCATACTTTCCTGTAGAGAACATCTGGGGCTACATTTCGTGCAAGTTTCAGCTCGATTGCCTCTGTATTGAGGGAGAAAATTCAAACTCTAAAAGAAAAAAGTGTCTCATAGTCTAAGTGCAGGGGTTTTTTTTGCCGCGTGCTCTGCCGTTTTGTCGCATAGCGTGTGGTGCTATACTTGGATTTTCGGCCATGAACATGACTTTGGAATTTGGCAGAGCTCATACTTTCCTGTAGAGAACATCTGGGGCTACATTTCGGGCAAGTTTCAGCTCGATTGCCTCAGTATTGAGGGAGAAATTTCAAACTCTACCAGAAAAAAGTGTCTCCTAGTCTAAGTGCAGTTTTTCTGCCGACTGCTCTGCCGTTTTGTCGCATAGCGTGTGGTGCTATACTTGTTTTTTCGGCCATGAACATGACTTTGGAATTTGGCACTGCTCTTATTTTCCTGTAGAGTACATCTGGGGCTACATTACGTGGAAGTTTCAGCTCGATTGCCTCAGTATTGAGGGAGAAATTTCAAACTCTAGCAAAAAAAAGTGTCTCCTAGTCTAAGCGCAGTTTTTTTGCCGCGTGCTCTGCCGTTTTGTCCCATAGCGTGTGGTGCTATACTTGGATTTTCGGCCCTGAACATGACTTTGGAATTTGGCACTGCTCATACTTTCCTGTAGAGTACATCTGGGGCTACATTTCGTGTAAGTTTCAGCTCGATTGCCTCAGTATTGAGGGAGAAATTTCAAACTCTAACAGAAAAAAGTTTCTCATAGTCTAAGCGCAGTTTTTTTGCCGCCTGCTCTGCCGTTTGTCGCATAGCGTGTGGTGCTATACTTGGATTTTCGGCCATGAACATGACTTTGGAATTTGGCACAGCTCATACTTTCCTTTAGAGTACATCTGGGGCTACATTTTGTGGAAGTTTCAGCTCGATTGCCTAAGTATTGAGGGAGAAATTTCAAACTCTAGCAGAAAAAAGTGTCTCATAGTCTAAGTGCAGTTTTTCTGCCGACTGCTCTGCCGTTTTGTCGCATAGCGTGTGGTGCTATACTTGGATTTTCGGCCATGAACATGACTTTGGAATTTGGCAGAGCTCATACTTTCCTGTAGAGAACATCTCGGGCTACATTTCGTGCAAGTTTCAGCTCGATTGCCTCTGTATTGAGGGAGAAATTTCAAACTCTAGCAGAAAAAAGTTTCTCATAGTCTAAGTGCAGTTTTTCTGCCGACTGCTCTGCCGTTTTGTCGCATAGCGTGTGGTGCTATACTTGGATTTTCGGCCATGAACATGACTTTGGAATTTGGCAGAGCTCATACTTTCCTGTAGAGAACATCTGGGGCTACATTTCGTGCAAGTTTCAGCTCGATTGCCTCTGTATTGAGGGAGAAATTTCAAACTCTAACAGAAAAAAGTGTCTCATAGTCTAAGTGCAGGGGTTTTTTTTGCCGCGTGCTCTGCCGTTTTGTCGCATAGCGTGTGGTGCTATACTTGGATTTTCGGCCATGAACATGACTTTGGAATTTGGCACTGCTCATACTTTCATGTAGAGTACATCTGGGGCTACATTTCGTGCAAGTTTCAGCTCGATTGCCTCAGTATTGAGGGAGAAATTTCAAACTCTAGCAAAAAAAAGTGTCTCCTAGTCTAAGCGCAGTTTTTTTGCCGCGTGCTCTGCCGTTTTGTCCCATAGAGTTTGGTGCTATACTTGGATTTTCGGCCCTGAACATGACTTTGGAATTTGGCACTGCTCATACTTTCCTGTAGAGTACATCTGGGGCTACATTTCGTGTAAGTTTCAGCTCGATTGCCTCAGTATTGAGGGAGAAATTTCAAACTCTAACAGAAAAAAGTGTCTCATAGTCTAAGTGCAGTTTTTCTGCCGACTGCTCTGCCGTTTTGTCGCATAGCGTGTGGTGCTATACTTGGATTTTCGGCCATGAACATGACTTTGGAATTTGGCACAGCTCATACTTTCCTGTAGAGTACATGTGGGGCTACATTTTGTGGAAGTTTCAGCTCGATTGCCTAAGTATTGAGGGAGAAATTTCAAACTCTAGCAGAACAAAGTGTCTCATAGTCTAAGTGCAGTTTCTCTGCCGACTGCTCTGCCGTTTTGTCGCATAGCGTGTGGTGCTATACTTGGATTTTCGGCCATGAACATGAATTTGGAATTTGGCACTGCTCATACTTTCCTGTAGAGAACATCTGGGGCTACATTTCGTGCAAGTTTCAGCTCGATTGCCTCTGTATTGAGGGAGAAATTTCAAACTCTAACAGAAAAAAGTGTCTCATAGTCTAAGTGCAGTTTTTCTGCCGACTGCTCTGCCGTTTTGACGCATAGCGTGTGGTGCTATACTTGGATTTTCGGCCATGAACATGACTTTGGAATTTGGCACTGCTCATACTTTCCTTTAGAGTACATCTGGGGCTACATTTTGTTGAAGTTTCAGCTCGATTGCCTAAGTATTGAGGGAGAAATTTCAAACTCTAGCAGAAAAAAGTGTCTCCTAGTCTAAGCGCATTTTTTTGGCCGCCTGCTCTGCCGTTTGTTGCATAGCGTGTGGTGCTATACTTGGATTTTCGGCCATGAACATGACTTTGGAATTTGGCAGAGCTCATACTTTCCTGTAGAGAACATCTGGGGCTACATTTCCTGCAAGTTTCAGCTCGATTGCCTCTGTATTGAGGGAGAAATTTCAAACTCTAACAGAAAAAAGTGTCTCATAGTCTTAGTGCAGGGTTTTTTTTGCCGCGTGCTCTGCCGTTTTGTCGCATAGCGTGTGGTGCTATACTTGGATTTTCGGCCATGAACATGACTTTGGAATTTGGCACTGCTCATACTTTCCTGTAGAGTACATCTGGGGCTACATTTCCTGCAAGTTTCAGCTCGATTGCCTCAGTATTGAGGGAGAAATTTCAAACTCTAGCAGAAAAAAGTGTCTCCTAGTCTAAGCGCAGTTTTTTGGCCGCCTGCTCTGCCGTTTGTTGCATAGCGTGTGGTGCTATACTTGGATTTTCGGCCATGAACATGACTTTGGAATTTGGCACTGCTCATACTTTCCTGTAGAGTACATCTGGGGCTACATTTCCTGCAAGTTTCAGCTCGATTGCCTAAGTATTGAGGGAGAAATTTCAAACTCTAGCAGAAAAAAGTGTCTCCTAGTCTAAGCGCAGTTTTTTGGCCGCCTGCTCTGCCGTTTGTCGCATAGCGTGTGGTGCTATACTTGGATTTTCGGCCATGAACATGACTTTGGAATTTGGCACAGCTCATACTTTCCTTTAGAGTACATCTGGGGCTACATTTTGTGGAAGTTTCAGCTCGATTGCCTAAGTATTGAGGGAGAAATTTCAAACTTTAGCAGAAAAAAGTGTCTCATAGTCTAAGTGCAGTTTTTCTGCCGACTGCTCTGCCGTTTTGTCGCATAGCGTGTGGTGATATACTTGGATTTTCGGCCATGAACATGACTTTGGAATTTGGCAGAGCTCATACTTTCCTGTAGAGAACATCTGGGGCTACATTTCGTGCAAGTTTCAGCTCGATTGCCTCTGTATTGAGGGAGAAATTTCAAACTCTAGCAGAAAAAAGTTTCTCATAGTCTAAGTGCAGTTTTTCTGCCGACTGCTCTGCCGTTTTGTCGCATAGCGTGTGGTGCTTTACTTGGATTTTCGGCCATGAACATGACTTTGGAATTTGGCAGAGCTCATACTTTCCTGTAGAGAACATCTGGGGCTACATTTCGTGCAAGTTTCAGCTCGATTGCCTCTGTATTGAGGGAGAAATTTCAAACTCTAGCAGAAAAAAGTTTCTCATAGTCTAAGTGCAGTTTTTCTGCCGACTGCTCTGCCGTTTTGTCGCATAGCGTGTGGTGCTATACTTGGATTTTCGGCCATGAACATGACTTTGGAATTTGGCAGAGCTCATACTTTCCTGTAGAGAACATCTGGGGCTACATTTCGTGCAAGTTTCAGCTCGATTGCCTCTGTATTGAGGGAGAAATTTCAAACTCTAACAGAAAAAAGTGTCTCATAGTCTAAGTGCAGGGGTTTTTTTTGCCGCGTGCTCTGCCGTTTTGTCGCATAGCGTGTGGTGCTATACTTGGATTTTCGGCCATGAACATGACTTTGGAATTTGGCACTGCTCATACTTTCATGTAGAGTACATCTGGGGCTACATTTCGTGCAAGTTTCAGCTCGATTGCCTCAGTATTGAGGGAGAAATTTCAAACTCTAGCAAAAAAAAGTGTCTCCTAGTCTAAGCGCAGTTTTTTTGCCGCGTGCTCTGCCGTTTTGTCCCATAGCGTTTGGTGCTATACTTGGATTTTCGGCCCTGAACATGACTTTGGAATTTGGCACTGCTCATACTTTCCTGTAGAGTACATCTGGGGCTACATTTCGTGCAAGTTTCAGCTCGATTGCCTCAGTATTGAGGGAGAAATTTCAAACTCTAGCAAAAAAAAGTGTCTCCTAGTCTAAGCGCAGTTTTTTTGCCGCGTGCTCTGCCGTTTTGTCCCATAGCGTGTGGTGATATACTTGGATTTTCGGCCATGAACATGACTTTGGAATTTGGCAGAGCTCATACTTTCCTGTAGAGAACATCTGGGGCTACATTTCGTGCAAGTTTCAGCTCGATTGCCTCTGTATTGAGGGAGAAATTTCAAACTCTAGCAGAAAAAAGTTTCTCATAGTCTAAGTGCAGTTTTTCTGCCGACTGCTCTGCCGTTTTGTCGCATAGCGTGTGGTGCTATACTTGGATTTTCGGCCATGAACATGACTTTGGAATTTGGCAGAGCTCATACTTTCCTGTAGAGAACATCTGGGGCTACATTTCGTGCAAGTTTCAGCTCGATTGCCTCTGTATTGAGGGAGAAATTTCAAACTCTAGCAGAAAAAAGTTTCTCATAGTCTAAGTGCAGTTTTTCTGCCGACTGCTCTGCCGTTTTGTCGCATAGCGTGTGGTGCTATACTTGGATTTTCGGCCATGAACATGACTTTGGAATTTGGCAGAGCTCATACTTTCCTGTAGAGAACATCTGGGGCTACATTTCGTGCAAGTTTCAGCTCGATTGCCTCTGTATTGAGGGAGAAATTTCAAACTCTAACAGAAAAAAGTGTCTCATAGTCTAAGTGCAGGGGGTTTTTTTGCCGCGTGCTCTGCCGTTTTGTCGCATAGCGTGTGGTGCTATACTTGGATTTTCGGCCATGAACATGACTTTGGAATTTGGCACTGCTCATACTTTCATGTAGAGTACATCTGGGGCTACATTTCGTGCAAGTTTCAGCTCGATTGCCTAAGTATTGAGGGAGAAATTTCAAACTCTAACAGAAAAAGTGTCTCATAATCTAAGTGCAGGGTTTTTTTGCCGCGTGCTCTGCCGTTTTGTCGCATAGCGTGTGGTGCTATACTTGGATTTTCGGCCATGAACATGACTTTGGAATTTGGCACTGCTCATATTTTCCTGTAGAGTACATCTGGGGCTACATTTCGTGCAAGTTTCAGCTCGATTGCCTCAGTATTGAGGGCGAAATTTCAAACTCTAACAGAAAAAAGTGTCTCATAGTCTAAGCGCAGTTTTTTTGCCGCCTGCTCTGCCGTTTGTCGCATAGCGTGTGGTGCTATACTTGGATTTTCGGCCATGAACATGACTTTGGAATTTGGCACAGCTCATACTTTCCTTTAGAGTACATCTGGGGCTACATTTTGTGGAAGTTTCAGCTCGATTGCCTAAGTATTGAGGGAGAAATTTCAAACTCTAGCAGAAAAAAGTGTCTCATAGTCTAAGTGCAGTTTTTCTGCCGACTGCTCTGCCGTTTTGTCGCATAGCGTGTGGTGATATACTTGGATTTTCGGCCATGAACATGACTTTGGAATTTGACAGAGCTTATACTTTCCTGTAGAAAACATCTGGGGCTACATTTCGTGCAAGTTTCAGCTTGATTGCCTCTGTATTGAGGGAGAAATTTCAAACTCTAACAGAAAAAAGTGTGTCATAGTCTAAGTGCAGGGTTTTTTTTGCCGCGTGCTCTGCCGTTTTGTCGCATAGCGTGTGGTGCTATACTTGGATTTTCGGCCATGAACATGACTTTGGAATTTGGCACTGCTCATACTTTCCTGTAGAGTACATCTGGGGCTACATTTCGTGCAAGTTTCAGCTCGATTGCCTCTGTATTGAGGGAGAAATTTCAAACTCTAACAGAAAAAAGTGTCTCATAGTCTAAGTGCAGGGGTTTTTTTTGCCGCGTGCTCTGCCGTTTTGTCGCATAGCGTGTGGTGCTATACTTGGATTTTCGGCCATGAACATGACTTTGGAATTTGGCACTGCTCATACTTTCATGTAGAGTACATCTGGGGCTACATTTCGTGCAAGTTTCAGCTCGATTGCCTCAGTATTGAGGGAGAAATTTCAAACTCTAGCAAAAAAAAGTGTCTCCTAGTCTAAGCGCAGTTTTTTTGCCGCGTGCTCTGCCGTTTTGTCCCATAGAGTTTGGTGCTATACTTGGATTTTCGGCCCTGAACATGACTTTGGAATTTGGCACTGCTCATACTTTCCTGTAGAGTACATCTGGGGCTACATTTCGTGTAAGTTTCAGCTCGATTGCCTCAGTATTGAGGGAGAAATTTCAAACTCTAACAGAAAAAAGTGTCTCATAGTCTAAGCGCAGTTTTTTTGCCGCCTGCTCTGCCGTTTGTCGCATAGCGTGTGGTGCTATACTTGGATTTTCGGCCATGAACATGACTTTGGAATTTGGCACAGCTCATACTTTCCTTTAGAGTACATCTGGGGCTACATTTTGTGGAAGTTTCAGCTCGATTGCCTAAGTATTGAGGGAGAAATTTCAAACTTTAGCAGAAAAAAGTGTCTCATAGTCTAAGTGCAGTTTTTCTGCCGACTGCTCTGCCGTTTTGTCGCATAGCGTGTGGTGATATACTTGGATTTTCGGCCATGAACATGACTTTGGAATTTGGCAGAGCTCATACTTTCCTGTAGAGAACATCTGGGGCTACATTTCGTGCAAGTTTCAGCTCGATTGCCTCTGTATTGAGGGAGAAATTTCAAACTCTAGCAGAAAAAAGTTTCTCATAGTCTAAGTGCAGTTTTTCTGCCGACTGCTCTGCCGTTTTGTCGCATAGCGTGTGGTGCTATACTTGGATTTTCGGCCATGAACATGACTTTGGAATTTGGCAGAGCTCATACTTTCCTGTAGAGAACATCTGGGGCTACATTTCGTGCAAGTTTCAGCTCGATTGCCTCTGTATTGAGGGAGAAATTTCAAACTCTAGCAGAAAAAAGTTTCTCATAGTCTAAGTGCAGTTTTTCTGCCGACTGCTCTGCCGTTTTGTCGCATAGCGTGTGGTGCTATACTTGGATTTTCGGCCATGAACATGACTTTGGAATTTGGCAGAGCTCATACTTTCCTGTAGAGAACATCTGGGGCTACATTTCGTGCAAGTTTCAGCTCGATTGCCTCTGTATTGAGGGAGAAATTTCAAACTCTAACAGAAAAAAGTGTCTCATAGTCTAAGTGCAGGGGTTTTTTTTGCCGCGTGCTCTGCCGTTTTGTCGCATAGCGTGTGGTGCTATACTTGGATTTTCGGCCATGAACATGACTTTGGAATTTGGCACTGCTCATACTTTCATGTAGAGTACATCTGGGGCTACATTTCGTGCAAGTTTCAGCTCGATTGCCTCAGTATTGAGGGAGAAATTTCAAACTCTAGCAAAAAAAAGTGTCTCCTAGTCTAAGCGCAGTTTTTTTGCCGCGTGCTCTGCCGTTTTGTCCCATAGCGTTTGGTGCTATACTTGGATTTTCGGCCCTGAACATGACTTTGGAATTTGGCACTGCTCATACTTTCCTGTAGAGTACATCTGGGGCTACATTTCGTGCAAGTTTCAGCTCGATTGCCTCAGTATTGAGGGAGAAATTTCAAACTCTAGCAAAAAAAAGTGTCTCCTAGTCTAAGCGCAGTTTTTTTGCCGCGTGCTCTGCCGTTTTGTCCCATAGCGTGTGGTGATATACTTGGATTTTCGGCCATGAACATGACTTTGGAATTTGGCAGAGCTCATACTTTCCTGTAGAGAACATCTGGGGCTACATTTCGTGCAAGTTTCAGCTCGATTGCCTCTGTATTGAGGGAGAAATTTCAAACTCTAGCAGAAAAAAGTTTCTCATAGTCTAAGTGCAGTTTTTCTGCCGACTGCTCTGCCGTTTTGTCGCATAGCGTGTGGTGCTATACTTGGATTTTCGGCCATGAACATGACTTTGGAATTTGGCAGAGCTCATACTTTCCTGTAGAGAACATCTGGGGCTACATTTCGTGCAAGTTTCAGCTCGATTGCCTCTGTATTGAGGGAGAAATTTCAAACTCTAGCAGAAAAAAGTTTCTCATAGTCTAAGTGCAGTTTTTCTGCCGACTGCTCTGCCGTTTTGTCGCATAGCGTGTGGTGCTATACTTGGATTTTCGGCCATGAACATGACTTTGGAATTTGGCAGAGCTCATACTTTCCTGTAGAGAACATCTGGGGCTACATTTCGTGCAAGTTTCAGCTCGATTGCCTCTGTATTGAGGGAGAAATTTCAAACTCTAACAGAAAAAAGTGTCTCATAGTCTAAGTGCAGGGGGTTTTTTTGCCGCGTGCTCTGCCGTTTTGTCGCATAGCGTGTGGTGCTATACTTGGATTTTCGGCCATGAACATGACTTTGGAATTTGGCACTGCTCATACTTTCATGTAGAGTACATCTGGGGCTACATTTCGTGCAAGTTTCAGCTCGATTGCCTAAGTATTGAGGGAGAAATTTCAAACTCTAACAGAAAAAGTGTCTCATAATCTAAGTGCAGGGTTTTTTTGCCGCGTGCTCTGCCGTTTTGTCGCATAGCGTGTGGTGCTATACTTGGATTTTCGGCCATGAACATGACTTTGGAATTTGGCACTGCTCATATTTTCCTGTAGAGTACATCTGGGGCTACATTTCGTGCAAGTTTCAGCTCGATTGCCTCAGTATTGAGGGCGAAATTTCAAACTCTAACAGAAAAAAGTGTCTCATAGTCTAAGCGCAGTTTTTTTGCCGCCTGCTCTGCCGTTTGTCGCATAGCGTGTGGTGCTATACTTGGATTTTCGGCCATGAACATGACTTTGGAATTTGGCACAGCTCATACTTTCCTTTAGAGTACATCTGGGGCTACATTTTGTGGAAGTTTCAGCTCGATTGCCTAAGTATTGAGGGAGAAATTTCAAACTCTAGCAGAAAAAAGTGTCTCATAGTCTAAGTGCAGTTTTTCTGCCGACTGCTCTGCCGTTTTGTCGCATAGCGTGTGGTGATATACTTGGATTTTCGGCCATGAACATGACTTTGGAATTTGACAGAGCTTATACTTTCCTGTAGAAAACATCTGGGGCTACATTTCGTGCAAGTTTCA
Source organism: Astropecten irregularis (assembly GCA_963971285.1). Taxonomy (NCBI): domain Eukaryota; kingdom Metazoa; phylum Echinodermata; class Asteroidea; order Paxillosida; family Astropectinidae; genus Astropecten; species Astropecten irregularis. The sequence goes on along the minus strand of OZ020258.1, from coordinate 7,708,496 downwards.
GCTTGATTGCCTCTGTATTGAGGGAGAAATTTCAAACTCTAACAGAAAAAAGTGTGTCATAGTCTAAGTGCAGGGTTTTTTTTGCCGCGTGCTCTGCCGTTTTGTCGCATAGCGTGTGGTGCTATACTTGGATTTTCGGCCATGAACATGACTTTGGAATTTGGCACTGCTCATACTTTCCTGTAGAGTACATCTGGGGCTACATTTCGTGCAAGTTTCAGCTCGATTGCCTCTGTATTGAGGGAGAAATTTCAAACTCTAACAGAAAAAAGTGTCTCATAGTCTAAGTGCAGGGGTTTTTTTTGCCGCGTGCTCTGCCGTTTTGTCGCATAGCGTGTGGTGCTATACTTGGATTTTCGGCCATGAACATGACTTTGGAATTTGGCACTGCTCATACTTTCCTGTAGAGTACATCTGGGGCTACATTTCGTGCAAGTTTCAGCTCGATTGCCTCAGTATTGAGGGAGAAATTTCAAACTCTAGCAAAGAAAAGTGTCTCCTAGTCTAAGCGCAGTTTTTTTGCCGCGTGCTCTGCCGTTTTGTCCCATAGCGTGTGGTGCTATACTTGGATTTTCGGCCCTGAACATGACTTTGGAATTTGGCACTGCTCATACTTTCCTGTAGAGTACATCTGGGGCTACATTTCGTGCAAGTTTCAGCTTGATTGCCTCTGTATTGAGGGAGAAATTTCAAACTCTAACAGAAAAAAGTGTGTCATAGTCTAAGTGCAGGGTTTTTTTTGCCGCGTGCTCTGCCGTTTTGTCGCATAGCGTGTGGTGCTATACTTGGATTTTCGGCCATGAACATGACTTTGGAATTTGGCACTGCTCATACTTTCCTGTAGAGTACATCTGGGGCTACATTTCGTGCAAGTTTCAGCTCGATTGCCTCTGTATTGAGGGAGAAATTTCAAACTCTAACAGAAAAAAGTGTCTCATAGTCTAAGTGCAGGGGTTTTTTTTGCCGCGTGCTCTGCCGTTTTGTCGCATAGCGTGTGGTGCTATACTTGGATTTTCGGCCATGAACATGACTTTGGAATTTGGCACTGCTCATACTTTCATGTAGAGTACATCTGGGGCTACATTTCGTGCAAGTTTCAGCTCGATTGCCTAAGTATTGAGGGAGAAATTTCAAACTCTAACAGAAAAAGTGTCTCATAATCTAAGTGCAGGGTTTTTTTGCCGCGTGCTCTGCCGTTTTGTCGCATAGCGTGTGGTGCTATACTTGGATTTTCGGCCATGAACATGACTTTGGAATTTGGCACTGCTCATACTTTCCTGTAGAGTACATCTGGGGCTACATTTCGTGCAAGTTTCAGCTCGATTGCCTCAGTATTGAGGGAGAAATTTCAAACTCTAGCAAAAAAAAGTGTCTCCTAGTCTAAGCGCAGTTTTTTTGCCGCGTGCTCTGCCGTTTTGTCCCATAGCGTGTGGTGCTATACTTGGATTTTCGGCCCTGAACATGACTTTGGAATTTGGCACTGCTCATACTTTCCTGTAGAGTACATCTGGGGCTACATTTCGTGCAAGTTTCAGCTCGATTGCCTCAGTATTGAGGGCGAAATTTCAAACTCTAACAGAAAAAAGTGTCTTCGTGAAATAACCACAAGGGAAACTGACTGAGTTATTTTAAGTCATTGAAAAGTGAACAAAGAAAAATTGACTGGAGCGGGATTCGAACCGGCGACCTCCTGAATACCGTACAGGCGCTCTACCAACTGAGCCATCCAGCCCTATGTTGGTGGTGACCCCAATAGTCAACTATCTTTGTTCGTTTGGCAGTCAGAAGCCATAAAACCACGCACACACCGCCACACCCCAGGGATCGTTTCAATGATACACGCAACAATGCTGCAACCTGGGAACGGCACATGGGGGATCACTCAAAGAGGATACGGCTTTTTAATTAATATATTCGTGGTATTCAGGAGGTCGCCGGTTCGAATCCCGCTCCAGTCAATTTTTCTTTGTTCACTTTTCAATGACTTAAAATAACTCAGTCAGTTTCCCTTGTGGTTATTTCACGAATATATTAATTAAAAAGCCGTATCAAAACAGGCGACCCAATGAGGGCGCTATTTTGTCAGTTCCCCTTGTGGATTTTGATTATAAGAAAAACTCATGGAAAAACTTATAAATGGAAAATCCGACTCAATGAGGGCGCTATTTTGTTAGTCCACTAATGATTAAAAAAACCTGATATAAAACACTGACCAATGAGGGCGCTATTTTGTAAACAAACTTTCACAAGATGGACACCACTGCCATGTGGGAGAACAGCACAAAAAAAATTGAGAAAAAATTGGTGTCTCCTTTCTTGCCCAGGACGAAGCAGATCTGGCAATTTCCAGGTGAGATTGGTCTTGGGTTGACTATAGATTATCTTGAATACATTTTTAGCTCAGGACGAAGTATTTTTGTAGCTTTTTTGCAGTAGATTTTAAAAGCTGTCTGACAGTCAGTGAATGACAAGTTGACAACACACTAAGTTACTTGTCACTAGCTATGTTGTCTTCATCGTGAGCAACTTAGAACAACTCGCAGCCAGGATTGAGGTTTAAAATAGCCCTTTTCTTATTCCAAAAGCACTTGGAATATTTTACCGACGCTCCCTTTGGAACAATAGCACAATTCAAAACACTGTGTTAGTGTGTTCGCTGAGACAAAATAATGTGTGACAATCTTGCCAGCATTTTCTAGTGCAGGGAGTCGACAGTGCATGAGTGTACCCGTGTGCAGTGCAGTTATTTACGTTGCATGCGTGTTGAGTGCCATTTGTTGTTTCTCTGTCCTTATCTAATCTTTGCCTCGGAACTAAAAACACCCGGCAATATTAAGCTTGCTCTGATAAAACAAGGATACGACTATCAGCAGTTTGCATGAGGTTTGTTAATCATGGTAACTCTCTTCTTACACATTTATTTCTAACTCTTCTTTTGTGGAACATTTGGTGATAGTGTAGGTTAGGCCACCTAAGCAGATAATGGCTTTAATGGTAATATCATAAAGTGGTTTTTATCAAAGAAATACAAATTATGGGCAAAAACATCAAGACAGATACTTAACAGTCTTTTGTGAAAATTTCAGTCCCTTACGGCATGTGCAGTGCCCACTTCCTGAGAAAAATACAGCCACAGTATTACTTTAAGTCTTTTATCTTTTATTTTTGATCTTTTAAAAGATCAAAAAGATTTTTGGTCGTTGTTTTACCAATTTCTTTATATATATACCATATTAATGGTATACATGTTTCTACCACTACCATCGTCATACCCTGTAACTGAGTTATACATGAAATCTGTGAACATTTCTGCTTTGGTTTCTTACCAAAGTACATGTATGATAAAAGCCCTGCCAAGTTTCAACAATTGTAACCTTAATATTCAAGAGGACTGTTACCACCACCAAGGTATTTAGGTGACTAACTTTACAAAAGTGGTTTAAGCTACAATCAGTGGCCTTAATTACACCTAGTTTACCATACATTTTCTCCATTGACCACCTTCAATTTTTTCTGTTTTTCATTATTCCTGATTGGTAGGCCTTGCTAAAAATCCATAAGCTCTTTTGAAGATGAAGACAGTGATAAAGTCCAGGAACTGCCTCACAAGAAAGATTTGATCGGTGAGTAGAACACTTCATTACTGCATTTTAACGATGGAAGACTTTGGAGAATCAGTCTTGAGTCAACAGCGCCCGCGCAAACCATGCTTGCGCAATTGTGAGTATGCGCATGTTGAATTGGGTGCTCGTGCCTGCACATGCGCTGTTGACTTGAAGACTGGTTCTCCAAAAGTCTCCCATTTTGACATAACCGGTTGTAGAGGCCTTCAAGGGCTCCAAAGTTGTTTACTGAAATAACCACCAAGACAATTTCCGACCCCTCAAATGAAAGTAACTTGAAAATTTGTGAATAAATTACTCAGCACGGTGTTCAATGGTGTCATGTATGTAGGATAATTGACAAAAACTACTCATTTTGAGTCTGACTCCCGTACGTGTCCAACTATCTACATGTAGCGTGCTTTGTGAGATCCATAGTATCACATGTCTCACATAATTAGCCCTGTAGCAGTTTCCATATCCTTAAGCCTCACAACAGATATCTTACAGGATAAGAAGACATTAAGAAAAACCGATGTGGTCCCCCACAGCAGTTTTTTTTCAATTTTGGCCCCAAACCGACTTTTTTCAGAAATGCGCGCTATCTTCCTCATAGTTAGCTATGACTACCAGGAACCATTTCGAGCAAGAAAAATGCCAATCAACTTGTCATGGAAGGATTTTGGTGTAATTTGAGGCCATTTTGTTAGTGAGTGAAATTTCAGAAAAACCGATGTGGTCCCCCACATCAGTTTTTTTCAATTTTGACCCAAAACCGACTTTTTTCAAAAATGCGCGCTACCTTCCTCATAGTTAGCTATGACTACCAGGAACCATTTCGAGCAAGAAAAATGCCAATCAACTTGTCATGGAAGGATTTTGGTGTAATTTGAGGCCATTTTGGTAGTCAGTCAAAATTCAGAAAATTCCATGTGGTCCCCCGCAGTAGCTGTTTTCAATTTTGGCCCAAAACCGACTTTTTTCAGAAATGCCACTACCTTCCTCATAGTTAGCTATGACTACCAGGAACCATTTCGAGCAAGAAAAATGCCAATCAACTTGTCATGGAAGGATTTTGGTGTAATTTGAGGCCATTTTGTTAGTGAGTGAAATTTCAGAAAAACCGATGTGGTCCCCCACATCAGTTTTTTTCAATTTTGACCGAAAACCGACTTTTTTCAAAAATGCGCGCTACCTTCCTCATAGTTAGCTATGACTACCAGGAACCATTTCGAGCAAGAAAAATGCCAATCAACTTGTCATGGAAGGATTTTGGTGTAATTTGAGGCCATTTTGGTAGTCAGTCAAAATTCAGAAAATTCCATGTGGTCCCCCGCAGTAGCTGTTTTCAATTTTGGCCCAAAACTGACTTTTTTCAGAAATGCGCGCTACCTTCCTCATAGCTAGCTATGACTACCAGGAACCATTCCCAGCAAGGAAAATTCCAATCAACTTGTCATGGAAGGATTTTGGTGTAATTTGAGGCCATTTTGGTAGTCAGTCAAAATTCAGAAAATTCCATGTGGTCCCCCGCAGTAGCTTTTTTTAATTTTGGCCCAAAACCGACTTTTTTCAGAAATGCGCGCTACCTTCCTCATAGTTAGCTATGACTACCAGGAACCATTTCGAGCAAGAAAAATGCCAATCAACTTGTCATGGAAGGATTTTGGTGTAATTTGAGGCCATTTTGTTCGTGACTGAAACTTCAAAAATTTTATGTGGTCCCCCACATGAGTTTTTTCGATTTTTGCCGAAAAACTGACTTTTTTCAGAAATGCGCGCTATCTTCCTCACAGGTAGCTATGACTACCAGGAACCATTTCGAACAAAAAAATGCCAATCAACTTGTCATGCAATGAGTTTTGTGTAATTTGAGGCCATTTGTTCGTGACTGAAACTTCAAAAATTCTATGTGGTCCCCCACATGAGTTTTTTCGATTTTTGCCCCAAAACTGACTTTTTTCAGAAATGCGCGCTATCTTCCTCATAGGTCGCTATGACTACCAGGAACCATTTCGAACAAGAAAAATGCCAATCAACTTGTCATGCAAGGTTTTTTGTGTAATTTGAGGCCATTTTGTTCGTGACTGAAACTTCAAAAATTTTATGTGGTCCCCCACATGAGTTTTTTCGATTTTTGCCGAAAAACTGACTTTTTTCAGAAATGCGCGCTATCTTCCTCATAGGTCGCTATGACTACCAGGAACCATTTCGAACAAGAAAAATGCCAATCAACTTGTCATGGAAGGATTTTGGTGTAATTTGAGGCCATTTTGTTCGTGACTGAAACTTCAAAAATTTTATGTGGTCCCCCACATGAGTTTTTTCAATTTTTTCCCAAAAACTGACTTTTTTCAGAAATGCGCGCTACCTTCCTCATAGTTAGCTATGACTACCAGGAACCATTTCGAGCAAGAAAAATGCCAATCAACTTGTCATGGAAGGATTTTGGTGTAATTTGAGGCCGTTTTGGTAGTCAGTCAAATTTCAGAAAATTCCATGTGGTCCCCCGCAGTAGCTTTTTTCAATTTTGGCCCAAAACCGACTTTCTTCAGAAATGCGCGCTACCTTCCTCATAGTTAGCTATGACTACCAGGAACCATTTCGAGCAAGAAAAATGCCAATCAACTTGTCATGGAAGGATTTTGATGTAATTTGAGGCCATTTTGTTAGTGAGTGAAATTTCAGAAAAACCGATGTGGTCCCCCACAGCAGTTTTTTTCAATTTTTAACCAAAACCGACTTTTTTCAGAAATGCGCGCTACCTTCCTCATAGCTAGCTATGACTACCAGGAACCATTCCCAGCAAGAAAAATGCCAATCAACTTGTCATGGAAAGATGTTGGTGTAATTTGAGGCCATTTTAGTAGTCAGTAAAATTTCAGAAAATTCCATGTGGTCCCCCGCAGTAGCTTTTTTCAATTTTGGCCCAAAACCGACTTTTTTCAGAAATGCGCGCTACCTTCCTCATAGCTAGCTATGACTACCAGGAACAATTCCTAGCAAGAAAAATGCCAATCAACTTGTCATGGAAGGATTTTGGTGTAATTTGAGGCCATTTTGGTAGTCAGTCAAATTTCAGAAAATTCCATGTGGTCCCCCGCAGTAGCTTTTTTCAATTTTGGCCCAAAACCGACTTTCTTCAGAAATGCGCGCTACCTTCCTCATAGTTAGCTATGACTACCAGGAACCATTTCGAGCAAGAAAAATGCCAATCAACTTGTCATGGAAGGATTTTGGTGTAATTTGAGGCCATTTTGTTAGTGAGTGAAATTTCAGAAAAACCGATGTGGTCCCCCACAGCAGTTTTTTTCAATTTTGAACCAAAACCGACTTTTTTCAGAAATGCGCGCTTTCTTCCTCATAGTTAGCTATGACTACATGTGTGTACCAGGAACCATTTCGAGCAAGAAAAATGCCAATCAACTTGTCATGGAAGGATTTTGGTGTAATTTGAGGCCATTTTGTTAGTGAGTGAAATTTCAGAAAAACCGATGTGGTCCCCCACATCAGTTTTTTTCCGTTTGACCCAATACCGACTTTTTTCAGAAAAGCGTGCTATCTTCCTCATAGTTAGCTATGACTACCAGGAACCATTTCGAGCAAGAAAAATGCCAATCAACTTGTCATGGAAGGATTTTGGTGTAATTTGAGGCCATTTTGTTAGTGAGTGAAATTTCAGAAAAACCGATGTGGTCCCCCACATCAGTTTTTTTCAATTTTGACCCAAAACCGACTTTTTTCAAAAATGCGCGCTACCTTCCTCATAGTTAGCTATGACTACCAGGAACCATTTCGAGCAAGAAAAATGCCAATCAACTTGTCATGGAAGGATTTTGGTGTAATTTGAGGCCATTTTGGTAGTCAGTCAAAATTCAGAAAATTCCATGTGGTCCCCCGCAGTAGCTGTTTTCAATTTTGGCCCAAAACTGACTTTTTTCAGAAATGCGCGCTTCCTTCCTCATAGCTAGCTATGACTACCAGGAACCATTCCCAGCAAGGAAAATGCCAATCAACTTGTCATGGAAGGATTTTGGTGTAATTTGAGGCCATTTTGGTAGTCAGTCAAAATTCAGAAAATTCCATGTGGTCCCCCGCAGTAGCTTTTTGCAATTTTGGCCCAAAACCGACTTTTTTCAGAAATGCGCGCTACCTTCCTCATAGTTCGTTATGACTACCAGGAACCATTTCGAGCAAGAAAAATGCCAATCAACTTGTCATGGAAGGATTTTGGTGTAATTTGAGGCCATTTTGTTCGTGACTGAAACTTCAAAAATTTTATGTGGTCCCCCACATGAGTTTTTTCGATTTTTGCCGAAAAACTGACTTTTTTCAGAAATGCGCGCTATCTTCCTCACAGGTAGCTATGACTACCAGGAACCATTTCGAACAAAAAAATGCCAATCAACTTGTCATGCAATGAGTTTTGTGTAATTTGAGGCCATTTGTTCGTGACTGAAACTTCAAAAATTCTATGTGGTCCCCCACATGAGTTTTTTCAATTTTTGCCCCAAAACTGACTTTTTTCAGAAATGCGCGCTATCTTCCTCATAGGTCGCTATGACTACCAGGAACCATTTCGAACAAGAAAAATGCCAATCAACTTGTCATGCAAGGTTTTTTGTGTAATTTGAGGCCATTTTGTTCGTGACTGAAACTTCAAAAATTTTATGTGGTCCCCCACATGAGTTTTTTCGATTTTTGCCGAAAAACTGACTTTTTTCAGAAATGCGCGCTATCTTCCTCATAGGTCGCTATGACTACCAGGAACCATTTCGAACAAGAAAAATGCCAATCAACTTGTCATGGAAGGATTTTGGTGTAATTTGAGGCCATTTTGTTCGTGACTGAAACTTCAAAAATTTTATGTGGTCCCCCACATGAGTTTTTTCAATTTTTTCCCAAAAACTGACTTTTTTCAGAAATGCGCGCTACCTTCCTCATAGTTAGCTATGACTACCAGGAACCATTTCGAGCAAGAAAAATGCCAATCAACTTGTCATGGAAGGATTTTGGTGTAATTTGAGGCCGTTTTGGTAGTCAGTCAAATTTCAGAAAATTCCATGTGGTCCCCCGCAGTAGCTTTTTTCAATTTTGGCCCAAAACCGACTTTCTTCAGAAATGCGCGCTACCTTCCTCATAGTTAGCTATGACTACCAGGAACCATTTCGAGCAAGAAAAATGCCAATCAACTTGTCATGGAAGGATTTTGATGTAATTTGAGGCCATTTTGTTAGTGAGTGAAATTTCAGAAAAACCGATGTGGTCCCCCACAGCAGTTTTTTTCAATTTTTAACCAAAACCGACTTTTTTCAGAAATGCGCGCTACCTTCCTCATAGCTAGCTATGACTACCAGGAACCATTCCCAGCAAGAAAAATGCCAATCAACTTGTCATGGAAAGATGTTGGTGTAATTTGAGGCCATTTTGGTAGTCAGTAAAATTTCAGAAAATTCCATGTGGTCCCCCGCAGTAGCTTTTTTCAATTTTGGCCCAAAACCGACTTTTTTCAGAAATGCGCGCTACCTTCCTCATAGCTAGCTATGACTACCAGGAACCATTCCTAGCAAGAAAAATGCCAATCAACTTGTCACGGAAGGATTTTGGTGTAATTTGAGGCCATTTTGGTAGTCAGTCAAATTTCAGAAAATTCCATGTGGTCCCCCGCAGTAGCTTTTTTCAATTTTGGCCCAAAACCGACTTTCTTCAGAAATGCGCGCTACCTTCCTCATAGTTAGCTATGACTACCAGGAACCATTTCGAGCAAGAAAAATGCCAATCAACTTGTCATGGAAGGATTTTGGTGTAATTTGAGGCCATTTTGTTAGTGAGTGAAATTTCAGAAAAACCGATGTGGTCCCCCACAGCAGTTTTTTTCAATTTTGAACCAAAACCGACTTTTTTCAGAAATGCGCGCTTTCTTCCTCATAGTTAGCTATGACTACATGTGTGTACCAGGAACCATTTCGAGCAAGAAAAATGCCAATCAACTTGTCATGGAAGGATTTTGGTGTAATTTGAGGCCATTTTGTTAGTGAGTGAAATTTCAGAAAAACCGATGTGGTCCCCCACATCAGTTTTTTTCCGTTTGACCCAATACCGACTTTTTTCAGAAAAGCGCGCTATCTTCCTCATAGTTAGCTATGACTACCAGGAACCATTTCGAGCAAGAAAAATGCCAATCAACTTGTCATGGAAGGATTTTGGTGTAATTTGAGGCCATTTTGTTAGTGAGTGAAATTTCAGAAAAACCGATGTGGTCCCCCACATCAGTTTTTTTCAATTTTGACCCAAAACCGACTTTTTTCAAAAATGCGCGCTACCTTCCTCATAGTTAGCTATGACTACAAGGAACCATTTCGAGCAAGAAAAATGCCAATCAACTTGTCATGGAAGGATTTTGGTGTAATTTGAGGCCATTTTGGTAGTCAGTCAAAATTCAGAAAATTCCATGTGGTCCCCCGCAGTAGCTGTTTTCAATTTTGGCCCAAAACCGACTTTTTTCAGAAATGCGCGCTACCTTCCTCATAGTTAGCTATGACTACCAGGAACCATTTCGAGCAAGAAAAATGCCAATCAACTTGTCATGGAAGGATTTTGGTGTAATTTGAGGCCATTTTGGTAGTCAGTCAAAATTCAGAAAATTCCATGTGGTCCCCCGCAGTAGCTTTTTTTAATTTTGGCCCAAAACCGACTTTTTTCAGAAATGCGCGCTACCTTCCTCATAGTTAGCTATGACTACCAGGAACCATTTCGAGCAAGAAAAATGCCAATCAACTTGTCATGGAAGGATTTTGGTGTAATTTGAGGCCATTTTGTTAGTGAGTGAAATTTCAGAAAAACCGATGTGGTCCCCCACATCAGTTTTTTTCCGTTTGACCCAAAACCGACTTTTTTCAGAAAAGCGCGCTATCTTCCTCATAGTTAGCTATGACTACCAGGAACTATTTCGAGCAAGAAAAATGCCAATCAACTTGTCATGGAAGGATTTTGGTGTAATTTGAGGCCATTTTTGTAGTCAGTCAAATTTCAGAAAATTCCATGTGGTCCCCCGCAGTAGCTTTTTTCAATTTTGGCCAAAAACCGACTTTTTTCAGAAATGCGCGCTACCTTCCTCATAACTAGCTATGACTACCAGGAACCATTCCCAGCAAGAAAAATGCAAATCAACTTGTCATGGAAAGATGTTGGTGTAATTTGAGGCCATTTTGGTAGTCAGTCAAATTTCAGAAAATTCCATGTGGTCCCCCGCAGTAGCTTTTTTCAATTTTGGCCCAAAACCGACTTTTTTCAGAAATGCGCGCTACCTTCCTCATAGCTAGCTATGACTACCAGGAACCATTCCCAGCAAGAAAAATGCCAATCAACTTGTCATGGAAGGATTTTGGTGTAATTTGAGGCCATTTTGGTAGTCAGTCTAATTTCAGAAAATTCCATGTGGTCCCCCGCAGTAGCTTTTTTCAATTTTGGCCCAAAACCGACTTTCTTCAGAAATGCGCGCTACCTTCCTCATAGTTAGCTATGACTACCAGGAACCATTTCGAGCAAGAAAAATGCCAATCAACTTGTCATGGAAGGATTTTGGTGTCATTTGAGGCCATTTTGTTAGTGAGTGAAATTTCAGAAAAACCGATGTGGTCCCCCACAGCAGTTTTTTTTCAATTTTGAACCAAAACCGACTTTTTTCAGAAATGCGCGCTTTCTTCCTCATAGTTAGCTATGACTACATGTGTGTACCAGGAACCATTTCGAGCAAGAAAAATGCCAATCAACTTGTCATGGAAGGATTTTGGTGTAATTTGAGGCCATTTTGGTAGTCAGTCAAATTTCAGAAAATTCCATGTGGTCCCCCGCAGTAGCTTTTTTCAATTTTGGCCCAAAACCGACTTTCTTCAGAAATGCGCGCTACCTTCCTCATAGTTAGCTATGACTACCAGGAACCATTTCGAGCAAGAAAAATGCCAATCAACTTGTCATGGAAGGATTTTGGTGTAATTTGAGGCCATTTTGTTAGTGAGTGAAATTTCAGAAAAACCGATGTGGTCCCCCACAGCAGTTTTTTTCAATTTTGAACCAAAACCGACTTTTTTCAGAAATGCGCGCTTTCTTCCTCATAGTTAGCTATGACTACATGTGTGTACCAGGAACCATTTCGAGCAAGAAAAATGCCAATCAACTTGTCATGGAAGGATTTTGGTGTAATTTGAGGCCATTTTGTTAGTGAGTGAAATTTCAGAAAAACCGATGTGGTCCCCCACATCAGTTTTTTTCCGTTTGACCCAATACCGACTTTTTTCAGAAAAGCGCGCTATCTTCCTCATAGTTAGCTATGACTACCAGGAACCATTTCGAGCAAGAAAAATGCCAATCAACTTGTCATGGAAGGATTTTGGTGTAATTTGAGGCCATTTTGTTAGTGAGTGAAATTTCAGAAAAACCGATGTGGTCCCCCACATCAGTTTTTTTCAATTTTGACCCAAAACCGACTTTTTTCAAAAATGCGCGCTACCTTCCTCATAGTTAGCTATGACTACAAGGAACCATTTCGAGCAAGAAAAATGCCAATCAACTTGTCATGGAAGGATTTTGGTGTAATTTGAGGCCATTTTGGTAGTCAGTCAAAATTCAGAAAATTCCATGTGGTCCCCCGCAGTAGCTGTTTTCAATTTTGGCCCAAAACCGACTTTTTTCAGAAATGCGCGCTACCTTCCTCATAGTTAGCTATGACTACCAGGAACCATTTCGAGCAAGAAAAATGCCAATCAACTTGTCATGGAAGGATTTTGGTGTAATTTGAGGCCATTTTGGTAGTCAGTCAAAATTCAGAAAATTCCATGTGGTCCCCCGCAGTAGCTTTTTTTAATTTTGGCCCAAAACCGACTTTTTTCAGAAATGCGCGCTACCTTCCTCATAGTTAGCTATGACTACCAGGAACCATTTCGAGCAAGAAAAATGCCAATCAACTTGTCATGGAAGGATTTTGGTGTAATTTGAGGCCATTTTGTTAGTGAGTGAAATTTCAGAAAAACCGATGTGGTCCCCCACATCAGTTTTTTTCCGTTTGACCCAAAACCGACTTTTTTCAGAAAAGCGCGCTATCTTCCTCATAGTTAGCTATGACTACCAGGAACTATTTCGAGCAAGAAAAATGCCAATCAACTTGTCATGGAAGGATTTTGGTGTAATTTGAGGCCATTTTTGTAGTCAGTCAAATTTCAGAAAATTCCATGTGGTCCCCCGCAGTAGCTTTTTTCAATTTTGGCCAAAAACCGACTTTTTTCAGAAATGCGCGCTACCTTCCTCATAACTAGCTATGACTACCAGGAACCATTCCCAGCAAGAAAAATGCAAATCAACTTGTCATGGAAAGATGTTGGTGTAATTTGAGGCCATTTTGGTAGTCAGTCAAATTTCAGAAAATTCCATGTGGTCCCCCGCAGTAGCTTTTTTCAATTTTGGCCCAAAACCGACTTTTTTCAGAAATGCGCGCTACCTTCCTCATAGCTAGCTATGACTACCAGGAACCATTCCCAGCAAGAAAAATGCCAATCAACTTGTCATGGAAGGATTTTGGTGTAATTTGAGGCCATTTTGGTAGTCAGTCTAATTTCAGAAAATTCCATGTGGTCCCCCGCAGTAGCTTTTTTCAATTTTGGCCCAAAACCGACTTTCTTCAGAAATGCGCGCTACCTTCCTCATAGTTAGCTATGACTACCAGGAACCATTTCGAGCAAGAAAAATGCCAATCAACTTGTCATGGAAGGATTTTGGTGTCATTTGAGGCCATTTTGTTAGTGAGTGAAATTTCAGAAAAACCGATGTGGTCCCCCACAGCAGTTTTTTTTCAATTTTGAACCAAAACCGACTTTTTTCAGAAATGCGCGCTTTCTTCCTCATAGTTAGCTATGACTACATGTGTGTACCAGGAACCATTTCGAGCAAGAAAAATGCCAATCAACTTGTCATGGAAGGATTTTGGTGTAATTTGAGGCCATTTTGGTAGTCAGTCAAATTTCAGAAAATTCCATGTGGTCCCCCGCAGTAGCATTTTTCAATTTTGGCCCAAAACCGACTTTTTTCAGAAATGCGTGGTAGTTTCCTCATAGCTAGCTATGACTACCAGGAACCATTCCCAGCAAGAAAAATGCCAATCAACTTGTCATGGAAGGATTTTGGTGTAATTTGAGGCCATTTTGGTAGTCAGTCTAATTTCAGAAAATTCCATGTGGTCCCCCGCAGTAGCTTTTTTCAATTTTGGCCCAAAACCGACTTTCTTCAGAAATGCGCGCTACCTTCCTCATAGTTAGCTATGACTACCAGGAACCATTTCGAGCAAGAAAAATGCCAATCAACTTGTCATGCAATGAGTTTTGTGTAATTTGAGGCCATTTGTTCGTGACTGAAACTTCAAAAATTCTATGTGGTCCCCCACATGAGTTTTTTCGATTTTTGCCGAAAAACTGACTTTTTTCAGAAATGCGCGCTATCTTCCTCATAGGTCGCTATGACTACCAGGAACCATTTCGAACAAGAAAAATGCCAATCAACTTGTCATGGAAGGATTTTGGTGTAATTTGAGGCCATTTTGTTCGTGACTGAAACTTCAAAAATTTTATGTGGTCCCCCACATGAGTTTTTTCAATTTTTTCCCAAAAACTGACTTTTTTCAGAAATGCGCGCTACCTTCCTCATAGTTAGCTATGACTACCAGGAACCATTTCGAGCAAGAAAAATGCCAATCAACTTGTCATGGAAGGATTTTGGTGTAATTTGAGGCCGTTTTGGTAGTCAGTCAAATTTCAGAAAATTCCATGTGGTCCCCCGCAGTAGCTTTTTTCAATTTTGGCCCAAAACCGACTTTCTTCAGAAATGCGCGCTACCTTCCTCAAAGTTAGCTATGACTACCAGGAACCATTTCGAGCAAGAAAAATGCCAATCAACTTGTCATGGAAGGATTTTGATGTAATTTGAGGCCATTTTGTTAGTGAGTGAAATTTCAGAAAAACCGATGTGGTCCCCCACAGCAGTTTTTTTCAATTTTTAACCAAAACCGACTTTTTTCAGAAATGCGCGCTACCTTCCTCATAGCTAGCTATGACTACCAGGAACCATTCCCAGCAAGAAAAATGCCAATCAACTTGTCATGGAAAGATGTTGGTGTAATTTGAGGCCATTTTAGTAGTCAGTAAAATTTCAGAAAATTCCATGTGGTCCCCCGCAGTAGCTTTTTTCAATTTTGGCCCAAAACCGACTTTTTTCAGAAATGCGCGCTACCTTCCTCATAGCTAGCTATGACTACCAGGAACAATTCCTAGCAAGAAAAATGCCAATCAACTTGTCATGGAAGGATTTTGGTGTAATTTGAGGCCATTTTGGTAGTCAGTCAAATTTCAGAAAATTCCATGTGGTCCCCCGCAGTAGCTTTTTTCAATTTTGGCCCAAAACCGACTTTCTTCAGAAATGCGCGCTACCTTCCTCATAGTTAGCTATGACTACCAGGAACCATTTCGAGCAAGAAAAATGCCAATCAACTTGTCATGGAAGGATTTTGGTGTAATTTGAGGCCATTTTGTTAGTGAGTGAAATTTCAGAAAAACCGATGTGGTCCCCCACAGCAGTTTTTTTCAATTTTGAACCAAAACCGACTTTTTTCAGAAATGCGCGCTTTCTTCCTCATAGTTAGCTATGACTACATGTGTGTACCAGGAACCATTTCGAGCAAGAAAAATGCCAATCAACTTGTCATGGAAGGATTTTGGTGTAATTTGAGGCCATTTTGTTAGTGAGTGAAATTTCAGAAAAACCGATGTGGTCCCCCACATCAGTTTTTTTCCGTTTGACCCAATACCGACTTTTTTCAGAAAAGCGTGCTATCTTCCTCATAGTTAGCTATGACTACCAGGAACCATTTCGAGCAAGAAAAATGCCAATCAACTTGTCATGGAAGGATTTTGGTGTAATTTGAGGCCATTTTGTTAGTGAGTGAAATTTCAGAAAAACCGATGTGGTCCCCCACATCAGTTTTTTTCAATTTTGACCCAAAACCGACTTTTTTCAAAAATGCGCGCTACCTTCCTCATAGTTAGCTATGACTACCAGGAACCATTTCGAGCAAGAAAAATGCCAATCAACTTGTCATGGAAGGATTTTGGTGTAATTTGAGGCCATTTTGGTAGTCAGTCAAAATTCAGAAAATTCCATGTGGTCCCCCGCAGTAGCTGTTTTCAATTTTGGCCCAAAACTGACTTTTTTCAGAAATGCGCGCTTCCTTCCTCATAGCTAGCTATGACTACCAGGAACCATTCCCAGCAAGGAAAATGCCAATCAACTTGTCATGGAAGGATTTTGGTGTAATTTGAGGCCATTTTGGTAGTCAGTCAAAATTCAGAAAATTCCATGTGGTCCCCCGCAGTAGCTTTTTGCAATTTTGGCCCAAAACCGACTTTTTTCAGAAATGCGCGCTACCTTCCTCATAGTTCGCTATGACTACCAGGAACCATTTCGAGCAAGAAAAATGCCAATCAACTTGTCATGGAAGGATTTTGGTGTAATTTGAGGCCATTTTGTTCGTGACTGAAACTTCAAAAATTTTATGTGGTCCCCCACATGAGTGTTTTCGATTTTTGCCGAAAAACTGACTTTTTTCAGAAATGCGCGCTATCTTCCTCACAGGTAGCTATGACTACCAGGAACCATTTCGAACAAAAAAATGCCAATCAACTTGTCATGCAATGAGTTTTGTGTAATTTGAGGCCATTTGTTCGTGACTGAAACTTCAAAAATTCTATGTGGTCCCCCACATGAGTTTTTTCGATTTTTGCCCCAAAACTGACTTTTTTCAGAAATGCGCGCTATCTTCCTCATAGGTCGCTATGACTACCAGGAACCATTTCGAACAAGAAAAATGCCAATCAACTTGTCATGCAAGGTTTTTTGTGTAATTTGAGGCCATTTTGTTCGTGACTGAAACTTCAAAAATTTTATGTGGTCCCCCACATGAGTTTTTTCGATTTTTGCCGAAAAACTGACTTTTTTCAGAAATGCGCGCTATCTTCCTCATAGGTCGCTATGACTACCAGGAACCATTTCGAACAAGAAAAATGCCAATCAACTTGTCATGGAAGGATTTTGGTGTAATTTGAGGCCATTTTGTTCGTGACTGAAACTTCAAAAATTTTATGTGGTCCCCCACATGAGTTTTTTCAATTTTTTCCCAAAAACTGACTTTTTTCAGAAATGCGCGCTACCTTCCTCATAGTTAGCTATGACTACCAGGAACCATTTCGAGCAAGAAAAATGCCAATCAACTTGTCATGGAAGGATTTTGGTGTAATTTGAGGCCGTTTTGGTAGTCAGTCAAATTTCAGAAAATTCCATGTGGTCCCCCGCAGTAGCTTTTTTCAATTTTGGCCCAAAACCGACTTTCTTCAGAAATGCGCGCTACCTTCCTCATAGTTAGCTATGACTACCAGGAACCATTTCGAGCAAGAAAAATGCCAATCAACTTGTCATGGAAGGATTTTGATGTAATTTGAGGCCATTTTGTTAGTGAGTGAAATTTCAGAAAAACCGATGTGGTCCCCCACAGCAGTTTTTTTCAATTTTTAACCAAAACCGACTTTTTTCAGAAATGCGCGCTACCTTCCTCATAGCTAGCTATGACTACCAGGAACCATTCCCAGCAAGAAAAATGCCAATCAACTTGTCATGGAAAGATGTTGGTGTAATTTGAGGCCATTTTGGTAGTCAGTAAAATTTCAGAAAATTCCATGTGGTCCCCCGCAGTAGCTTTTTTCAATTTTGGCCCAAAACCGACTTTTTTCAGAAATGCGCGCTACCTTCCTCATAGCTAGCTATGACTACCAGGAACCATTCCTAGCAAGAAAAATGCCAATCAACTTGTCACGGAAGGATTTTGGTGTAATTTGAGGCCATTTTGGTAGTCAGTCAAATTTCAGAAAATTCCATGTGGTCCCCCGCAGTAGCTTTTTTCAATTTTGGCCCAAAACCGACTTTCTTCAGAAATGCGCGCTACCTTCCTCATAGTTAGCTATGACTACCAGGAACCATTTCGAGCAAGAAAAATGCCAATCAACTTGTCATGGAAGGATTTTGGTGTAATTTGAGGCCATTTTGTTAGTGAGTGAAATTTCAGAAAAACCGATGTGGTCCCCCACAGCAGTTTTTTTCAATTTTGAACCAAAACCGACTTTTTTCAGAAATGCGCGCTTTCTTCCTCATAGTTAGCTATGACTACATGTGTGTACCAGGAACCATTTCGAGCAAGAAAAATGCCAATCAACTTGTCATGGAAGGATTTTGGTGTAATTTGAGGCCATTTTGTTAGTGAGTGAAATTTCAGAAAAACCGATGTGGTCCCCCACATCAGTTTTTTTCCGTTTGACCCAATACCGACTTTTTTCAGAAAAGCGCGCTATCTTCCTCATAGTTAGCTATGACTACCAGGAACCATTTCGAGCAAGAAAAATGCCAATCAACTTGTCATGGAAGGATTTTGGTGTAATTTGAGGCCATTTTGTTAGTGAGTGAAATTTCAGAAAAACCGATGTGGTCCCCCACATCAGTTTTTTTCAATTTTGACCCAAAACCGACTTTTTTCAAAAATGCGCGCTACCTTCCTCATAGTTAGCTATGACTACAAGGAACCATTTCGAGCAAGAAAAATGCCAATCAACTTGTCATGGAAGGATTTTGGTGTAATTTGAGGCCATTTTGGTAGTCAGTCAAAATTCAGAAAATTCCATGTGGTCCCCCGCAGTAGCTGTTTTCAATTTTGGCCCAAAACCGACTTTTTTCAGAAATGCGCGCTACCTTCCTCATAGTTAGCTATGACTACCAGGAACCATTTCGAGCAAGAAAAATGCCAATCAACTTGTCATGGAAGGATTTTGGTGTAATTTGAGGCCATTTTGGTAGTCAGTCAAAATTCAGAAAATTCCATGTGGTCCCCCGCAGTAGCTTTTTTTAATTTTGGCCCAAAACCGACTTTTTTCAGAAATGCGCGCTACCTTCCTCATAGTTAGCTATGACTACCAGGAACCATTTCGAGCAAGAAAAATGCCAATCAACTTGTCATGGAAGGATTTTGGTGTAATTTGAGGCCATTTTGTTAGTGAGTGAAATTTCAGAAAAACCGATGTGGTCCCCCACATCAGTTTTTTTCCGTTTGACCCAAAACCGACTTTTTTCAGAAAAGCGCGCTATCTTCCTCATAGTTAGCTATGACTACCAGGAACTATTTCGAGCAAGAAAAATGCCAATCAACTTGTCATGGAAGGATTTTGGTGTAATTTGAGGCCATTTTTGTAGTCAGTCAAATTTCAGAAAATTCCATGTGGTCCCCCGCAGTAGCTTTTTTCAATTTTGGCCAAAAACCGACTTTTTTCAGAAATGCGCGCTACCTTCCTCATAACTAGCTATGACTACCAGGAACCATTCCCAGCAAGAAAAATGCAAATCAACTTGTCATGGAAAGATGTTGGTGTAATTTGAGGCCATTTTGGTAGTCAGTCAAATTTCAGAAAATTCCATGTGGTCCCCCGCAGTAGCTTTTTTCAATTTTGGCCCAAAACCGACTTTTTTCAGAAATGCGCGCTACCTTCCTCATAGCTAGCTATGACTACCAGGAACCATTCCCAGCAAGAAAAATGCCAATCAACTTGTCATGGAAGGATTTTGGTGTAATTTGAGGCCATTTTGGTAGTCAGTCTAATTTCAGAAAATTCCATGTGGTCCCCCGCAGTAGCTTTTTTCAATTTTGGCCCAAAACCGACTTTCTTCAGAAATGCGCGCTACCTTCCTCATAGTTAGCTATGACTACCAGGAACCATTTCGAGCAAGAAAAATGCCAATCAACTTGTCATGGAAGGATTTTGGTGTCATTTGAGGCCATTTTGTTAGTGAGTGAAATTTCAGAAAAACCGATGTGGTCCCCCACAGCAGTTTTTTTTCAATTTTGAACCAAAACCGACTTTTTTCAGAAATGCGCGCTTTCTTCCTCATAGTTAGCTATGACTACATGTGTGTACCAGGAACCATTTCGAGCAAGAAAAATGCCAATCAACTTGTCATGGAAGGATTTTGGTGTAATTTGAGGCCATTTTGGTAGTCAGTCAAATTTCAGAAAATTCCATGTGGTCCCCCGCAGTAGCATTTTTCAATTTTGGCCCAAAACCGACTTTTTTCAGAAATGCGTGGTAGTTTCCTCATAGCTAGCTATGACTACCAGGAACCATTCCCAGCAAGAAAAATGCCAATCAACTTGTCATGGAAGGATTTTGGTGTAATTTGAGGCCATTTTGGTAGTCAGTCTAATTTCAGAAAATTCCATGTGGTCCCCCGCAGTAGCTTTTTCCAATTTTGGCCCAAAACCGACTTTCTTCAGAAATGCGCGCTACCTTCCTCATAGTTAGCTATGACTACCAGGAACCATTTCGAGCAAGAAAAATGCCAATCAACTTGTCATGCAATGAGTTTTGTGTAATTTGAGGCCATTTGTTCGTGACTGAAACTTCAAAAATTCTATGTGGTCCCCCACATGAGTTTTTTCGATTTTTGCCCCAAAACTGACTTTTTTCAGAAATGCGCGCTATCTTCCTCATAGGTCGCTATGACTACCAAGAACCATTTCGAACAAGAAAAATGCCAATCAACTTGTCATGCAAGGTTTTTTGTGTAATTTGAGGCCATTTTGTTCGTGACTGAAACTTCAAAAATTTTATGTGGTCCCCCACATGAGTTTTTTCGATTTTTGCCGAAAAACTGACTTTTTTCAGAAATGCGCGCTATCTTCCTCATAGGTCGCTATGACTACCAGGAACCATTTCGAACAAGAAAAATGCCAATCAACTTGTCATGGAAGGATTTTGGTGTAATTTGAGGCCATTTTGTTCGTGACTGAAACTTCAAAAATTTTATGTGGTCCCCCACATGAGTTTTTTCAATTTTATCCCCAAAACTGACTTTTTTCAGAAATGCGCGCTACCTTCCTCATAGTTAGCTATGACTACCAGGAACCATTTCGAGCAAGAAAAATGCCAATCAACTTGTCATGGAAGGATTTTGGTGTAATTTGAGGCCGTTTTGGTAGTCAGTCAAATTTCAGAAAATTCCATGTGGTCCCCCGCAGTAGCTTTTTTCAATTTTGGCCCAAAACCGACTTTCTTCAGAAATGCGCGCTTTCTTCCTCATAGTTAGCTATGACTACATGTGTGTACCAGGAACCATTTCGAGCAAGAAAAATGCCAATCAACTTGTCATGGAAGGATTTTGGTGTAATTTGAGGCCATTTTGTTAGTGAGTGAAATTTCAGAAAAACCGATGTGGTCCCCCACATCAGTTTTTTTCCGTTTGACCCAATACCGACTTTTTTCAGAAAAGCGCGCTATCTTCCTCATAGTTAGCTATGACTACCAGGAACCATTTCGAGCAAGAAAAATGCCAATCAACTTGTCATGGAAGGATTTTGGTGTAATTTGAGGCCATTTTGTTAGTGAGTGAAATTTCAGAAAAACCGATGTGGTCCCCCACATCAGTTTTTTTCAATTTTGACCCAAAACCGACTTTTTTCAAAAATGCGCGCTACCTTCCTCATAGTTAGCTATGACTACAAGGAACCATTTCGAGCAAGAAAAATGCCAATCAACTTGTCATGGAAGGATTTTGGTGTAATTTGAGGCCATTTTGGTAGTCAGTCAAAATTCAGAAAATTCCATGTGGTCCCCCGCAGTAGCTGTTTTCAATTTTGGCCCAAAACCGACTTTTTTCAGAAATGCGCGCTACCTTCCTCATAGTTAGCTATGACTACCAGGAACCATTTCGAGCAAGAAAAATGCCAATCAACTTGTCATGGAAGGATTTTGGTGTAATTTGAGGCCATTTTGGTAGTCAGTCAAAATTCAGAAAATTCCATGTGGTCCCCCGCAGTAGCTTTTTTTAATTTTGGCCCAAAACCGACTTTTTTCAGAAATGCGCGCTACCTTCCTCATAGTTAGCTATGACTACCAGGAACCATTTCGAGCAAGAAAAATGCCAATCAACTTGTCATGGAAGGATTTTGGTGTAATTTGAGGCCATTTTGTTAGTGAGTGAAATTTCAGAAAAACCGATGTGGTCCCCCACATCAGTTTTTTTCCGTTTGACCCAAAACCGACTTTTTTCAGAAAAGCGCGCTATCTTCCTCATAGTTAGCTATGACTACCAGGAACTATTTCGAGCAAGAAAAATGCCAATCAACTTGTCATGGAAGGATTTTGGTGTAATTTGAGGCCATTTTTGTAGTCAGTCAAATTTCAGAAAATTCCATGTGGTCCCCCGCAGTAGCTTTTTTCAATTTTGGCCAAAAACCGACTTTTTTCAGAAATGCGCGCTACCTTCCTCATAACTAGCTATGACTACCAGGAACCATTCCCAGCAAGAAAAATGCAAATCAACTTGTCATGGAAAGATGTTGGTGTAATTTGAGGCCATTTTGGTAGTCAGTCAAATTTCAGAAAATTCCATGTGGTCCCCCGCAGTAGCTTTTTTCAATTTTGGCCCAAAACCGACTTTTTTCAGAAATGCGCGCTACCTTCCTCATAGCTAGCTATGACTACCAGGAACCATTCCCAGCAAGAAAAATGCCAATCAACTTGTCATGGAAGGATTTTGGTGTAATTTGAGGCCATTTTGGTAGTCAGTCTAATTTCAGAAAATTCCATGTGGTCCCCCGCAGTAGCTTTTTTCAATTTTGGCCCAAAACCGACTTTCTTCAGAAATGCGCGCTACCTTCCTCATAGTTAGCTATGACTACCAGGAACCATTTCGAGCAAGAAAAATGCCAATCAACTTGTCATGGAAGGATTTTGGTGTCATTTGAGGCCATTTTGTTAGTGAGTGAAATTTCAGAAAAACCGATGTGGTCCCCCACAGCAGTTTTTTTTCAATTTTGAACCAAAACCGACTTTTTTCAGAAATGCGCGCTTTCTTCCTCATAGTTAGCTATGACTACATGTGTGTACCAGGAACCATTTCGAGCAAGAAAAATGCCAATCAACTTGTCATGGAAGGATTTTGGTGTAATTTGAGGCCATTTTGGTAGTCAGTCAAATTTCAGAAAATTCCATGTGGTCCCCCGCAGTAGCATTTTTCAATTTTGGCCCAAAACCGACTTTTTTCAGAAATGCGTGGTAGTTTCCTCATAGCTAGCTATGACTACCAGGAACCATTCCCAGCAAGAAAAATGCCAATCAACTTGTCATGGAAGGATTTTGGTGTAATTTGAGGCCATTTTGGTAGTCAGTCTAATTTCAGAAAATTCCATGTGGTCCCCCGCAGTAGCTTTTTCCAATTTTGGCCCAAAACCGACTTTCTTCAGAAATGCGCGCTACCTTCCTCATAGTTAGCTATGACTACCAGGAACCATTTCGAGCAAGAAAAATGCCAATCAACTTGTCATGCAATGAGTTTTGTGTAATTTGAGGCCATTTGTTCGTGACTGAAACTTCAAAAATTCTATGTGGTCCCCCACATGAGTTTTTTCGATTTTTGCCCCAAAACTGACTTTTTTCAGAAATGCGCGCTATCTTCCTCATAGGTCGCTATGACTACCAGGAACCATTTCGAACAAGAAAAATGCCAATCAACTTGTCATGCAAGGTTTTTTGTGTAATTTGAGGCCATTTTGTTCGTGACTGAACCTTCAAAAATTTTATGTGGTCCCCCACATGAGTTTTTTCGATTTTTGCCGAAAAACTGACTTTTTTCAGAAATGCGCGCTATCTTCCTCATAGGTCGCTATGACTACCAGGAACCATTTCGAACAAGAAAAATGCCAATCAACTTGTCATGGAAGGATTTTGGTGTAATTTGAGGCCATTTTGTTCGTGACTGAAACTTCAAAAATTTTATGTGGTCCCCCACATGAGTTTTTTCAATTTTATCCCAAAAACTGACTTTTTTCAGAAATGCGCGCTACCTTCCTCATAGTTAGCTATGACTACCAGGAACCATTTCGAGCAAGAAAAATGCCAATCAACTTGTCATGGAAGGATTTTGGTGTAATTTGAGGCCGTTTTGGTAGTCAGTCAAATTTCAGAAAATTCCATGTGGTCCCCCGCAGTAGCTTTTTTCAATTTTGGCCCAAAACCGACTTTCTTCAGAAATGCGCGCTTTCTTCCTCATAGTTAGCTATGACTACATGTGTGTACCAGGAACCATTTCGAGCAAGAAAAATGCCAATCAACTTGTCATGGAAGGATTTTGGTGTAATTTGAGGCCATTTTGTTAGTGAGTGAAATTTCAGAAAAACCGATGTGGTCCCCCACATCAGTTTTTTTCAATTTTGACCCAAAACCGACTTTTTTCAAAAATGCGCGCTACCTTCCTCATAGTTAGCTATGACTACAAGGAACCATTTCGAGCAAGAAAAATGCCAATCAACTTGTCATGGAAGGATTTTGGTGTAATTTGAGGCCATTTTGGTAGTCAGTCAAAATTCAGAAAATTCCATGTGGTCCCCCGCAGTAGCTGTTTTCAATTTTGGCCCAAAACCGACTTTTTTCAGAAATGCGCGCTACCTTCCTCATAGTTAGCTATGACTACCAGGAACCATTTCGAGCAAGAAAAATGCCAATCAACTTGTCATGGAAGGATTTTGGTGTAATTTGAGGCCATTTTGGTAGTCAGTCAAAATTCAGAAAATTCCATGTGGTCCCCCGCAGTAGCTTTTTTTAATTTTGGCCCAAAACCGACTTTTTTCAGAAATGCGCGCTACCTTCCTCATAGTTAGCTATGACTACCAGGAACCATTTCGAGCAAGAAAAATGCCAATCAACTTGTCATGGAAGGATTTTGGTGTAATTTGAGGCCATTTTGTTAGTGAGTGAAATTTCAGAAAAACCGATGTGGTCCCCCACATCAGTTTTTTTCCGTTTGACCCAAAACCGACTTTTTTCAGAAAAGCGCGCTATCTTCCTCATAGTTAGCTATGACTACCAGGAACTATTTCGAGCAAGAAAAATGCCAATCAACTTGTCATGGAAGGATTTTGGTGTAATTTGAGGCCATTTTTGTAGTCAGTCAAATTTCAGAAAATTCCATGTGGTCCCCCGCAGTAGCTTTTTTCAATTTTGGCCAAAAACCGACTTTTTTCAGAAATGCGCGCTACCTTCCTCATAACTAGCTATGACTACCAGGAACCATTCCCAGCAAGAAAAATGCAAATCAACTTGTCATGGAAAGATGTTGGTGTAATTTGAGGCCATTTTGGTAGTCAGTCAAATTTCAGAAAATTCCATGTGGTCCCCCGCAGTAGCTTTTTTCAATTTTGGCCCAAAACCGACTTTTTTCAGAAATGCGCGCTACCTTCCTCATAGCTAGCTATGACTACCAGGAACCATTCCCAGCAAGAAAAATGCCAATCAACTTGTCATGGAAGGATTTTGGTGTAATTTGAGGCCATTTTGGTAGTCAGTCTAATTTCAGAAAATTCCATGTGGTCCCCCGCAGTAGCTTTTTTCAATTTTGGCCCAAAACCGACTTTCTTCAGAAATGCGCGCTACCTTCCTCATAGTTAGCTATGACTACCAGGAACCATTTCGAGCAAGAAAAATGCCAATCAACTTGTCATGGAAGGATTTTGGTGTCATTTGAGGCCATTTTGTTAGTGAGTGAAATTTCAGAAAAACCGATGTGGTCCCCCACAGCAGTTTTTTTTCAATTTTGAACCAAAACCGACTTTTTTCAGAAATGCGCGCTTTCTTCCTCATAGTTAGCTATGACTACATGTGTGTACCAGGAACCATTTCGAGCAAGAAAAATGCCAATCAACTTGTCATGGAAGGATTTTGGTGTAATTTGAGGCCATTTTGGTAGTCAGTCAAATTTCAGAAAATTCCATGTGGTCCCCCGCAGTAGCATTTTTCAATTTTGGCCCAAAACCGACTTTTTTCAGAAATGCGTGGTAGTTTCCTCATAGCTAGCTATGACTACCAGGAACCATTCCCAGCAAGAAAAATGCCAATCAACTTGTCATGGAAGGATTTTGGTGTAATTTGAGGCCATTTTGGTAGTCAGTCTAATTTCAGAAAATTCCATGTGGTCCCCCGCAGTAGCTTTTTCCAATTTTGGCCCAAAACCGACTTTCTTCAGAAATGCGCGCTACCTTCCTCATAGTTAGCTATGACTACCAGGAACCATTTCGAGCAAGAAAAATGCCAATCAACTTGTCATGCAATGAGTTTTGTGTAATTTGAGGCCATTTGTTCGTGACTGAAACTTCAAAAATTCTATGTGGTCCCCCACATGAGTTTTTTCGATTTTTGCCCCAAAACTGACTTTTTTCAGAAATGCGCGCTATCTTCCTCATAGGTCGCTATGACTACCAGGAACCATTTCGAACAAGAAAAATGCCAATCAACTTGTCATGCAAGGTTTTTTGTGTAATTTGAGGCCATTTTGTTCGTGACTGAAACTTCAAAAATTTTATGTGGTCCCCCACATGAGTTTTTTCGATTTTTGCCGAAAAACTGACTTTTTTCAGAAATGCGCGCTATCTTCCTCATAGGTCGCTATGACTACCAGGAACCATTTCGAACAAGAAAAAGGCCAATCAACTTGTCATGGAAGGATTTTGGTGTAATTTGAGGCCATTTTGTTCGTGACTGAAACTTCAAAAATTTTATGTGGTCCCCCACATGAGTTTTTTCAATTTTATCCCAAAAACTGACTTTTTTCAGAAATGCGCGCTACCTTCCTCATAGTTAGCTATGACTACCAGGAACCATTTCGAGCAAGAAAAATGCCAATCAACTTGTCATGGAAGGATTTTGGTGTAATTTGAGGCCGTTTTGGTAGTCAGTCAAATTTCAGAAAATTCCATGTGGTCCCCCGCAGTAGCTTTTTTCAATTTTGGCCCAAAACCGACTTTCTTCAGAAATGCGCGCTACCTTCCTCATAGTTAGCTATGACTACCAGGAACCATTTCGAGCAAGAAAAATGCCAATCAACTTGTCATGGAAGGATTTTGATGTAATTTGAGGCCATTTTGTTAGTGAGTGAAATTTCAGAAAAACCGATGTGGTCCCCCACAGCAGTTTTTTTCAATTTTTAACCAAAACCGACTTTTTTCAGAAATGCGCGCTACCTTCCTCATAGCTAGCTATGACTACCAGGAACCATTCCCAGCAAGAAAAATGCCAATCAACTTGTCATGGAAAGATGTTGGTGTAATTTGAGGCCATTTTAGTAGTCAGTAAAATTTCAGAAAATCCCATGTGGTCCCCCGCAGTAGCTTTTTTCAATTTTGGCCCAAAACCGACTTTTTTCAGAAATGCGCGCTACCTTCCTCATAGCTAGCTATGACTACCAGGAACAATTCCTAGCAAGAAAAATGCCAATCAACTTGTCATGGAAGGATTTTGGTGTAATTTGAGGCCATTTTGGTAGTCAGTCAAATTTCAGAAAATTCCATGTGGTCCCCCGCAGTAGCTTTTTTCAATTTTGGCCCAAAACCGACTTTCTTCAGAAATGCGCGCTACCTTCCTCATAGTTAGCTATGACTACCAGGAACCATTTCGAGCAAGAAAAATGCCAATCAACTTGTCATGGAAGGATTTTGGTGTAATTTGAGGCCATTTTGTTAGTGAGTGAAATTTCAGAAAAACCGATGTGGTCCCCCACAGCAGTTTTTTTCAATTTTGAACCAAAACCGACTTTTTTCAGAAATGCGCGCTTTCTTCCTCATAGTTAGCTTTGACTACATGTGTGTACCAGGAACCATTTCGAGCAAGAAAAATGCCAATCAACTTGTCATGGAAGGATTTTGGTGTAATTTGAGGCCATTTTGTTAGTGAGTGAAATTTCAGAAAAACCGATGTGGTCCCCCACATCAGTTTTTTTCCGTTTGACCCAATACCGACTTTTTTCAGAAAAGCGCGCTATCTTCCTCATAGTTAGCTATGACTACCAGGAACCATTTCGAGCAAGAAAAATGCCAATCAACTTGTCATGGAAGGATTTTGGTGTAATTTGAGGCCATTTTGTTAGTGAATGAAATTTCAGAAAAACCGATGTGGTCCCCCACATCAGTTTTTTTCAATTTTGACCCAAAACCGACTTTTTTCAAAAATGCGCGCTACCTTCCTCATAGTTAGCTATGACTACCAGGAACCATTTCGAGCAAGAAAAATGCCAATCAACTTGTCATGGAAGGATTTTGGTGTAATTTGAGGCCATTTTGGTAGTCAGTCAAAATTCAGAAAATTCCATGTGGTCCCCCGCAGTAGCTGTTTTCAATTTTGGCCCAAAACTGACTTTTTTCAGAAATGCGCGCTACCTTCCTCATAGCTAGCTATGACTACCAGGAACCATTCCCAGCAAGGAAAATGCCAATCAACTTGTCATGGAAGGATTTTGGTGTAATTTGAGGCCATTTTGGTAGTCAGTCAAAATTCAGAAAATTCCATGTGGTCCCCCGCAGTAGCTTTTTGCAATTTTGGCCCAAAACCGACTTTTTTCAGAAATGCGCGCTACCTTCCTCATAGTTCGCTATGACTACCAGGAACCATTTCGAGCAAGAAACATGCCAATCAACTTGTCATGGAAGGATTTTGGTGTAATTTGAGGCCATTTTGTTCGTGACTGAAACTTCAAAAATTTTATGTGGTCCCCCACATGAGTTTTTTCGATTTTTGCCGAAAAACTGACTTTTTTCAGAAATGCGCGCTATCTTCCTCACAGGTAGCTATGACTACCAGGAACCATTTCGAACAAAAAAATGCCAATCAACTTGTCATGCAATGAGTTTTGTGTAATTTGAGGCCATTTTGTTCGTGACTGAAACTTCAAAAATTTTATGTGGTCCCCCACATGAGTTTTTTCGATTTTTGCCGAAAAACTGACTTTTTTCAGAAATGCGCGCTATCTTCCTCATAGGTCGCTATGACTACCAGGAACCATTTCGAACAAGAAAAATGCCAATCAACTTGTCATGGAAGGATTTTGGTGTAATTTGAGGCCATTTTGTTCGTGACTGAAACTTCAAAAATTTTATGTGGTCCCCCACATGAGTTTTTTCAATTTTTTCCCAAAAACTGACTTTTTTCAGAAATGCGCGCTACCTTCCTCATAGTTAGCTATGACTACCAGGAACCATTTCGAGCAAGAAAAATGCCAATCAACTTGTCATGGAAGGATTTTGGTGTAATTTGAGGCCGTTTTGGTAGTCAGTCAAATTTCAGAAAATTCCATGTGGTCCCCCGCAGTAGCTTTTTTCAATTTTGGCCCAAAACCGACTTTCTTCAGAAATGCGCGCTACCTTCCTCATAGTTAGCTATGACTACCAGGAACCATTTCGAGCAAGAAAAATGCCAATCAACTTGTCATGGAAGGATTTTGATGTAATTTGAGGCCATTTTGTTAGTGAGTGAAATTTCAGAAAAACCGATGTGGTCCCCCACAGCAGTTTTTTTCAATTTTTAACCAAAACCGACTTTTTTCAGAAATGCGCGCTACCTTCCTCATAGCTAGCTATGACTACCAGGAACCATTCCCAGCAAGAAAAATGCCAATCAACTTGTCATGGAAAGATGTTGGTGTAATTTGAGGCCATTTTGGTAGTCAGTAAAATTTCAGAAAATTCCATGTGGTCCCCCGCAGTAGCTTTTTTCAATTTTGGCCCAAAACCGACTTTTTTCAGAAATGCGCGCTACCTTCCTCATAGCTAGCTATGACTACCAGGAACCATTCCTAGCAAGAAAAATGCCAATCAACTTGTCACGGAAGGATTTTGGTGTAATTTGAGGCCATTTTGGTAGTCAGTCAAATTTCAGAAAATTCCATGTGGTCCCCCGCAGTAGCTTTTTTCAATTTTGGCCCAAAACCGACTTTCTTCAGAAATGCGCGCTACCTTCCTCATAGTTAGCTATGACTACCAGGAACCATTTCGAGCAAGAAAAATGCCAATCAACTTGTCATGGAAGGATTTTGGTGTAATTTGAGGCCATTTTGTTAGTGAGTGAAATTTCAGAAAAACCGATGTGGTCCCCCACAGCAGTTTTTTTCAATTTTGAACCAAAACCGACTTTTTTCAGAAATGCGCGCTTTCTTCCTCATAGTTAGCTATGACTACATGTGTGTACCAGGAACCATTTCGAGCAAGAAAAATGCCAATCAACTTGTCATGGAAGGATTTTGGTGTAATTTGAGGCCATTTTGTTAGTGAGTGAAATTTCAGAAAAACCGATGTGGTCCCCCACATCAGTTTTTTTCCGTTTGACCCAATACCGACTTTTTTCAGAAAAGCGCGCTATCTTCCTCATAGTTAGCTATGACTACCAGGAACCATTTCGAGCAAGAAAAATGCCAATCAACTTGTCATGGAAGGATTTTGGTGTAATTTGAGGCCATTTTGTTAGTGAGTGAAATTTCAGAAAAACCGATGTGGTCCCCCACATCAGTTTTTTTCAATTTTGACCCAAAACCGACTTTTTTCAAAAATGCGCGCTACCTTCCTCATAGTTAGCTATGACTACCAGGAACCATTTCGAGCAAGAAAAATGCCAATCAACTTGTCATGGAAGGATTTTGGTGTAATTTGAGGCCATTTTGGTAGTCAGTCAAAATTCAGAAAATTCCATGTGGTCCCCCGCAGTAGCTGTTTTCAATTTTGGCCCAAAACTGACTTTTTTCAGAAATGCGCGCTACCTTCCTCATAGCTAGCTATGACTACCAGGAACCATTCCCAGCAAGGAAAATGCCAATCAACTTGTCATGGAAGGATTTTGGTGTAATTTGAGGCCATTTTGGTAGTCAGTCAAAATTCAGAAAATTCCATGTGGTCCCCCGCAGTAGCTTTTTGCAATTTTGGCCCAAAACCGACTTTTTTCAGAAATGCGCGCTACCTTCCTCATAGTTCGCTATGACTACCAGGAACCATTTCGAGCAAGAAAAATGCCAATCAACTTGTCATGGAAGGATTTTGGTGTAATTTGAGGCCATTTTGTTCGTGACTGAAACTTCAAAAATTTTATGTGGTCCCCCACATGAGTTTTTTCGATTTTTGCCGAAAAACTGACTTTTTTCAGAAATGCGCGCTATCTTCCTCACAGGTAGCTATGACTACCAGGAACCATTTCGAACAAAAAAATGCCAATCAACTTGTCATGCAATGAGTTTTGTGTAATTTGAGGCCATTTTGTTCGTGACTGAAACTTCAAAAATTTTATGTGGTCCCCCACATGAGTTTTTTCGATTTTTGCCGAAAAACTGACTTTTTTCAGAAATGCGCGCTATCTTCCTCATAGGTCGCTATGACTACCAGGAACCATTTCGAACAAGAAAAATGCCAATCAACTTGTCATGGAAGGATTTTGGTGTAATTTGAGGCCATTTTGTTCGTGACTGAAACTTCAAAAATTTTATGTGGTCCCCCACATGAGTTTTTTCAATTTTTTCCCAAAAACTGACTTTTTTCAGAAATGCGCGCTACCTTCCTCATAGTTAGCTATGACTACCAGGAACCATTTCGAGCAAGAAAAATGCCAATCAACTTGTCATGGAAGGATTTTGGTGTAATTTGAGGCCGTTTTGGTAGTCAGTCAAATTTCAGAAAATTCCATGTAGTCCCCCGCAGTAGCTTTTTTCAATTTTGGCCCAAAACCGACTTTCTTCAGAAATGCGCGCTACCTTCCTCATAGTTAGCTATGACTACCAGGAACCATTTCGAGCAAGAAAAATGCCAATCAACTTGTCATGGAAGGATTTTGATGTAATTTGAGGCCATTTTGTTAGTGAGTGAAATTTCAGAAAAACCGATGTGGTCCCCCACAGCAGTTTTTTTCAATTTTTAACCAAAACCGACTTTTTTCAGAAATGCGCGCTACCTTCCTCATAGCTAGCTATGACTACCAGGAACCATTCCCAGCAAGAAAAATGCCAATCAACTTGTCATGGAAAGATGTTGGTGTAATTTGAGGCCATTTTGGTAGTCAGTAAAATTTCAGAAAATTCCATGTGGTCCCCCGCAGTAGCTTTTTTCAATTTTGGCCCAAAACCGACTTTTTTCAGAAATGCGCGCTACCTTCCTCATAGCTAGCTATGACTACCAGGAACCATTCCTAGCAAGAAAAATGCCAATCAACTTGTCACGGAAGGATTTTGGTGTAATTTGAGGCCATTTTGGTAGTCAGTCAAATTTCAGAAAATTCCATGTGGTCCCCCGCAGTAGCTTTTTTCAATTTTGGCCCAAAACCGACTTTCTTCAGAAATGCGCGCTACCTTCCTCATAGTTAGCTATGACTACCAGGAACCATTTCGAGCAAGAAAAATGCCAATCAACTTGTCATGGAAGGATTTTGGTGTAATTTGAGGCCATTTTGTTAGTGAGTGAAATTTCAGAAAAACCGATGTGGTCCCCCACAGCAGTTTTTTTCAATTTTGAACCAAAACCGACTTTTTTCAGAAATGCGCACTTTCTTCCTCATAGTTAGCTATGACTACATGTGTGTACCAGGAACCATTTCGAGCAAGAAAAATGCCAATCAACTTGTCATGGAAGGATTTTGGTGTAATTTGAGGCCATTTTGTTAGTGAGTGAAATTTCAGAAAAACCGATGTGGTCCCCCACATCAGTTTTTTTCCGTTTGACCCAATACCGACTTTTTTCAGAAAAGCGCGCTATCTTCCTCATAGTTAGCTATGACTACCAGGAACCATTTCGAGCAAGAAAAATGCCAATCAACTTGTCATGGAAGGATTTTGGTGTAATTTGAGGCCATTTTGTTAGTGAGTGAAATTTCAGAAAAACCGATGTGGTCCCCCACATCAGTTTTTTTCAATTTTGACCCAAAACCGACTTTTTTCAAAAATGCGCGCTACCTTCCTCATAGTTAGCTATGACTACAAGGAACCATTTCGAGCAAGAAAAATGCCAATCAACTTGTCATGGAAGGATTTTGGTGTAATTTGAGGCCATTTTGGTAGTCAGTCAAAATTCAGAAAATTCCATGTGGTCCCCCGCAGTAGCTGTTTTCAATTTTGGCCCAAAACCGACTTTTTTCAGAAATGCGCGCTACCTTCCTCATAGTTAGCTATGACTACCAGGAACCATTTCGAGCAAGAAAAATGCCAATCAACTTGTCATGGAAGGATTTTGGTGTAATTTGAGGCCATTTTGGTAGTCAGTCAAAATTCAGAAAATTCCATGTGGTCCCCCGCAGTAGCTTTTTTTAATTTTGGCCCAAAACCGACTTTTTTCAGAAATGCGCGCTACCTTCCTCATAGTTAGCTATGACTACCAGGAACCATTTCGAGCAAGAAAAATGCCAATCAACTTGTCATGGAAGGATTTTGGTGTAATTTGAGGCCATTTTGTTAGTGAGTGAAATTTCAGAAAAACCGATGTGGTCCCCCACATCAGTTTTTTTCCGTTTGACCCAAAACCGACTTTTTTCAGAAAAGCGCGCTATCTTCCTTTTAGTTAGCTATGACTACCAGGAACTATTTCGAGCAAGAAAAATGCCAATCAACTTGTCATGGAAGGATTTTGGTGTAATTTGAGGCCATTTTTGTAGTCAGTCAAATTTCAGAAAATTCCATGTGGTCCCCCGCAGTAGCTTTTTTCAATTTTGGCCAAAAACCGACTTTTTTCAGAAATGCGCGCTACCTTCCTCATAACTAGCTATGACTACCAGGAACCATTCCCAGCAAGAAAAATGCCAATCAACTTGTCATGGAAAGATGTTGGTGTAATTTGAGGCCATTTTGGTAGTCAGTCAAATTTCAGAAAATTCCATGTGGTCCCCCGCAGTAGCTTTTTTCACTTTTGGCCCAAAACCGACTTTTTTCAGAAATGCGCGCTACCTTCCTCATAGCTAGCTATGACTACCAGGAACCATTCCCAGCAAGAAAAATGCCAATCAACTTGTCATGGAAGGATTTTGGTGTAATTTGAGGCCATTTTGGTAGTCAGTCTAATTTCAGAAAATTCCATGTGGTCCCCCGCAGTAGCTTTTTTCAATTTTGGCCCAAAACCGACTTTCTTCAGAAATGCGCGCTACCTTCCTCATAGTTAGCTATGACTACCAGGAACCATTTCGAGCAAGAAAAATGCCAATCAACTTGTCATGGAAGGATTTTGGTGTCATTTGAGGCCATTTTGTTAGTGAGTGAAATTTCAGAAAAACCGATGTGGTCCCCCACAGCAGTTTTTTTTCAATTTTGAACCAAAACCGACTTTTTTCAGAAATGCGCGCTTTCTTCCTCATAGTTAGCTATGACTACATGTGTGTACCAGGAACCATTTCGAGCAAGAAAAATGCCAATCAACTTGTCATGGAAGGATTTTGGTGTAATTTGAGGCCATTTTGGTAGTCAGTCAAATTTCAGAAAATTCCATGTGGTCCCCCGCAGTAGCATTTTTCAATTTTGGCCCAAAACCGACTTTTTTCAGAAATGCGTGGTAGTTTCCTCATAGCTAGCTATGACTACCAGGAACCATTCCCAGCAAGAAAAATGCCAATCAACTTGTCATGGAAGGATTTTGGTGTAATTTGAGGCCATTTTGGTAGTCAGTCTAATTTCAGAAAATTCCATGTGGTCCCCCGCAGTAGCTTTTTTCAATTTTGGCCCAAAACCGACTTTCTTCAGAAATGCGCGCTACCTTCCTCATAGTTAGCTATGACTACCAGGAACCATTTCGAGCAAGAAAAATGCCAATCAACTTGTCATGGAAGGATTTTGGTGTCATTTGAGGCCATTTTGTTAGTGAGTGAAATTTCAGAAAAACCGATGTGGTCCCCCACAGCAGTTTTTTTTCAATTTTGAACCAAAACCGACTTTTTTCAGAAATGCGCGCTTTCTTCCTCATAGTTAGCTATGACTACATGTGTGTACCAGGAACCATTTCGAGCAAGAAAAATGCCAATCAACTTGTCATGGAAGGATTTTGGTGTAATTTGAGGCCATTTTGGTAGTCAGTCAAATTTCAGAAAATTCCATGTGGTCCCCCGCAGTAGCTTTTTTCAATTTTGGCCCAAAACCGACTTTTTTCAGAAATGCGTGGTAGTTTCCTCATAGCTAGCTATGACTACCAGGAACCATTCCCAGCAAGAAAAATGCCAATCAACTTGTCATGGAAGGATTTTGGTGTAATTTGAGGCCGTTTTGGTAGTCAGTCAAATTTCAGAAAATTCCATGTGGTCCCCCGCAGTAGCTTTTTTCAATTTTGGCCAAAAACCGACTTTCTTCAGAAATGCGCGCTACCTTCCTCATAGTTAGCTATGACTACATGTGTGTACCAGGAACCATTTCGAGCAAGAAAAATGCCAATCAACTTGTCATGGAAGGATTTTGGTGTAATTTGAGGCCATTTTGTTCGTGACTGAAACTTCAAAAATTTTATGTGGTCCCCCACATGAGTTTTTTCGATTTTTGCCGAAAAACTGACTTTTTTCAGAAATGCGCGCTACCTTCCTCATAGCTAGCTATGACTACCAGGAACCATTCCCAGCAAGGAAAATGCCAATCAACTTGTCATGGAAGGATTTTGGTGTAATTTGAGGCCATTTTGGTAGTCAGTCAAAATTCAGAAAATTCCATGTGGTCCCCCGCAGTAGCTTTTTGCAATTTTGGCCCAAAACCGACTTTTTTCAGAAATGCGCGCTACCTTCCTCATAGTTAGCTATGACTACCAGGAACCATTTCGAGCAAGAAAAATGCCAATCAACTTGTCATGGAAGGATTTTGGTGTAATTTGAGGCCATTTTGTTCGTGACTGAAACTTCAAAAATTTTATGTGGTCCCCCACATGAGTTTTTTCGATTTTTGCCGAAAAACTGACTTTTTTCAGAAATGCGCGCTATCTTCCTCATAGGTAGCTATGACTACCAGGAACCATTTCGAACAAAAAAATGCCAATCAACTTGTCATGCAATGAGTTTTGTGTAATTTGAGGCCATTTGTTCGTGACTGAAACTTCAAAAATTCTTTGTGGTCCCCCACATGAGTTTTTTCGATTTTTGCCCAAAAACTTACTTTTTTCAGAAATGCGCGCTATCTTCCTCATAGGTCGCTATGACTACCAGGAACCATTTCGAACAAGAAAAATGCCAATCAACTTGTCATGCAAGGTTTTTTGTGTAATTTGAGGCCATTTTGTTCGTGACTGAAACTTCAAAAATTTTATGTGGTCCCCCACATGAGTGTTTTCGATTTTTGCCGAAAAACTGACTTTTTTCAGAAATGCGCGCTATCTTCCTCATAGGTCGCTATGACTACCAGGAACCATTTCGAACAAGAAAAATGCCAATCAACTTGTCATGGAAGGATTTTTGTGTAATTTGAGGCCATTTTGTTCGTGACTGAAACTTCAAAAATTTTATGTGGTCCCCCACATGAGTTTTTTCGATTTTTGCCGAAAAACTGACTTTTTTCAGAAATGCGCGCTATCTTCCTCATAGTTAGCTATGACTGCCAGGAACCATTTCGAACAAAAAAATGCCAATCAACTTGTCATGGAAGGATTTTTGTGTAATTTGAGGCCATTTTGTTCGCGACTGAAACTTCAAATATTTTATCTGGTCCCCCACATGAGTTCTTTTTATTTTTGCCCCAAAACTGACTTTTTTCAGAAATGCGCGCTATCTTCCTCATAGGTCGCTATGACTTCCAGGAACCATTTCGAACAAGAAAAATGCCAATCAACTTGTCATGGAAGGATTTTTGTGTAATTTGAGGCCATTTTGTTCGTGACTGAAACTTCAAAAATTTTATGTGGTCCCCCACATGAGTTTTTTCAATTTTTTCCCAAAAACTTACTTTTTTCAGAAATGCGTGCTATCTTCTTCATAGGTCGCTATGACTTCCAGGAACCATTTCGAACAAAAAAATGCCAATCAACTTGTCATGCAAGGTTTTTTGTGTAATTTGAGGCCATTTTATTCGTGACTGAAACTTCAAAAATGTTATGTGGTCCCCACATGAGTTTTTTCAATTTTTTCCCCAAAACTGACTTTTTTCAGAAATGCGCGCTATCTTCCTCATAGGTCGCTATGACTACCAGGAACCATTTCGAACAAAAAAATGCCAATCAACTTGTCATGCAAGGATTTTTGTTTAATTTGAGGCCATTTTGTTCGTGACTGAAACTTCAAAAATTTTATGTGGTCCCCCACATGAGTTTTTTCGATTTTTGCCCCAAAACTGACTTTTTTCAGAAATGCGCGCTATCTTCCTCATAGGTCGCTATGACTACCAGGAACCATTTCGAACAAGAAAAATGCCAATCAACTTGTCATGCAAGGTTTTTTGTGTAATTTGAGGCCATTTTATTCGTGACTGAAACTTCAAAAATTGCATGTGGTCCCCCACATGAGTTTTTTCGATTTTTGCCGAAAAACTGACTTTTTTCAGAAATGCGCGCTATCTTCCTCATAGGTCGCTATGACTACCAGGAACCATTTCGAACAAGAAAAATGCCAATCAACTTGTCATGGAAGGATTTTTGTGTAATTTGAGACCATTTTGTTCGCGACTGAAACTTCAAAAAATTTATGTGGTCCCCCACATGAGTTTTTTTTATTTTTGCCCAAAAACTGACTTTTTTCAGAAATGCGCGCTATCTTCCTCATAGGTCGCTATGACTACCAGGAACCATTTCGAACAAAAAATGCCAATCAACTTGTCATGCAAGGATTTTTGTGTAATTTGAGGCCATTTTGTTCGTGACTGAAACTTCAAAAATTTTATGTGGTCCCCCACATGAGTTTTTTCGATTTTTGGCCCAAAATTGACTTTTTTCAGAAATGCACGCTATCTTCCTCATAGGTCGCTATGACTACCAGGAACCATTTCGAACAAAAAAATGCCAATCAACTTGTCATGCAAGGATTTTTGTGTAATTTGAGTCCATTTTGTTCGTGACTGAAACTTCAAAAATTTTATGTGGTCCCCCACATGAGTTTTTTCAATTTTTTCCCAAAAACTTACTTTTTTCAGAAATGCGCGCTATCTTCCTCATAGGTAGCTATGACTACCAGGAACCATTTCGAACAAAAAAATGCCAATCAACTTGTCATGCAATGAGTTTTGTGTAATTTGAGGCCATTTGTTCGTGACTGAAACTTCAAAAATTCTATGTGGTCCCCCACATGAGTTTTTTCGATTTTTGCCCAAAAACTTACTTTTTTCAGAAATGCGCGCTATCTTCCTCATAGGTCGCTATGACTACCAGGAACCATTTCGAACAAGAAAAATGCCAATCAACTTGTCATGCAAGGTTTTTTGTGTAATTTGAGGCCATTTTGTTCGTGACTGAAACTTCAAAAATTTTATGTGGTCCCCCACATGAGTGTTTTCGATTTTTGCCGAAAAACTGACTTTTTTCAGAAATGCGCGCTATCTTCCTCATAGGTCGCTATGACTACCAGGAACCATTTCGAACAAGAAAAATGCCAATCAACTTGTCATGGAAGGATTTTTGTGTAATTTGAGGCCATTTTGTTCGTGACTGAAACTTCAAAAATTTTATGTGGTCCCCCACATGAGTTTTTTCGATTTTTGCCGAAAAACTGACTTTTTTCAGAAATGCGCGCTATCTTCCTCATAGTTAGCTATGACTGCCAGGAACCATTTCGAACAAAAAAATGCCAATCAACTTGTCATGGAAGGATTTTTGTGTAATTTGAGGCCATTTTGTTCGCGACTGAAACTTCAAAAATTTTATGTGGTCCCCCACATGAGTTATTTTTATTTTTGCCCCAAAACTGACTTTTTTCAGAAATGCGCGCTATCTTCCTCATAGGTCGCTATGACTTCCAGGAACCATTTCGAACAAGAAAAATGCCAATCAACTTGTCATGGAAGGATTTTTGTGTAATTTGAGGCCATTTTGTTCGTGACTGAAACTTCAAAAATTTTATGTGGTCCCCCACATGAGTTTTTTCAATTTTTTCCCAAAAACTTACTTTTTTCAGAAATGCGTGCTATCTTCTTCATAGGTCGCTATGACTTCCAGGAACCATTTCGAACAAAAAAATGCCAATCAACTTGTCATGCAAGGTTTTTTGTGTAATTTGAGGCCATTTTATTCGTGACTGAAACTTCAAAAATGTTATGTGGTCCCCCACATGAGTTTTTTCAATTTTTTCCCCAAAACTGACTTTTTTCAGAAATGCGCGCTATCTTCCTCATAGGTCGCTATGACTACCAGGAACCATTTCGAACAAAAAAATGCCAATCAACTTGTCATGCAAGGATTTTTGTTTAATTTGAGGCCATTTTGTTCGTGACTGAAACTTCAAAAATTTTATGTGGTCCCCCACATGAGTTTTTTCGATTTTTGCCCCAAAACTGACTTTTTTCAGAAATGCGCGCTATCTTCCTCATAGGTCGCTATGACTACCAGGAACCATTTCGAACAAGAAAAATGCCAATCAACTTGTCATGCAAGGTTTTTTGTGTAATTTGAGGCCATTTTATTCGTGACTGAAACTTCAAAAATTGTATGTGGTCCCCCACATGAGTTTTTTCGATTTTTGCCGAAAAACTGACTTTTTTCAGAAATGCGCGCTATCTTCCTCATAGGTCGCTATGACTACCAGGAACCATTTCGAACAAGAAAAATGCCAATCAACTTGTCATGGAAGGATTTTTGTGTAATTTGAGACCATTTTGTTCGCGACTGAAACTTCAAAAAATTTATGTGGTCCCCCACATGAGTTTTTTTTATTTTTGCCCAAAAACTGACTTTTTTCAGAAATGCGCGCTATCTTCCTCATAGGTCGCTATGACTACCAGGAACCATTTCGAACAAAAAATGCCAATCAACTTGTCATGCAAGGATTTTTGTGTAATTTGAGGCCATTTTGTTCGTGACTGAAACTTCAAAAATTTTATGTGGTCCCCCACATGAGTTTTTTCGATTTTTGGCCCAAAATTGACTTTTTTCAGAAATGCACGCTATCTTCCTCATAGGTCGCTATGACTACCAGGAACCATTTCGAACAAAAAAATGCCAATCAACTTGTCATGCGAGGATTTTTGTGTAATTTGAGTCCATTTTGTTCGTGACTGAAACTTCAAAAATTTTATGTGGTCCCCCACATGAGTTTTTTCAATTTTTTCCCAAAAACTTACTTTTTTCAGAAATGCGTGCTATCTTCCTGATAGGTCGCTATGACTTCCAGGAACCATTTCGAACAAGAAAAATGCCAATCAACTTGTCATGGAAGGATTTTTGTGTAATTTGAGGCCATTTTGTTTGTGACTGAAACTTCAAAAATTTTATGTGGTCCCCCACATGAGTTTTTTCGATTTTTGCCCCAAAACTGACTTTGTTCAGAAATGCGTGCTATCTTCCTGATAGGTCGCTATGACTTCCAGGAACCATTTCGAACAAGAAAAATGCCAATCAACTTGTCATGGAAGGATTTTTGTGTAATTTGAGGCCATTTTGTTTGTGACTGAAACTTCAAAAATTTTATGTGGTCCCCCACATGAGTTTTTTCGATTTTTGCCCAAAAACTTACTTTTTTCAGAAATGCGCGCTATCTTCCTCATAGGTCGCTATGACTTCCAGGAACCATTTCGAACAAGAAAAATGCCAATCAACTTGTCATGGAAGGATTTTTGTGTAATTTGAGGCCATTTTGTTCGTGACTGAAACTTCAAAAATTTTATGTGGTCCCCCACATGAGTTTTTTCGATTTTTGCCCCAAAACTGACTTTTTTCAGAAATGCGCGCTATCTTCCTCATAGGTCGCTATGACTACCAGGAACCATTTCGAACAAGAAAAATGCCAATCAACTTGTCATGCAAGGTTTTTTGTGTAATTTGAGGCCATTTTATTCGTGACTGAAACTTCAAAAATTGTATGTGGTCCCCCACATGAGTTTTTTCGATTTTTGCCGAAAAACTGACTTTTTTCAGAAATGCGCGCTATCTTCCTCATAGGTCGCTATGACTACCAGGAACCATTTCGAACAAGAAAAATGCCAATCAACTTGTCATGGAAGGATTTTTGTGTAATTTGAGACCATTTTGTTCGCGACTGAAACTTCAAAAAATTTATGTGGTCCCCCACATGAGTTTTTTTTATTTTTGCCCAAAAACTGACTTTTTTCAGAAATGCGCGCTATCTTCCTCATAGGTCGCTATGACTACCAGGAACCATTTCGAACAAAAAATGCCAATCAACTTGTCATGCAAGGATTTTTGTGTAATTTGAGGCCATTTTGTTCGTGACTGAAACTTCAAAAATTTTATGTGGTCCCCCACATGAGTTTTTTCAATTTTTTCCCAAAAACTTACTTTTTTCAGAAATGCGTGCTATCTTCCTGATAGGTCGCTATGACTTCCAGGAACCATTTCGAACAAGAAAAATGCCAATCAACTTGTCATGGAAGGATTTTTGTGTAATTTGAGGCCATTTTGTTTGTGACTGAAACTTCAAAAATTTTATGTGGTCCCCCACATGAGTTTTTTCGATTTTTGCCCCAAAACTGACTTTTTTCAGAAATGCGTGCTATCTTCCTGATAGGTCGCTATGACTTCCAGGAACCATTTCGAACAAGAAAAATGCCAATCAACTTGTCATGGAAGGATTTTTGTGTAATTTGAGGCCATTTTGTTTGTGACTGAAACTTCAAAAATTTTATGTGGTCCCCCACATGAGTTTTTTCGATTTTTGCCCCAAAACTGACTTTTTTCAGAAATGCTTGCTATCTTCCTCATTGTTAGCTATGACTACCAGGAACCATTTCGAACAAAAAAATACCAATCAACTTGTCATGGAAGGATTTTTGTGTAATTTGAGGCCATTTTGTTCGCGACTGAAACTTCAAAAATTTTATGTGGTCCCCCACATGAGTTCTTTTTATTTTTGCCCAAAAACTGACTTTTTTCAGAAATGCGCGCTATCTTCCTCATAGGTCGCTATGACTTCCAGGAACCATTTCGAACAAGAAAAATGCCAATCAACTTGTCATGCAAGGATTTTTGTGTAATTTGAGGCCATTTTGTTCGTGACTGAAACTTCAAAAATTTTATGTGGTCCCCCACATGAGTTTTTTCAATTTTTTCCCAAAAACTTACTTTTTTCAGAAATGCGCGCTATCTTCCTCATAGGTCGCTATGACTTCCAGGAACCATTTCGAACAAAAAAATGCCAATCAACTTGTCATGCAAGGTTTTTTGTGTAATTTGAGGCCATTTTGTTCGTGACTGAAACTTCAAAAATTTTATGTGGTCCCCCACATGAGTTTTTTCAATTTTTTCCAAAAAACTGAATTTTTTCAGAAATGCGCGCTATCTTCCTCATAGGTCGCTATGACTACCAGGAACCATTTCAAACAAAAAAATGCCAATCAACTTGTCATGCAAGGATTTTTGTGTAATTTGAGGCCATTTTGTTCGTGACTGAAACTTCAAAAATTTTATGTGGTCCCCCACATGAGTTTTTTCGATTTTTGCCCAAAAACTTACTTTTTTCAGAAATGCGCGCTATCTTCCTCATAGGTCGCTATGACTTCCAGGAACCATTTCGAACAAGAAAAATGCCAATCAACTTGTCATGGAAGGATTTTTGTGTAATTTGAGGCCATTTTGTTTGTGACTGAAACTTCAAAAATTTTATGTGGTCCCCCACATGAGTTTTTTCGATTTTTGCCCCAAAACTGACTTTTTTCAGAAATGCGTGTTATCTTCCTCGTTGTTAGCTATGACTACCAGGAACCATTTCGAACAAAAAAATACCAATCAACTTGTCATGGAAGGATTTTTGTGTAATTTGAGGCCATTTTGTTCGTGACTGAAACTTCAAAAATTTTATGTGGTCCCCCACATGAGTTTTTTCGATTTTTGCCCCAAAACTGACTTTTTTCAGAAATGCGCGCTATCTTCCTCATAGTTAGCTATGACTGCCAGGAACCATTTCGAACAAAAAAATGCCAATCAACTTGTCATGGAAGGATTTTTGTGTAATTTGAGGCCATTTTGTTTGTGACTGAAACTTCAAAAATTTTATGTGGTCCCCCACATGAGTTTTTTTCGATTTTTGCCCCAAAACTGACTTTTTTCAGAAATGCGTGTTATCTTCCTCGTTGTTAGCTATGACTACCAGGAACCATTTCGAACAAAAAAATACCAATCAACTTGTCATGGAAGGATTTTTGTGTAATTTGAGGCCATTTTGTTCGTGACTGAAACTTCAAAAATTTTATGTGGTCCCCCACATGAGTTTTTTCGATTTTTGCCCCAAAACTGACTTTTTTCAGAAATGCGCGCTATCTTCCTCATAGTTAGCTATGACTGCCAGGAACCATTTCGAACAAAAAAATGCCAATCAACTTGTCATGGAAGGATTTTTGTGTAATTTGAGGCCATTTTGTTCGCGACTGAAACTTCAAAAATTTTATGTGGTCCCCCACATGAGTTCTTTTTATTTTTGCCCAAAAACTGACTTTTTTCAGAAATGCGCGCTATCTTCCTCATAGGTCGCTATGACTTCCAGGAACCATTTCGAACAAAAAAATGTCAATCAACTTGTCATGGAAGGATTTTTGTGTAATTTGAGGCCATTTTGTTCGTGACAGAAACTTCAAAAATTTTATGTGGTCCCCCACATGAGTTTTTTCGATTTTTGCCCCAAAACTGACTTTTTTCAGAAATGCGCGCTATCTTCCTCATAGGTCGCTATGACTACCAGGAACCATTTCGAACAAAAATATGCCAATCAACTTGTCATGCAAGGAGTTTTGTGTAATTTGAGGCCATTTTGTTCGTGACTGAAACTTCAAAAATGTTATGTGGTCCCCCACATGAGTTTTTTCGATTTTTTCCCCAAACTGACTTTTTTCAAAAATGCGCGCTATCTTCCTCATAGGTCGCTATGACTTCCAGGAACCATTTCGAACAAAAAAATGCCAATCAACTTGTCATGCAAGGAGTTTTGTGTAATTTGAGGCCATTTTGTTCGTGACTGAAACTTCAAAAATTGTATGTGGTCCCCCACATGAGTTTTTTCGATTTTTGCCCAAAAACTGACTTTTTTCAGAAATGCGCGCTATCTTCCTCATAGGTCGCTATGACTACCAGGAACCATTTCGAACAAGAAAAATGCCAATCAACTTGTCATGCAAGGTTTTTTGTGTAATTTGAGGCCATTTTATTCGTGACTGAAACTTCAAAAATTGTATGTGGTCCCCCACATGAGTTTTTTCGATTTTTGCCGAAAAACTGACTTTTTTCAGAAATGCGCGCTATCTTCCTCATAGGTCGCTATGACTACCAGGAACCATTTCGAACAAGAAAAATGCCAATCAACTTGTCATGGAAGGATTTTTGTGTAATTTGAGACCATTTTGTTCGCGACTGAAACTTCAAAAAATTTATGTGGTCCCCCACATGAGTTTTTTTTATTTTTGCCCAAAAACTGACTTTTTTCAGAAATGCGCGCTATCTTCCTCATAGGTCGCTATGACTACCAGGAACCATTTCGAACAAAAAATGCCAATCAACTTGTCATGCAAGGATTTTTGTGTAATTTGAGGCCATTTTGTTCGTGACTGAAACTTCAAAAATTTTATGTGGTCCCCCACATGAGTTTTTTCAATTTTTTCCCAAAAACTTACTTTTTTCAGAAATGCGTGCTATCTTCCTGATAGGTCGCTATGACTTCCAGGAACCATTTCGAACAAGAAAAATGCCAATCAACTTGTCATGGAAGGATTTTTGTGTAATTTGAGGCCATTTTGTTTGTGACTGAAACTTCAAAAATTTTATGTGGTCCCCCACATGAGTTTTTTCGATTTTTGCCCCAAAACTGACTTTTTTCAGAAATGCGTGCTATCTTCCTGATAGGTCGCTATGACTTCCAGGAACCATTTCGAACAAGAAAAATGCCAATCAACTTGTCATGGAAGGATTTTTGTGTAATTTGAGGCCATTTTG
Source organism: Astropecten irregularis (assembly GCA_963971285.1). Classification (NCBI taxonomy): domain Eukaryota; kingdom Metazoa; phylum Echinodermata; class Asteroidea; order Paxillosida; family Astropectinidae; genus Astropecten; species Astropecten irregularis. The sequence goes on along the minus strand of OZ020258.1, from coordinate 7,663,949 downwards.
TTTGTGACTGAAACTTCAAAAATTTTATGTGGTCCCCCACATGAGTTTTTTCGATTTTTGCCCCAAAACTGACTTTTTTCAGAAATGCTTGCTATCTTCCTCATTGTTAGCTATGACTACCAGGAACCATTTCGAACAAAAAAATACCAATCAACTTGTCATGGAAGGATTTTTGTGTAATTTGAGGCCATTTTGTTCGCGACTGAAACTTCAAAAATTTTATGTGGTCCCCCACATGAGTTCTTTTTATTTTTGCCCAAAAACTGACTTTTTTCAGAAATGCGCGCTATCTTCCTCATAGGTCGCTATGACTTCCAGGAACCATTTCGAACAAGAAAAATGCCAATCAACTTGTCATGCAAGGATTTTTGTGTAATTTGAGGCCATTTTGTTCGTGACTGAAACTTCAAAAATTTTATGTGGTCCCCCACATGAGTTTTTTCAATTTTTTCCCAAAAACTTACTTTTTTCAGAAATGCGCGCTATCTTCCTCATAGGTCGCTATGACTTCCAGGAACCATTTCGAACAAAAAAATGCCAATCAACTTGTCATGCAAGGTTTTTTGTGTAATTTGAGGCCATTTTGTTCGTGACTGAAACTTCAAAAATTTTATGTGGTCCCCCACATGAGTTTTTTCAATTTTTTCCAAAAAACTGACTTTTTTCAGAAATGCGCGCTATCTTCCTCATAGGTCGCTATGACTACCAGGAACCATTTCAAACAAAAAAATGCCAATCAACTTGTCATGCAAGGATTTTTGTGTAATTTGAGGCCATTTTGTTCGTGACTGAAACTTCAAAAATTTTATGTGGTCCCCCACATGAGTTTTTTCGATTTTTGCCCAAAAACTTACTTTTTTCAGAAATGCGCGCTATCTTCCTCATAGGTCGCTATGACTTCCAGGAACCATTTCGAACAAGAAAAATGCCAATCAACTTGTCATGGAAGGATTTTTGTGTAATTTGAGGCCATTTTGTTTGTGACTGAAACTTCAAAAATTTTATGTGGTCCCCCACATGAGTTTTTTCGATTTTTGCCCCAAAACTGACTTTTTTCAGAAATGCGTGTTATCTTCCTCGTTGTTAGCTATGACTACCAGGAACCATTTCGAACAAAAAAATACCAATCAACTTGTCATGGAAGGATTTTTGTGTAATTTGAGGCCATTTTGTTCGTGACTGAAACTTCAAAAATTTTATGTGGTCCCCCACATGAGTTTTTTCGATTTTTGCCCCAAAACTGACTTTTTTCAGAAATGCGCGCTATCTTCCTCATAGGTCGCTATGACTTCCAGGAACCATTTCGAACAAAAAAATGTCAATCAACTTGTCATGGAAGGATTTTTGTGTAATTTGAGGCCATTTTGTTCGTGACAGAAACTTCAAAAATTTTATGTGGTCCCCCACATGAGTTTTTTCGATTTTTGCCCCAAAACTGACTTTTTTCAGAAATGCGCGCTATCTTCCTCATAGGTCGCTATGACTACCAGGAACCATTTCGAACAAAAATATGCCAATCAACTTGTCATGCAAGGAGTTTTGTGTAATTTGAGGCCATTTTGTTCGTGACTGAAACTTCAAAAATTTTATGTGGTCCCCCACATGAGTTTTTTCGATTTTTTCCCCAAACTGACTTTTTTCAAAAATGCGCGCTATCTTCCTCATAGGTCGCTATGACTTCCAGGAACCATTTCGAACAAAAAAATGCCAATCAACTTGTCATGCAAGGAGTTTTGTGTAATTTGAGGCCATTTTGTTCGTGACTGAAACTTCAAAAATTGTATGTGGTCCCCCACATGAGTTTTTTCGATTTTTGCCCGAAAACTGACTTTTTTCAGAAATGCGCGCTATCTTCCTCATAGGTCGCTATGACTACCAGGAACCATTTCGAACAAAAAAATGCCAATCAGCTTGTCATGCAAGGATTTTTGTGTAATTTGAGGCCATTTTGTTTGTGACTGAAACTTCAAAAATTTTATGTGGTCCCCCACATGAGTTTTTTCGATTTTTGCCCCAAAACTGACTTTTTTCAGAAATGCGCGCTATCTTCCTCATAGGTCGCTATGACTTCCACGAACCATTTCGAACAGAAAAATGCCAATCAACTTGTCGTGGAAGGATTTTGGTGTAATTTGAGGTCATTTTGGAAGTCAGTCAAATTTCAGAAAAATCCATGTGGTCCTCCGCAGCAGCTTTTTTCAATTTTGCCCCAAAACCGACTTTTTTCCGAAATGCTCGCTTCCTTCCTCATAGCTAGCTATGACTACCAGGAACCATTTCGAGCAAGAAAAATGCCAATCAACTTGTCATGGAAGGATTTTGGTGTAATTTGAGGCCATGTTATTCAAAGCGCTTAAAGGCATTGCATACGTTTGGTAATGACTCTGAAAATTTATGGCAATAAAAACTTACTTGGTGAGAAGTACAGCTGCTTTGGATAGTATAATGCATATTGAGAAACGTTCAATTCGAAGTACCGCGGTTATGGAAAAGTATGTCACTTTTCATCTCCAAAAATTATGAATCTGAGAAGCGTTATGGCCGTAACGCTTCTCAGCTATTGACTTACTGTTATCTGGCGTGAAATAACCGCTCTAGTTTGTCGCCAAAATCTCACAAACGCTACCACCTTTTGAATTGAAACTTTCACAGGTTAGTTTTATGGTATATATACAATTATATTGGTTTGAAACAAACAATAGGCTCAAATTACCAAACGTATGCAATCCCTTTAAATGATATACAATTAACTGATATTTATCTTAGTGCATTGTGAAATCGGCAGGGAGCTAGAAACAGAATTTCGCTTTGAGTGTTTTCTTGTCTTTGACAAGAGCACTTTTAGTGGGCAATCAAAATTTGTGTACGTGTGGTTTATATTATGGCATACGATGCTAAACTGTATACCATAAGCCTACTGGTGGGGCTACCTAGTATGTAATTATACAACCAGGGCTGGATTTCATCAAACACTAAGATTTGTCTTCAGATGAGATGTTAGTATCACCATAGGCGATTTGTGTTGTGACATCACACGTTGCTTAGCAATTAAGATGAATTCACACCTAAGATCAATCTTTTTGATTTGTGAAATCGGCCCCCATCTCCCATCTCATTGAAAAAGGCTTAACATTTTTTTGAACTTCTTTTACTATATGTGTATTACTGTATGTTATGATTATTTTTTTTACTGCTTATTGCTTGATTGATTATTGATTATTTGATTGATTGTAACAGGTGTCAATCATCGGCCTGATTCGTCAGCTAGGTGGAAATGTCGTGGCAACCAACATCTTGTACAAAGTGGACGACAGAACGGGGCCGATCTTGGACATCTGAAAGTGGATCGACAGTGATGTGAGTTTATATTGGTGTTGGAGTCGAGTCCTCAGATCCGATTTACAGAGTTGTACTCCGAGTACTTCAAGGTCTGAGTACATTGCTGTCGAGTCAAAGTACTTAAGTCATTAAGTACTTCCACCATGCATAGCTTCAAGTCTTACTAACCTTGAATGTACTTGGACTCGATACTAATAGCACTTAGACTAGACAGCAATGTACTCGGACTAGGTACTAAGACCTTGAAGTACTCGGACTATACTCGGATCTGAGGACTCTACTCCAACACTGCTTGGATAAAATAAATAAAGTTTATCGGGGTTACAATAGCGCTCCGCACTTACGCTAAAAATAGCACCAGATCTCTGACAAACATTGCAACCATGCACTTGTGTGGGTGTGCGCGTCCATGTACACTACGCGTGTTAGACAATGTTTGTCTGACAGCCGGGGATTTTGTGGCGTCATTAGTGCGGAGCGCTATTAATGTAACTTCAATACCCTCTGTATTATTTACATGATTATTTATTTATTTTCTGTTGAGGATTTTGTTTGAAGTCTTCAATACAGGTTTGTTCACACTTGTACCAGGTACAGTAAGGCATAGATGCCTTGAGTGGGCAGTGTTGGTTGGCCGGCCATTTTACTGACCACAATTTTGTTATTTTTATAATTTGACATAAAATACCTCCAGGTGCACCGTTTGATCACAGCTTGCCATGACGATCAAGGCGTGACCGTCAATTACCTCTCATCAAGAAATGAAAGGAACGCCAGTCAACAAAAGAAGGTAAAGGTGGGGCTTTGTTGCAGACATGGGGCCAATTTCATAAAACTGTTAAGCACAAAAATTTGCTAAGCATGACATTTCCTTCCTAATAAAAACAGGGTTAACAACCAAATTTCCAAGTGTTGTGTATCACTTGTGATTGTTCTTTGGCTGTTCTTTGGCTGACCATGAATATCAAATGGAATTTTCAATGGTGGTTTGTTTTATTGGGCGAGACATTTTTGTGCTAAGCAAATTTTTGTGCTTAACAATTTCATGAAATTGGCCCATGGTGACAGAAGGTGCAACAGAAACCTTCGTTGTCAGCTGTCAGGCATGTACAATACATGATTGGTAAAGATCACAGGACAGCACTCATTCTCTGTCTGATCAAACAATTTTGTACATGGAATAATAAACCTGTGAAAATTTGAACTCAATCGGACATCTGAGTCACAAGAAAATAGCGAAAACCTGACTCAATGTTTTTTTTATAAAACATGAAGAATGGTTTTGATCACCCCGCGAGATCAAAACTGTTTCAGGTCTTTGTTTGACTAATTTCTGGGTAAATACAGCATTTCAGGTGAATATATATTTTAACGGTATATTTCTACCAGCACCATCTTCATACCTTGAGTGAAAGGGGATAACTAAAACAACTCAAGAGAGGGTGTCCTTTAAATTGTTTGTTTCAAAAATAATTCGGACGAACGATCTTTGAAAAAGACACTAAATCTTGATTTCCTTGAAAAATCCAGCATCTGATGAACCAAGATTTCCCATGGTGACTGTTTGCACTGTTTATAAACTGTTTAGTCCATTTTCTCTTGTCTCAAACTCAATAAATTTTTTTCAGACCTTGCAAATCTTGTGTGCTCCCTTCAATATAGATTCCTTGAATAGAAATTCTTACACGTAAAGGTAATATCATACTTTGGTTTTTGTCAAAGAAATAAAGATTTATGGCCAAAAATATCAAGGAAATTACAGTCACAGTCATCTGTGTAAATTTCAGTCCCATACGGTGCCCACATTTTGAGAAAACAGTGAAAAACATACGGCCACAGTATTTCTTAAGTCTTTTCTCTTTTATTTTTGATCTTTTAAAAGATCAAAAAGATTTTTGGTCGTTGTTTTACTAATTTCTGGATAAAATACACCATTTCAGGCGGAAAAATTTTAACGGTATGTTTCCACCACCACCAGCTTCATACTCTGCAAGTTATATGTAAATCTGTGAACATTTCTGTTTTGGTTTCTAACCAAAGTATGATACTACCTTTAAACGAAATTTTTCTTCTTTTTTTGTGCGGCAAGTGAGGAAAATAGTATTCATTGAAAATGCAACATAACGTGTGCACCGTTGCTTGTCGGGGCGTGGCCTACTGGATCGATGTATTGAATTAACTTGAATATCAAAGTAACAGAAGTATAGGACATCTAAGCCATGATGAATTTCACAGCTTGGTTTGGTTTTCTTGTAATATTGGTTTTCCCGCACATTTTCAAACTTTTTTCATTCAATTTCCTAAGCAATTCACTTCAATTTCGTCCCGAGAAGACTGGAATGTGCAAATGCTACATTCAATTTAGTCATTGGTCATTCGAATTGATCAATGTTTAATCGGTTTCGTCAGTTTTCATTCGTTTTCGTCATATATCACTCTAATTCGTCTCACTTGATCATCATCTACATAAAGAATGATCAAATTCGTCTTTTGCCAAGCGATTTCAAGAATTTGTCGTTCAAATTAAACTGAAAATCTGACTAAAACCAGCTTTGTAAAAAAGCTAATATAGGTATGCACTTTATAAGCCCCTTTTTAGGCTACATGTAGCCTAGTTTATTTCACTCGCTCTCATGATTCCGAACCGTCTTACACCACTTTATACTTTGAACATCAGAAATCGTCGTAATGTAGGCAAATGGATCCAAATGGAAACTGTGCCAGAGGGCCATACAACCAATTAAGTGATGGTGTGGACTATTCTGAAAAAGATGTGAAATAATGCATACATCTTCTTTTATTTTGATGAAGTATAGGCCTGCTTATTTTTTGTATGCATATTTTAAAAACCATCTTTCCTCTACTGAGATTTTTCCGGCCAAAAAAAATACCGATCTGCATGTATACACACTAAAATAGGCTAACATTATTTTCGAAAAGCACATCATACATTCTCAGTTCGGGTGTTTTACTGCGTCAGACAAGTATTCTTCCGACATTAGTAAGTAATGTTTAAAGTAAAAATGAAATGATGAAACGGAACTTAAAAAAATGAAGGACGGCATATAATAATGTGACGAATTTAAATGAATGTTAGACAAATTTGATTTCAAAATAACGAAATTGATCCGTCTATCGTTCGTTTGGCAGCTGCGGTCAACGAAATTGAATTGTCTTTGATTAAAATGTATGGCAAATGTATCAAATTGGTTGGTCAAAGTGTCAAAATGTGCAACCAAATACGAAATTGAACATGGGATATGCAAGGTTAGGAATCTCCGAGACGAAATTGAAGTTACTCGCTTTGGAAATTGAATGAAAAAAGTTTTAAAATGTGCGGGAAAACCTATACTTTCCCCGAGATTTCTTTTATATTGGAATGAAGTTTGATCAACACCTTCTCATTTCCTTGCTTTACAGAGAAGCATTGGAGTTCCTTAGCAACGAGGGGCACATTTACTCAACAATAGACGATGACCACTTCAAGTCAACTGAAGGCCGGAACCAAACCATCATAATCATTCCCCAAGCTTAAATTCAATCTAAGTTAAGCAAAAATGCGAAGGCACTTTTTGGTCAGGCTACATCCCAGCCAGCAAAAGACACCTGGCCCAGGGATGGCTAAACCCTGGCGTGACCTGACAGATTGGGTCGGCCCAGGCCTGGCATGCCACAGCTGGACCAAGCCTGTTAATGCTCAACCGGCCAGGGTTGGGCCAGGGGTGGCTAACCGGGTGGTAGCCAGGGCTGGTCCAAACCTGGCAGCAGGTTGGTCCAAGGGTGGTTGGCAACCTGCTGCCAGGGGTGGACCAGGGATGGCTTATCGGGTGGTAGCCAGGGCTGGTCCACACCTGGCAGCAGGTTGGTCCAAGGGTGGTTGGCAACCTGCTGCCAGGGGTGGACCAGGGATGGCTAACCGGGTGGTAGCCAGGGCTGGCCTACACCTGGCAGCAGGTTGGTCCAAGGGTGGTTGGCAACCTGCTGCCAGGGGTGGACCAGGGATGGCTAACCGGGCGGTAGCCAGGGGTGGACCACGGGTGGCTAACCGGGTGGTAGCCAAGGCTGGTCCAAACCTGGCAGCAGGTTGGTCCAAGGGTGGTTGGCAACCTGCTGCCAGGGGTGGACCAGGGATGGCTAACCGGGTGGTAGCCAGGGGTGGACCAGGGGTGGCTAACCGGGTGGTAGCCAGGGCTGGTCCAAACCTGGCAGCAGGTTGGTCCAAGGGTGGTTGGCAACCTGCTGCCAGGGGTGGACCAGGGATGGCTAACCGGGTGGTAGCCAGGGGTGGACCAGGGTCAGCTAACCGGGTGATAGCCAGGGCTGGTCCACACCTGGCAGCAGGTTGGTCCAAGGGTGGTTGGCTACCTGCTGCCAGGAGTGGACCAGGGATGGCTAACCACTAAAATCTTACTAAATTTTCCTGGCTTTGGTTTCTGCCCAAGGTACTATATGCATCAACTCCCCCCCCCCTCTCCCGAAAAATTGTAAGCGTAAAATTGGGAATTGACTCTTTGTGGCAAGTGTAGTTATAACATGTATAAATATAAATAATACAAAGATGGTTTGCGTCACATTCAGGAGTTCGGACGAACAAGTCGCACGTTGCCCCATTAACTTACACGTAAACGTTGTGATATTTGTCAGAACATCCAGGTAATATAGCTGAGGTAATATAGCTGTCGATATAAAGGGCGTATTCTATAAATACCGGTACATTAGCTCGAGCGCGGAGCCCTATTGACTCTTTGTGACAAGTGTGGTTATAAATATGAAGCTGGAGTTTTCTAGTTCGAGCTGTGAGGCTCTTATCTTGCTGGATAATTCTGCAACCAAGACCCGTAGTCGTGGGTTCAGCATCGAACTAACTTCGACATTAAGAGTCAAGAAAAATTTTCCTGAAGAAGTTTCAAAACCAACCACACTCCTCACGAGGATTTTATTAACTCGGTTTTCTGATAATTGTCCTTCTTAAGAAGGTGATGAATGTGATAAAGCAAGGCAGCTATAAATATGAAATACAGAGACACATTATACAGGGTGTCCCAGAAAAAAAACGTAACACTATGTCGGGAACCATTATGTTAAAACTATACTGTTTATCACTTCAAGATTCAGCTGTATGATGCATCACATCATACATTGGCTATCACCATGTAGAATTATAAGCACAATCTGAAATTGGCGAAAATATGACCAATTGAAAGAGTACTCTTTAAAAACAAGTTTGCAAGGATAACAAGCATAGTGGTCAATACACACATAATGTGTATGAAAGAAAGATGGAAATCGGGTTTTAAGGCTTCGGGTTATTCAGTCTCAGTTTTTCCCCTCAAGTTCAGTTCAATTTTGCTCAAATTCTCCATGGTGATAGCCAAGACATAGCTGTATTACGTATTTGAATCTTAAAGTGATAAACAGTTTAATTTTGATATAATGTTCTCGACACAAAGTGTTACGTTTTTTTGGGGGGACACCCTGTATACTGGTTATATTCTGGGTATACTGTTTCATGTTTTATGTTTACTTTCCATGTGATACATACAATAGTGGTATATGCCAGAGGTCAGGGGTCATAAAGTTATACTAGTCTCAATACAATGAGTACATTGTGTGAAATTACCTTGAGTACTGTAGATATTATGTGCAAATTCTCAGTTCAGTAAAATAACTCCTCTACTGAGGAAATATAACCTTGTATTTTTCATAAATATCATTAATAACAGCAACCTTGCACCCACCCCCTGCTGTCAGTGCTACATCACGGTGCAATAGTATAGTGGCTCTACGGGTAAGATGAGTGCAGTAGACTCTCCCCCCCCCCCCCCCTACAGAAGAGTGGGAGGGTCTACTAACGAATACTTACCCGTAGAGCATCCCTCCCTCCTCCCCACTTGGGGGGCTCGTTGCAGGCACAGTTGTCTACTTGTGTTAGCGCTTGAGAAAAGAGGAAGCTATCATGGCAGGTAGACCGCAGGGCACTGTGGGTAGGCTATTGTGTAAACTCTTAGCAAATAAATAGCGCCACCTAGGGAAATAATAATCAATCATTTATAGAGTGCAGAAATTATGGGCGTTTTCGAAACGGAGGCTCAGGCTCCGTTTCAGGCTCAGGCTCCATTTCGTGAATCCATTCCAAAACAACGGGCATCACAATTGAGACTTTTGGCTGCGGTTCTGAAGTAGATTCTCTAGTTTGAAAAGGAAAACAAAGTTTCAGCTTCAATGAAAAACCACAACCTATATTTTCAGCATATGGATGTCAGAGCTGGAGCCTGAGCCTGAGCCTGAGCCTAAGCCTCCGTTCCGAAAACGCCCTATGTCTAGACTATATATTATTCCACTGTGCTTCAAGAGCTCTTAAACATGGTAAATGGCTTTGCTGCATAACACTATGAGATTCAAGTATGGGCATAGACAAAGGGTGTTCATGCTTAAAGGTACTATCATACTTTGGTAGCATACTGAAACAGAAATGTCATGGATTTAGTTAATAGTACCTATAAACTTACAGGGTATAAAGATAGTGAGGGAGAACACTTTTCTGCCTGAAATGCTGTATTTATCTAGAAAAGAGTCAAACAAAGACCAAAAGCAGTTTTGATCTTTTAAAGATGAAAAATTAACGGTGAAAAGACTTAAGAAATACTGTGGCTGTTTTTCACTCTTTTCTCAAAAAGTGGGCACCGTACGGGACTGAACATTTCACAGATGACTGTTACAGTATCTTCCTTGATATTTTTGCCAATGAATCTGCATTTCTTTGACAAATTAAACCAGTATGATATTTCCTTTAAAATAAACAAGTTTTCACTTTTAAGCTTTTTAGCACCTGAGATTTTCTAATATCTAATGGTAATCTGTTCCATTTTGGGGATTCACAAGAAAATGATCGGGCACCTAATAAAGGATACATTTTGTTTTAATTTGGGGTATATATGCAATATCAATGTGTCGTGTGCACTACGGTGATTTTGACCATGGGTTTGAGATTTAAAATTCCATCATTCATAAATGTAACTTGGGGCGTGACCATTTATGACCATTGATCTAAGCAAGGTCTATGATTTTTCTTTTTGTTTTATAAGAAAAATTTGAGTCCGGTTTACGCTATTTTCTCGGGACACATGTCCGATTGAGCTCAAATTTTCACAGGTTTATTATTTCATGTACAAGTTTGATCAGACAAAGTGTACGTGAGTGCTATTCTGTGACCTTTACCAATCATGTATTATACCTTTAAAAGTGGTGTAACATTGGCAGATTTTGAGACATTACAAATTAATTTTGCTCATGTATTTTGAATTTGCTAATTCAACTTAAAGGGATGGTATTGGTAAGACAAAATACACTTCAACAAGCCTTGAATTGAACATGTTTAACGGAGGCCACGGAGGCCTTCGTGCCCCCTTCAAATGTTTCCATAGACATTATGATTTTCCAATGGAAGTGCCCCTTGCAATGGAAAAGTGGCCTTGCCCTTTTCAGAACCAAATTCAAGGCATGCTTCAAGATCACAGATTCACATAAAACTTACACAGTATAATGGTGATGATATATGAGAAAACATCCCATGAAATGTTTTTGTCTGAAATGCCATATTTCTTGAGAAATAAATGAAACAATTTTTTTTTTATTGGAATAAATCGCTTTGAAGCGTTTTATGAACGCATAATATCGTTGAAATGTGTAAACAGGTTTTCACTATTTTCTCATGACCAAGATGGCTGATTGACCTCAAACTTATACAGGTTTGTCAGTTAAGGTATATGATGGATCACATAATGTGCTTTCACTGTCAGCAATGGTTTTGTCACAAAAACCAGTTCTGTACCATCCCTTTAACTATATCTGTGAATCTGATAATCCAAACAAAAGACTATTACAGTACGGCCATAAATGAATAGTTGCCCGCATCGATTTTGAACATCTGCATCAATGTGTGTTCTGTTTTGTTTTACCCAAATGTTTTCTTCAGAATTTGTACAAAATTAGTTCTTGTTCTACTTTTCAATTTAAACTACCGGTATGCATGTACACAGATTATTTAGTTTAATGCTTGGTTTTGTCTAATTACCACTTTTCAAAGTAGAAATTATGGATGGCTTTGAAATAAAACCCATGGAGGTAGAAATACCTTTTGGATAAAGCAAATGTTGAACTTGTGAAACTTCTACATCATTTCAAAAGGCTTCTGGTCCCAACTTGCATTTAACAATCATATGCTATGGTGTATAATACCGCATAGTGACAAGGCTTTGTACGTATAGCTACCATCAATCACACACAAGCTTCATACGTAAAGCTACCATCAATCACACACAAGCTTCATACGTATATCTATCATCAATCACATACAAGCTTCATACGTATATCTATCATCAATCACGTACAAGCTTCATACGTATATCTATCATCAATCACATACAAGCTTCATACGTATATCTATCATCAATCACAGACAAGCTTCATATGTCTACCATCAATCACACACAAGCTTCATACGTATAGAGACCATCAATCACACACAAGCTTCATACGTATATCTATCATCAATCACATACAAGCTTCATACGTATATCTATCATCAATCACGTACAAGCTTCATACGTATATCTATCATCAATCACATACAAGCTTCATACGTATATCTATCATCAATCACGTACAAGCTTCATACGTATATCTATCATCAATCACATACAAGCTTCATACGTATATCTATCATCAATCACGTACAAGCTTCATACGTATATCTATCATCAATCACATACAAGCTTCATACGTATATCTATCATCAATCACGTACAAGCTTCATACGTATATCTATCATCAATCACATACAAGCTTCATACGTATATCTATCATCAATCACAGACAAGCTTCATACGTATATCTATCATCAATCACAGACAAGCTTCATACGTATATCTACCATCAATCACGTACAAGCTTCATACGTATATCTATCATCAATCACAGACAAGCTTCATACGTATATCTATCATCAATCACATACAAGCTTCATACGTATATCTATCATCAATCACATACAAGCTTCATACGTATATCTATCATCAATCACGTACAAGCTTCATACGTATATATATCTATCATCAATCACATACAAGCTTCATACGTATATCTATCATCAGTCGCATACAAGCTTCATACGTATAGCTATCATCAATCACACACAAGCCTCATACGTATATCTATCATCAATCACATACAAGCTTCATACGTATATCTATCATCAATCACTTACAAGCTTCATACGTATATCTATCATCAATCACACACAAGCTTCATACGTATAGCTATCATCAATCACTTACAAGCTTCGTACGTATATCTATCATCAATCACACACAAGCTTCATACGTATAGCTACCATGCATCAATCACATACAAGCTTCATACGTATATCTATCATCAATCGCATACAAGCTTCATACGTATATCTATCATCAATCACAGACAAGCTTCATACGTATATCTATCATCAATCACAGACAAGCTTCATACGTATATCTATCATCAATCACAGACAAGCTTCATACGTATATCTACCATCAATCACAGCTCAAGCTTCATACGTATATCTACCATCAATCACAGCTCAAGCTTCATACGTATATCTATCATCAATCACAGACAAGCTTCATACGTATATCTATACTCAATCACATACAAGCTTCATACGTATATCTATCATCAATCGCATACAAGCTTCATACGTATATCTATCATCAATCACGTACAAGCTTCATACGTATATCTATCATCAATCACGTACAAGCTTCATACGTATATATCTATCATCAATCACAGACAAGCTTCATACGTATATCTATCATCAATCACAGACAAGCTTCATACGTATATCTACCATCAATCACAGCTCAAGCTTCATACGTATATCTACCATCAATCACAGCTCAAGCTTCATACGTATATCTATCATCAATCACAGACAAGCTTCATACGTATATCTATACTCAATCACATACAAGCTTCATACGTATATCTATCATCAATCGCATACAAGCTTCATACGTATATCTATCATCAATCACGTACAAGCTTCATACGTATATCTATCATCAATCACGTACAAGCTTCATACGTATATCTATCATCAATCACAGACAAGCTTCATACGTATATCTATCATCAATCACAGACAAGCTTCATACGTATATCTACCATCAATCACAGACAAGCTTCATACGTATATCTATCATCAATCGCATACAAGCTTCATACGTATATCTATCATCAATCACATACAAGCTTCATACGTATATCTATCATCAATCGCATACAAGCTTCATACGTATATCTATCATCAATCACGTACAAGCTTCATACGTATATCTATCATCAATCACGTACAAGCTTCATACGTATATCTATCATCAATCACAGACAAGCTTCATACGTATATCTATCATCAATCACAGACAAGCTTCATACGTATATCTACCATCAATCACAGACAAGCTTCATACGTATATCTATCATCAATCACAGACAAGCTTCATACGTATATCTATCATCAATCACGTACAAGCTTCATACGTATATCTATCATCAATCACGTACAAGCTTCATACGTATATCTATCATCAATCACTTTCAAGCTTCATACGTATATCTATCATCAATCACAGACAAGCTTCATACGTATATCTATCATCAATCACGTACAAGCGTATATCTATCATCAATCACAGACAAGCTTCATACGTATATCTATCATCAATCGCAGACAAGCTTCATACGTATATCTATCAATCACAGACAAGCTTCATACGTATATCTATCATCAATTACAGACAAGCTTCATACGTATAGCTACCATCAATCACAGACAAGCTTCATACGTATATCTATCATCATTCGCAGACAAGCTTCATACGTATATCTATCATCAATCACAGACAAGCTTCATACGTATATCTATCATCAATCACAGAAAAGCTTCATACGTATATCTATCATCAATCACATACAAGCTTCATACGTATATCTACCATCAATCACAGACAAGCTTCATACGTATATCTATCATCAATCACAGACAAGCTTCATACGTATATCTATCATCAATCACAGACAAGCCTCATACGTATATCTACCATCAATCACAGACAAGCTTCATACGTACATACGTACGGGGAACTACTGGGGGGAACTACTGGGTGGAACTACTGGGGGAACTACTGGGGGAAACTACTGGAGGAACTACTGGGGGGGAACTACTGGGGGGAACTACTGCCGTATTGGGGGAACTACTGCCGTACTGGGGGAACTACTGGGGGAACTACTGCCATACTGGGGGGAACTACTGGGGGAACTACTGCCGTACTTGGGGAACTACTGGGGGAACTACTGGGGGAACAACTGGGGGAACTACTGGGGGGAACTACTGGGGGGAACTACATGTACTGGGGGAACTACTGGGGGGAACTACTGGGGGGAACTACTGCCGTACTGGGGGAACTACTGGGGGAACTACTGCCATACTGGGGGGAACTACTGGGGGAACTACTGCCGTACTGGGGGAACTACTGGGGGAACTACTGGGGGAACTACTGGGGGAACTACTGGGGGAACTACTGGGGGAACTACTAGGGGGAACTACTGGGGGAACTACTTGGGGGAACTACTGGGGGAACTACTGGGGGGAACTACTGGGGGAACTACTGGGGGGAACTACTGGGGGAACTACTCCCAGGGACTGAAATTTTCACAGATGACTGTTACTGTATCTTCCTTGATATTTTTGCCCATGAATCTGTATTTCTTTGATAAAAACTAAAGTATATGATATTACCTAGAAACTAAGGATAAAATCAACACATACAACTGATAACAAATAAGGCATATATTGTTCTTGACACAAATCTGAAACATTTCAAGAGATTTTATTAAATAGTTTCCATTCAATGCTATGGCAACTGTGAAACACTGCAGAAATTTGATAAAAATTTGCATTTTCCTTATAATTATATCAAACGAAACTGCACGTTAAAAGCTTATCTTGCACACAAATAACCATTATTCCTAAATGCGCTCTACCAAAGGAGCTATCCAGCCCAGTTGGTGGTGACCCCAATAGTCAATTATCTTTGTTCGTTTGGCAGTCAGAAGCCATGAAACCACGCACACAAGGATCATTTCAATGATACACGCAGCAATGCTGCAACCTGGGAATGGTACATGGGGGATCACTCAAAGAGGATACGGCTTTTTAATTAATATTATCATCAAATAACCACAAGGGAAACTGACTGAATATAAAGTCATTGAAAAGTGAACAAAGACAAATTGACTGGAGCGGTATTCAAACTGGCGACCTCCTGAATACCGTACAGGCGCTCTACGAACTGAGCCATCCAGCCCTACGTTGGTGCTGACCCCAATAGACAATTATCTTTGTTTGTTTCGCCGGTTCGAATCCTGCTCCAGTCAATTTGTCTTTGTTCACTTTTCAATGACTTTACATTCATTCAGTTTCCCTTGTGGTTATTTGATGATAATTCCTAAATATTAGAGAATACATACATCCGTATAAGCTTACTGCAACATGGCAAGGAATACTTCAACAAACAATTTACATTTCTTACAAAAAAATACAAACATACAAACAAATAAAAACCCAAGGGCGAAACAGTGGCATAAATAGTGAATTATTTCATAAAACCTTTAAAAAACAAAATTGCAAGTTAATATTAAAGGCACACATTTGGTCATGTAAAAAAAGTGATATTATAGAAAAATATTTACAAAATATGAAAAATAGAAACGTCGCTTCATTTTACTTCTGAAGTATTATTTAGAACATGCACACAGAAACAATAAATATTTACATGTAAAGATATTTTCATTTCGAAAAGGAATCCCAAATTATAAATTGAGATAGTTTCAGATAAGTGTTTTGGGTTAAAAAAAAATGAACTTCAAACGTGTTTTCTCTGTTTGCTTTCAACACAAAATATACAGGTCACTTTTAAACTGGACCAGAAAATTTTACGTTCTACGGCAAAGTTTTTATATATACAAGTCGCAAAACAAAAATTCATCAACTTTTAAAGAAATTTTTCATCCAAAAATAAAATAGAGAAATTAAAGGTGGAAAAAAATGTATGTGCAGAAAAATAATGCAGCTTTGAAAACGGTGACTTTTCAGTATTAAGTAAAAACTGGTGGGAAAAAATTCCTTTGTTCAAATTTTGTTTGTTATAGTGCTCATAATATCTATTTAGGTTTAGGATCAAAAGTTCATTTTTAGACTGAAAACAGTCTGTTGCTTCCTATTTTTTACAAAAAAAGGTCTTTTTTCTCATCTGAAATGGAAAAATCATTGGCCTTAAAGACAGAGCCAATTCATTAAGAAGCCAGTCTCTATATATTAAAGTTCTCTTCCTATTGGCTGGTGTGAAACCTTTAGTGTATAAGCTCTCTTCCTATTGGCTAATGTGCAGCCTTCAGTGTATAAGTTCTCTCCCTATTGGCTGTTGTGCAGCCTTCAGTGAATATAAGCTCTCTTCCTATTGGCTGATTGTGCAACCTTCACCTCTTCCTTGAACCAGTCACAGCGGTCATTCTAGACTTTCCTTTGTCCTTCACCTGGCCGTTTGTCAGAGCCTCTTTCCCATTGGTGGATTTCTTAGATGACCCTTGACCTTCACCCTTGGATGGTACAATCATGGTGACCTTCTTCTTGACCTGAGGAGCGCCCTCAACCCTGTTTTTCATCTTTGATCGTCTTGATCCTGCATGCGAGATTGAAAATCATCTGATCAGTTGGGACTTGGCTATAAAACTAAAATTGCACTATTAAAGGTGTAGTACAGAATTGTCTATTAAAAGGTAATATCATACTTTGGTTTTTATCAAAGAAATACAGATTCATGGGCAAAAATATCAAGACAGATACAGTAACAGTCATCTGTAAAAATTTCAGTCCCATACGGTGCCCACTTTTTGAGAAAACAGTGAAAAACGGCGACAGTATTTCTTAAGTCTTTTCTCTTTTATTTTTTTAAAAGATCAAATAGATTTTCGGTCGTTGTTTTACTAATTTCTGGATAAATACAGCATTTCAGGCGGAAACATTTTAACGGTATTGTTTCAACCACCCCCATCTTCATACCCTGTAAGTTATACGTAAATCTATGAACATTTCTGTTTTGGTTTCTTACCAAAGTATGATACTACATTTAACATATACCCAAACAGAAATGTTCACAGATTTATGTATAACTTTCAGGGTATGAAGATGGTGCTGGTAGAAACATACCATTAAAATATATGATTTTCCATGACCTAGGATAACCCTGTGCTATGCATGGTGACCTTCGGTCATTCTGTGATGCTATGATCTTGGTTCTTACCTTTGTCCGATGATTCTGTACCCTGTTCATCACTCTGAGGTGTCCGGCTGGACCTAGCCTGGGAGTTCTGCTCTTCAGTGTAGCTGTCAATAGCTGCAGAGAAAAACCAACACAATACCAGGCTTGATTATAGTCTCTCTTCCAGCATCAACAAACATCTATATCTTCATTTGACGGGGTGTAACTATTTCACCCAAAGTCAGTACTGAATGCATTCTTGTGTGAAGAAACCAGTCCCTCACACTGAAACAAGACTGATGGTCTCTTCACAGTACAAATATGACTGAAAGGGGTACCTAGTCCACAGCAAGGCGGCAATGAATGCCTCCATCCCTATGGTGTGGGAAAACATGTCCCTCTTACTCAGTGAAACAAGACTGATGGTCTCTTCACAGTATATAAACTACTGAAAGGGGTACCTAGTCCACAGCAAAGCATAAAATACCTCCACCCCTATGGTGTAGAGAAACCAGTCCCTCACACTGAAACAAGACTTGTCTCTTCACAGTACAAGTATGGACTGGAAGGGGTACCTAGTCCAAAGCAAGGCAGCAATGAATGCCTCAACCCCTATGGTGTGGAGAAACCAGTCCCTCACACTGAAACAAGACTGGTCTCTTCACAGTACAAATAGGACTGGATCGGAAGGGGTACCTATAGTCCACAGCAAGACAGCAATGAAAGCCTCCACCCCTATGGTGCAGAGAAACCTGTCCCTCACACTGAAACAAGACTGATGGACTCTTCACAGTATAAATAGGACTGGAAGGGGTACCTAGTCCACAGCAAGGCAGCAATGAATGCCTCCACCCCTATGGTGCAGAGAAACCTGTCCCTCACACTGAAACAAGACTGATGGACTCTTCACAGTATAAATAGGACTGGAAGGGGTACCTAGTCCACAGCAAGGCAGCAATGAATGCCTCCACCCCTATGGTGCAGAGAAACCTGTCCCTCACACTGAAACAAGACTGATGGACTCTTCACAGTATAAATAGGACTGGAAGGGGTACCAAGTCCACAGCAAGACAGCAATGAATGCCTCCACCCCTAGAGAAACCTGTCCCTCACACTGAAACAAGACTGATGGACTCTTCACAGTATAAATAGGACTGGAAGGGGTACCTAGTCCACAGCAAGGCAGCAATGAATGCCTCCACCCCTATGGTGCAGAGAAACCTGTCCCTCACACTGAAACAAGACTGATGGACTCTTCACAGTACAAGTATGGACTGGAAGGGGTACCTAGTCCACAGCAAGACAGCAATGAAAGCCTCCACCCCTATGGTGCAGAGAAACCTGTCCCTCACACTGAAACAAGACTGATGGACTCTTCACAGTATAAATAGGACTGGAAGGGGTACCTAGTCCACAGCAAGGCAGCAATGAATGCCTCCACCCCTATGGTGCAGAGAAACCTGTCCCTCACACTGAAACAAGACTGATGGACTCTTCACAGTATAAATAGGACTGGAAGGGGTACCTAGTCCACAGCAAGACAGCAATGAATGCCTCCACCCCTATGGTGTAGAGAAACCTGTCCCTCACACTGAAACAAGACTGATGGACTCTTCACAGTATAAATAGGACTGGAAGGGGTACCTAGTCCACAGCAAGGCAGCAATTGAATGCCTCCACCCCTATGGTGCAGAGAAACCTGTCCCTCACACTGAAACAAGACTGATGGACTCTTCACAGTATAAATAGGACTGGAAGGGGTACCTAGTCCACAGCAAGGCAGCAATGAATACCTCCACCCCTATGATATGGGGAAACCAATTGCAAGTCCTTCATACAGAAACAAGATTGATTGTCTCTCCAATAGGACTGAAGCAACAGTAATTTGCAGCATTCAATTCTTATTCTTAATGGGAGACTTTGGAGAACCGGTCTCGAGTCAACAGAGCACGCGCAAACCAGGCTTGCGCAATTGTGAGCATGCGCGCATTGTTTTGCGCTGTTGACTTGAAGACCGGTTCTCCAAGTCTCCCATTCTATTAAACCTAACCCAAACTGACCTGATAGAATACTGGATGCTCTGTCGTCGCCGTTTAGTAATTTCTGCTCCTTGTCCAGTGCTGTCATGTAGTCAGAATACTTCCATTGAACTTTCTCTTGGCCTTCATACTCTTCATCTTCTTCACCCTCGTCCAAGATCTCAGCAAAGATGCTGAAGCGACGACTGAGGGACTTGGAGTCGACGCTGTTCTGGTCATCCTCACCACGCTGCGCCTCCTTGGAGTCAGAAAAGCACCCAAAGAATTAACAAGTTGTATTGG
Organism: Astropecten irregularis; assembly: GCA_963971285.1. Lineage (NCBI taxonomy): Eukaryota > Metazoa > Echinodermata > Asteroidea > Paxillosida > Astropectinidae > Astropecten > Astropecten irregularis. The sequence goes on along the minus strand of OZ020258.1, from coordinate 7,643,929 downwards.
TCTCTTGAACATGCTAATCCTGTTGGCATAATTTCAGAGGCACTCCAAAACCTTTTTAAATAACCTCCTGTTCTCCATATGAAAGTCACTCTTTATTTTTTTCGCAAATTACAATTCTCTTATCCAGAAAAGAGCCTCATCTAAACACTGTTGAAGTTTAACCACATCAATCTAGCTCTAAGAGACTCTCATTACCTTCCTCTAGCTCTAAGTGTCTTTCATTACCTTCTTCTTGCTCTAAGTGTCTCTTGCTACCTTCTGCCCTGAGTGTCTCTCATTATACCTTCCTCTAGCTCCAAGTGTCTTCCATTAGCTTCCTCTAGCTCTAAGAGTCTCTCATAACTTCTTCTTGGTCTAAGTGTCTCTCATTTACCTTCCTTTAGCTCAATATGTCTCCCATTACCTTCCTCTAACTCCACGTGTTTCCCATTACCTTCTTCTAGCTCTAAGAGTCTCTCATTACCTTCATCAAGCTCTAAGTGTATCTCATCACCTTCTTCTAACTCCGAGTCTCTCTCAGTACCTCCATCTAGCTCTAAGTGTCTCCCATTACCTTTCTCTAGCTCCAAGTGTCTCTCATTACCTTCCTCTACCTCTAAGAGTCCCTCATTACCTTCATCAAGCTTTAAGTGTCTCCCATTACCTTCCTCTAGCTCTAAGAGTCTCTCATTACCTTCATCAAGCTCTAAGTGTATCTCATCACCTTCTTCTAACTCCGAGTCTCTCTCAGTACCTCCATCTAGCTCTAAGTGTCTCCCATTACCTTCCTCTAGCTCTAAGAGTCTCTTATTACCTTCTCCTCTTCCATTCGTCTCATCTCCATCTCCCTGCGTCTTTGCCTCTTCCTCTTCCTCTCCAAGTCATACAGCATCTTCTCCTCAGATAGGGTGGTGCGGTACTTCTGGAAGTCAGCCCAATGCTGGAAAAGCACTTTGAAAACTGTCATCTACAAACAAAAAGAGATTGAGGAATCTACAAATGAGAAACAAACGTCTGGCCTGTTTTCAAAAGCAATGTTCCATCAGAGATTATTCTAGGTTTTAACAAGCAGAGGAAGATAGTACCCTTTAGTGTCACATACCATTGGAAAGCTCTTTTCAGTCTTGTTTTTAGTGTTTTAGTAAAATTTCAATTACAGAAATTTGCAATCTTCGGCCCAAATTTGATTGCATGCTTTTTATGCATCATGCACAACAGCATCTGAGAGATGACATTTTTTAGCTGTGCGCATTGTGTTTAGATACTTCTAAGCTATGTACAGCTAAGAACATTCTTACATACCTGGGCTTCTCTGAAGACGTATGGTCCCATTTCCCTGGGTCGTTTGTCTGCGATCTTCTCCGCCATCTCCGGGGTGATATCTATGTGAAGACTTGGAGATATCTCAGACATGATGAAACACCGTAAGATGGCTTGGATCTTCTGATGAATAATCGTCTCATCCGTGTGAGAATGGTACATATCCTAGCAACAGGAATCAACAAGAACACAAAACTGACCACCAGATTTATAACTATAATGAATATTAGAAACAAGTGAGATTGGGGTTTCATACAGGAAGACATTGCCACAGACTTGTCAATGCTTGTCAATGCATGATAAGCACTTAAAGGTACTATCATACTTTGGTAGCATACCGAACAGAAATCTTCACAGATTTACCTATAACTTTACAGGTTATAAAGATGGTGATGGTAAAAACATACAGTTAACAATTTTGCTGCCTGAAATGGTGTATTTATCCAGAAAAGAGTAAAGCGACTAATATAAAGCCATAACAATTTTGAACTTTGTAGGATCAAAAATCCTGTGAAAAGATATTAGAATACTGTGGGCGTTTTGCACTGTTTTCTAAAAAAGTGGGCACCGTATGGGACTGGGAATTTCACAAATGACTGTTACTGTATCTTCCTTATTTTTGCCCATGAATCTGTATTTCTTTGACAAAAACCAAAGTATGAGATTACCTCTAATGTGCATCATTAGAGAAATCGAGGAAGATGATGAGGTTACCTTGTATTTCTGGACCTCAAGCCAGAAGAGCACATCATTCTCCAAGTTGTCGCCTTTGACTGATACAAACTTCCTGAAGTGACTGCAGGTTACAGGGTTCATCAATGCTTGACGGAAGGCAATGATGTCACGTGATGAGGACACCCAACGACCTTCAAGAATCTAGAGACAAGAGAGTCGATTTCACAAATTAAGCCCTGCAATCGATCGTGACTCGAGTTACGAAGGATAACCCCTCATAGGGGGCCTATCCCATGTAGGGCTTGAATGCATATCCTACCATTGAAATTAAGTTATGATCGGTTTGGTGAAATTTACCCCTGGAGGAAAACAAGATGGAAGCTCCTTAAACAAGAGAAAAAGCCTGAAGAAAGAAATTTGAGTCCTTCATCAGCATGTTCAGGTTTCTTAAATCCAGTGCTGGATTTTACCAAACATTGACATTAATCTAAGGATGAGTTGTCAGTATCACCATAGTGATTTGTATTGTGACATATATTTGCTTTGCAATTGGGATTGATCTTATACTTAAGATCAGTCTAATAGTCGTTCGTGAAATCGGCAAAGGGTTCCCACAAAATGTTGTAAAATAATATTCCATGACTGTACCACGACTTCTATTTGCTTCTCTCCAGAATCATTGATACCCTGACTCTGACATAAGTTTCCCAAAATGCAGTTAGGAGTCTTGCTACACGATAATAACAAATTAGAAAGATACTGTAGCCAAGAAAACACTGCAAATCTATGACTTTATCATAAGCCACAGCTAACTTCCACAACTTTTGAGGTCATTTTCAAATTCCTTGAGTTTGTATTAGCCAGGATTTTCCACGAATGTGGGAACCCTGTTTACCACTGTACATCAATACACACCTTATATATAGCCATGGATCGTAGCTTCTTGGCGTTCATTACGTCGCTTACAACATCCTCCATCTTGATGTTGGGCCGTTGCCTCTCTTGGAAGTCCTCCCTCTGTAGAAACATTGGCAGCCACTTGCGCTCCAGGCGTTGTCGGACGTACTTCTGGGCCTCGATCAGGATAGGATCTGGAGGTCTGTCCAGGAGGAGCTTACCCCAGCCGCCACCAGCTTGCATCACCTGGAGAGACACATGTTTCAGATAGGGGGTGAAAGGACTGGGTATGGCTGCCTTGGGGTGAGCTTGCCTTCCAGTTCTATTGATGCTGTTTTGTTGCCGCAAAGTGAGGTAATGTTTTTCCACACGATCGAGGCATTAATAGCGTTCCGCACTAATGACGTCACCCCATGCATGCATCTCACCAAACGTTTGCATGGCCGGTTGCAATGTTTGTCTGAGGTTCGGTGTTATTTTTAGCGCAAGTGCGCAGTGCTATTGCTGCCTTTTTGTGATCTAGGTACCCTTTCCTGTCGTATTTCAAAGTGAAGTAACAATTTGTCTATAACTGTGAGAGACTTCTCTCTATTACTCATGAAGATAAGGGCACCGTTGTGACTTAAAAGATGGCAAGGAACTACTTTTAATTTGGTATAGGCCTCATTCACGGTGCATCCTTCCTGCATTCGAAGCAGTGCAATCAAACCGAGGTTTGGATTCAAAGTAGTCTGGTACCCGTTTTCTTTTGAAAATGTATGTTATTTTTTCCAACGGGTATACAAGGAAGGTGACAAGATCGATGCACTGTGAATAAAGTCTATATATTGTAAGGAGACCGCACGCCATGCAGTTACTGTGCTATAACATCTTGCTTGAATGTAAAGTACTTTTATAAACACAACGCAGATGGAGAATTAAGTACCCTACTACCCAAAATGATCTTAAAATTTATCCTAGAAACCATCATTAAACCAAGACTCTGAGAGGTGAACAAAGAAAAGTTGACTGGATCGGGATTCAAACCTGCGACCTCCTGAATACCGTACAGGCGCTCTACCAACTGAACTATCCAGCCCTACATCGGTGGTGTCCCTAATAGTCAATTATCTTTGTTCGTTTGGCCCTGACTGTCAAATGAACAAAGATAATTGACTCTTAGAGACACCACCAACATAGGGCTGGATAGCTCAGTTGGTAGAGCGCCTGTACGGTATTCAGAAGGTTGCCGGTACAAATCCTGCTCCAGTCAATTTTTCTCTATTCACCTTGCAATGACAATACAGATGGAGTAATTAACTACCCTACTACCCCAAATGATCTTAAAACTGACCCTAGAAGCTAACATTAAACCAAGACTCACTAGATTCTGCTGTGATCTTGTTGCGGGGCTGTTTGGTCCAAAGAAGTACTTCTTGTTCAGGTATTTATTCTTGACATCCTTCGCCTTGGTGTCTCGCTTGTTGGCATCAAGGTATGGCGTCCGTCGAAAGGACTCAATGTCCATCCAACACATCAGGTCTGTGATGGCGTAGTTATCCTCTGGGGTAAGCAGGAAGAAGGAAAAGGATGTAGGTGATGATGATGGTTTGGCAGTAGACATCTAGCAAGATCCAAATATATCTAGGATGACAGACCTACTCCTATTCACTTGATGCCCAGACAAAATATAAATATATCTAGGATGACAGACCTACTCCTATTCACTTGATGCCCAGACAAAATATAAAATGCTTATTAAAGACGGTGGATAATTTAAAGAAGGGAAGTTTTTTGCTTAGAGTTAGGGAGGCCTAAAGTTTCAATTCTAGCAGGATTTTTTCAAAGGCTTTAGCAGACGTTTTGGTCTGATGAAAGAGCAGAAGTTTTTTGCTCAGAGTTAGGGAGGCCTGAAGTTTAAATTCTTGCAGGACCTTTCTCAAAAGCTTTAGCAGACTTTTTTGTCTGATTGAAGAATTAAAAGGAAGAAGCTGTGAGGTGTTCAGGAACATAGAGAGTTAGTAGTAGTCTGTTGCAGACCTGTTTGGGAGACATACCTAGGAACTTGCGGAAGTGCTCCAGCTCCAGCCTATTGTGGATGAGCTTGTTGAAGTCATAGTCTCGGAAGTCTTCGGGGATCTTCTCTCGGAGTGACATGTAGTAGGCCTCCTGCTTGCTCTCTTCATCTTCATCATCAAGCATGAAGTCTGGCGTTGTGATACGCTGTGAAATAAGGATTGGGGGCATAGGTCTTCAAATGAAGGAATAACAGTCTCAGAGAGATCCTAACTTTACAGAGCCTCTCTCTAGCTTACTACAACTACAACTGGATAGCGTCCAGCATAACTGCACATGCTGCCTGACGCGACAGATCTGCCTTCAAATAACACAGGTCTTGTGCTGCAACCTCTGCCTCTTCTACAGAGAACCATTTTGTTGTTCTCTCTCTGGATAACCTCTCACCATGTCCTAGGGTGACCAGATTTTCATTTTACCATGAAATGGTTTCCAGTTTTACAGTTGCCTAGGGATCCATGTCCATGCTTTGAAGATGACCAAACCATCAAATATGGCATTTTCTGATGACTGCAGTGAGTCGGAGCCTCTTGCTTGAAGAGCTGTAATCTAGAGAGTTTCTACCTTAGGCGCGGCGTCCACTGCCGGCCGGTATGTCTACAGGCCAGCCTGTTTGTGGCCGGTAGCTTTTAATCCCCTCCTTACAGGCCGAGCTACAGGCCTCTACAGGCCGAGGTGGCCGAAAGGAGCTCCCTGGCTATGAGATGCCTTTTGTTGTCACTTGTTAATAGCTATTGGGCCACACAATAAGGTTTCTTTAATCCTCTTAATCCCCTATCTGGCCCTTAAAGTCAGCACAATAGGTGTGAAATAAATACCCTCATCAAACTCTTGACGCATACCCCCATGTATTTTTATTCCAGCATGGGGTATTTTCTTTTAAAACCTATGGAGACAGGAGTTGGTATAAATACCAACATAATTACATTTGTAAAAAGGTGTATGGTTTTCGTTTTTGAACCGTGAAAATCGATAAAGGAACGGCAGAGAAAGATTATTTTTCGGTGTTGGAGTACGACTACTATAATTGCGGGTGCACTAATATAAACAAAATTGTAGGCTGTCCTGCCGGTAAAATTGAACAAAATGTTAGTACGAATGGGGTGTAAGTGTACATATGAGGTACATTTATTCTTTGAATTTCGTCTATTTATAACATAACTACATCGTTTTAGAACAAATTATATACCAGGACATAGTAGACTTTGGCGATTTACCGGTTAACTTCACTAAAGCGTTAAACTTACACAGGGCATACGGGCGACAGAGCTCACACAACGGCACACATACACTCTCGATCGCACGGTGCATGCGTGCCTGTACGGCGACCATGCCACGCGGTGTGTGTGCTGTGCCCAATGTTGGCTTGTGGTGGTCGGAATGATTAAACTTGTTTCAGTCCATGCACTATTTTCACTATTCTAAGATACGCAATGTGATTTGCTCAATAGATCAGATAACGTGCAAAAGTGATCACTGTGTGTGAACACGTACTTCTATGGTTCCGATTCTATTTTATTTTATATCTACCGAACGTTGTGCACGAGCGAATGCTTTTCGCAAAGGTCGCGTCGATGTTTCCGTGATATCGACTGATGCAAGTTTACTAGTCTAGTTCTCGACTGCTCTAGAGTCGCCATTGAAGTTACGTTCATGTGATCGCGTAACCAGTCTTCCGTTGCACGCATGGTACATTTTGAGCAGTTATTGTCTGTCTGGTGATTTCGATCGAAGTCAAAATGACCGCGAGTACATGTATTTAGACGGATACTTTTCGACATTAAATTTTTGTTTCGCTGACTATAAAGGAAATCTTCCATAACCCACTGTGAATGTTAATATGGCCATGTTTCTCTCGCTGTCATTGTGGACTATCAAGTAAGTGATACACAGTTGACACTAATCCGCTTAGAACACCTATTCATGTACGATGGGCATGGTGGCCGGAGTGAAGCCTCGCGTCAGTGACTTTAACATGCCGACAGGGATTAGAGCCATACAGGCCCTGTATACCGGTCGAGAGAGCAAGTCAAACAGGCCGAGGATCAAACAGGCCAGACACCGGCTGGGCGTAGTTGGCCTGTAGACATACCGGCCGGCAGTGGACGCCGCGCCTTAGGGATTCTCTATATTGGAGAGCTCCTATCTTAAGGAGCTTCTGTCTTTATACAAGGCTTTTATCTTTGACAGCTGCTATCCCTTATATCTTTTAACTTTTATGGAGCTCCTAAACAGCATCTCTGGAGCCCTTTCTTTACCAAGCTGTCTTAGAGAGCTCTCGTCTTGAAGAGCCTACTTCCTAGAGAATGTCTTCCTGAGAGACTAACCTCTTTGATGAAGCCCCTTCTGGTCAGGTTCTTCAGCTGTCTTGCATTGATGGCATCCAGCTTCCTCTCCTCGGAGATCAACTCAATCTGATGAAAAGATTAAAACAAGAATAAATACTATCAGCTCAGTCTAGCTTACAGCTTATTCAGACTAGCTCCTGATTATTGGAGAAAAGCAAACTTGCTGTGAGACTCGAGTCTGGTCTTGGACTCAAGACCGGATTCAAGACCATTTTTGCCGGTCTTGGTCTCGGACTCGGACTCGGAGGTTCAAGACTCGGACTTGGTCTCGGACTCGGGGTCTGTGACTCAATGACTCGGGCCAAGTCAGGATCAAGACCGGCAAATTTCAACCGTTTTGAGTGTATGCCAACTTTATGTCTTACTGCAAAGACAGTAGCTTTTTGCAATGTCAAAACAGATTTATTAAATCAAATTTGTACCAAGGCCAGTATTTCAACTTGGTGTCTTTGTAATTTTGAAGAAAAAACAAAAGCAAATTGATACAGGTCTATTTGATTGATTATGTACATTTTGTGTACATCAATAACTACATGTGCCGGACTCGGACTCGGTCTCGGACTCATGATGGAGTCAGACTCAGTCAGGCCATAATTGATATATAGCGCAGCTGTTTTCAGCAACACGCTTGGTGACCTAACACAAGACCAAAACCACTTCAGCCATGAATTGTGGGAGACATTCGAACGGAGTGTGGACGGTGGGTTGTGAAAAATATTACCTGGTTCCAAACAGCCCCTGATAATTGGGACCTAGTCTGAATGCAGGATGAATGAAATATTTAAATACAATGGTATAAGGCTTCCGTTCAATGGAGGATTGTTGCAATCGCAGGAAGAATGCCCAAGTGGTAGAACGCTAGGTCCAGTCATTTCAGTCAGATGGTGCAATGAGTCTCTAGCTCAAGTCCTGTGGTCGATTTCACAACGATTTGAGATTCATCTTTTAAATGAGTTGTTCATATTTCACAGCTAGTACTGTGACATCAAACTTTTTATTTAAGATTTAAACACATGTTGCGATTTGTCTTAGTCTTTTGTGAAATCGAGCCCTGGTGCAGTCTGAACCCAACTCCACCCAAAACCAACCGGATGAACAAGTTGAAGAAGTAATCCATCTATTCTCACCTTATTGTAAAGCACCATATCGCTACTCTTCATTTTCGTCCAGGGATTCAGCAGCATCTCCAGGATGTGTTCTTCCGCCCCGTCAAATAGTTCTTCAAACGGGGGAGCCACTTCACGAAAAATCTGGGCTCTCACATCAGTCGGACACTCAATGTCGTAGAAGCAACATTGGACAATGAACTTTGAATTGATAGCCTGTCAAAGAGTAGAGAGAGTGCACACGATATAAACTTTTCTTCTTAAAAACTTTTCCTGCCAAAATTTTTATAAATTCAAAATGCTTAAAACAGCAAAAGGTTCACTGTGCAGGTTCACTTGCATTTTGAGAAATTAAAAACCTATAAACATATTCTTCTCACATCAAGATAATGCTAGAATATACAATGAATGCGTTATTATAATTATAACTTTTGGATGCTATTTTGGATGGGAGAACACAGAAGAATTCGTAACAATCTTGCAATAGGCCTTAATATTCACGGCGCATCCATCCTGCATTTAAAGCAGTGCAATCAAACCAAGGCTTGGATTAAAAATAGTCTGGTACCTGTTTCCTTTTAGAATGGGAGACTTATTAGACATTGGTGGCCGGAGACTGAAGTCTCATTTTGTTATCTCTGAGCATGCACGCGCAATTGTGAGCATGTGATCGTTGAAGACCCAACTCCAAAGTCTCCCATTGGTGTTCAGAAGGGTATACAAAGAAAGTGACAGAATGGCTGCGCCATGAATAAGGCCTATTGGACAGCTAAATAAGCAATTTAGCAACGTCTCTCCACTCATTCTGAGATGACAAGAAAGATTGGGGCTGATGTTTGTACCTGTGCTTTCCTGCATAAGCTGAATGAATCAAAGACGTCAGCATAAAAGAGAGCATGATAGTCCTGAAGCTCATGCCAGCAACTCAGGCAGTTGACATAGGCCTACGAACAGAGAAACAAAACAATTATATCATTCCTCAAACCATCCAAATAAAATATAATTTGAAACAAATTGGCAGTATTGATAATTTTTGGCTCAAGTGTGTTGGTCAATATTGCAAAGTTGACTTATGATAGATCCATATCCATGGACTGATCTAATTTGTGAAGATTTCCCAATCTTCAATTGGATATGTAGCATTTCACCAGCTATCAAACTGAATTGCTAAGAAGACCAAAGTCATCTTCCCTATCTACAGACGATGAACCAGTATTCTTCAAATTCCTATAGGTAATTGGGAAATACATCAGGTAACTGCCCAGAACAGACAAGATTTCCTATAACTTCCTCCCCGGGAACACCTACAGCTTCCCAATCCTTCATGCAGATATTTTCTTCTCTTTAAGGTCTAGTGCGATGATCTATAACTTTTTACTCCAAAACTTACTTGATTGTCCAGTTTCTCCAGGTAAGCCATGAAGAAGCCACCAGCCTTCTTCTCATGGTAGAGACACTCCAGGAGGCTCTCCATCCGATTACCTCCCAGGAACTCGCTCTCCTCTGAGGCAATGCTGCTTGACGTCGAGGAAGCTGAGGTGGGCCGCTTCGGTTTGTAGGGCGTCTTTGGTCTGAAGAACAGGAAAGAGTTTTTATTAACCATTACTCCCCATCAATCACGAAGAGCCAAAGCCTGATTCTTAACATCATCTGCTGTCATGGATTGAATCAGAAATATCAAACAGTAAAGGAGTTGTCTTACCTTCCTCTGCCTTTCTCTTGCTCAATCTCCTGAACTCCTCCAGAGCCTGGTCTCTCATTGCTCATCCCACCGCTGCTACCAACTCCCTCATTGGTTTGCTGCATCTCTTGAAAAGCTCTGTCGCTACCAGAAGCCCTGCCGCTGAGACTCTTGGTCTGGGATGCCATGGGGGACTGCTTCTTGGGAGGAGTCGGTCTGATCCCGGATCCGATGCTGATGGTGATGTTGCGGGGTGTTGATGGGGAAGCTGTTTTGGAGTGGTGGGCGGGTCTCTTAGGGGATACGGAGGTCATGAGACTGGAGATGGGGAGACTCGGTAGACTCTTGCTCCTGTGGCTTGCACGGGACTGAGGTGGGCTTGGGGACTGTTCACTTCTTGTTGAAACCTGAATAAAAGGATAAAAGTAGAACGTTTAATTCACATAATCAAAGATGCTGGTAATTTGCCTCAACGAGACCACTGATCTTTAGACAAAGGGGTTGGTGTTTGGTGCTATCTCTTACAACAATGCAGAAATGTTGATAGACAAATCACAATGCCCAAACTGGCCGTGATGATCCTGTGCTGACAACCACAGTAACCTTGTAACAAATGGAACCACAGCGTTGAGAGAATCTGTCCATTTTGAAAATTTCTCTAAAACTGGACTTAGAGTGTTGAAAAATTGTATTCACTCAATACCTCTGTTGGTTGAGCGGTGCTGTGCCTGAGCCTCGGCCAGCATGTCTTGGGTCTCAGAGGGAGCAGGGTAACAGTCTTAGGCTCAGGGTGAGGACTGCCACTGCTGTTGAGAAGTTTCTGCCGATTGTAGATGGGGTTACTGGTGTTGTTGCTGTTACTGCTGCTGTAGTTGGTGTACATTTCACGCATGAGAAATCGAGGTGCCCTATTAAAGGAAACAATTAGCAGGTCAAAAAGTGATGAATATTTCGACTGGGTCAGAATCTGAAGCTACATGTAGAATGCTGTGGCCTAGTGGTCTGTTTGTGTCAAACTCAAGGTCTTGTGGTCAATCTACAGATTGTAGGTTCGAATCCAGCCATGGGAATGGTGCTTGCGTCCTTGGGCAAGACGCTTTGTCACATATTGCTCCTCTTCACCCAGGTGTAAATGGGTACCTGTGAGGATAGAGATGGCTTTGTGGTTTGATTAGCCTCTGTGCACCAAATATGGTAGCACAGGGCTGTATGTACTCATTCCATTAACGTATGGCACAGCATGTATGGTCAACAAACTAATTGTGCCATTCTTTTGACTGTATATTTACAACTGTTCCTCAAACTTGAATAACATCAAACTTTGTATCCTGGATAGGAAAATACATAAAGTTAGGACATACTGTGCAACTTTATAAGGACCCATATGTAGTCAACATACCAATAGAGGAGAAGTGGTGTGACCATCTCGGCATGAAGGCTGGCCAGTTTATCCATGGTCGTCCACTTGGATGGCGCATCAAGACTCAGTGATCGTAGCACCTCTCGAGGGAGCTCACAAAGACCACCTGCCTTCAGGTACTTGTCCCGCAACTGGCTGATGAAACTTGGAAAACAAGAAAAGAAGACAAAAAATGACCTCAGTTGGTGGCAGAAGAATCTGTCAGACCACACTTTCAATTTAATAAGTAAATCTGTATGGCTTGAGGTTAGATCTAAACTAACTTTCTCTATAAACAGGCCCCCCTAACTTTAAGCTTTTGTCTAAACAATTGAGACCTAGGAAGAAATCCAGACATACTGTTGTTGTGTGTCCTTCTCTGCGATCATCTCTCCTCGATCCACATCCAGCCAGAGGTTCCAAATCTTCTCTCCAGCTGTGCCCCACAAGAATCTCTTGAATCCATCCGTCCCTCTCTTGTTGCTCAGATCAAAACTGTACCTCGGCTTGGAGAAGAAAGGGTCTGACCGCTCGTTGGAGTCACTTTCGTTGTCGCTGTCAAATAAAGAGTCATCGTCAGCCCCGTCCTGGCCTGTGGTTGCCACAGAGATTCGGCTGTTTGATCTCAAGTCATCCAGACCGTTCTTCAGTATGGAGGGTCTCTTGAGGTTAGATAGTTGGGCGACTTCCATGGAGCATAAGGCTTCCTCCGTCAAGTCAACACAATGGATGTCTAGCGACTGAAGCATGTTCTCATCGATGTAGCTGTTGATTTCATCGTCAGAGAGACCATTTGATACTACGTGGATGGCGGTCTTCATAGCGAAGGAGACAAGGATAGTGGCCATGTCTTCCAACGTGGAGACTCGGAGAGGTTTAGGCTCCAGTTCAGGTAATTCCTCCTCATTTTCATTGTCGCTGGTGTTAAGCTGCTGGCTCTCCGCATCAAACCCGCTCTCAGCACTCATCTTATCATCCTGATCTTCCTCCTCCAACGATTCCTGTGTTGCTAACTTCGTCTTTTCAGACATCGGCGCTACATGCACAGGCCCTGCATAGCTTCGAGGGCTGGTTATGTTCTCCGCGACGACACAAGCATCGTCACCAATTGGTGGCCGCCATGGTGGAGGCGAGCGTAACCTCGGCGGACTGTGGAACAATTTATCACTGTTGGGAAGATCCTCAACGCTGGCTGGGTCAAAATTGGGGTTGGTGAAGGAATCCTGCCTCCATGGACTTCCGATGCCACTGTCTGCTGTAGCCTGGTCCCACACACTCATAGAGGAACTCAGAGGTCTACCACTCATTGAGCTCATCGGTCGAGCACTCGAAGAGCTGAGCGGCCGGCCACATGCTGAACTGATCGGCCTTCCGCTTGCTGGCCGCGAACTGCCAAAACCATCAGAGCTCCTCATTTGCACTGAGTTTGTCGTGGCGGTGCCTGATTCCATTTTGACATGGCTAAACCACTCCTCCGACTGGGTAGGCTGGGCATCACCCATACACACAAACATCTGTCGCATGGCTATTCCCTGCTCGTCCACTTTAGGTGGCTCAACAACGGGAGGCTTCTCAATGGCAAACGGTTTATAGTTTGGATCAATGAAGAGCTGAATGGGAACATCGCTGTCCTTAGCAGCAATCTGAAAACAAAATATACATTGATTCAATGATTATTCTTGAAAGATGTGAGGCTTTACATGGTGACAATTGGTATGTGGATCTGTTTGCGGAAACACAAGCAAAAATTGTTCATACTTTTGCACTTCTATTTCGTTCGCACATCTTGTAACGTCTCAATGTTTTGACTAGTCTGAGACCGAAACAGAAGTGCGAAAGTACGAACAATTCTTACATGGTGTTTCCGCAAACCGATCCACAATGATTCTTCTTCTTCTTATCAGTGTCCATCACACACATCAGATGTTGTTGTGTTTCAGCCAAAGCTGGACACAGCTCCTTGCAATATTATTTGCATTGAGATTGAAAAACACCGCCGCCGCTTCTTTTTTTAATCAAAAGAGGGCGCTACTCAAAAACTTTCAGATTACTTTATAGATTAGGACTGTATCATATATACCTCAACTTGGGAGACCAGTTTAGCCAATCTAAATTCCAAGTAGGAATCACTCTGTAGAAATGCTGGTAATCGCTCCTCCTTGATCCACTGGATTCCTTGCTCCTTGTTGAGACACTGAAAACAGGCAAACACCATCGATTGAATATCAATTTTATAGAACTCCTGCATGGGCTAGGAACGTACTTGAACCTGCCATAGTTTAATTAACACAGTGTAGTACTGTATCTCTGACTGAATTATTTCTTTAACCCTTTAACCCCTTGAAGTTTGACTATTAGCTGCCTGAAGCCATAATAAATACCACAATCTGTAGTATTCCTAAATTCCTAAAATGGTGTGGTGACACCATGGGCCTGTTTGTTTCACGCAAAGGATCATGAATCCTTCGGATCCGGATCCCATTTTAGCGTACCCTGCATAGGAGGTGGATCCGAAAAAATGGGATCCGGATCCGAGGCTTCGTCCGAAACAAACAGGCCCCATGTATAATAGATCTAATAAAGATCTAATTGCTTTGTGAAATGCTGATTTGTATTGTGACATCACACATTTCATAGCAATGATTAATCCACACTCAAGTTCAATCTTTAATAGTGCTTTGCGAAATCGGCCCCTTGGGACTTACATGTAAGTCCTGCAACCTTACAAAACCATTATAAAATGGATTGTAATCATCAAATAACCACAAGGGAAACTGACTGAATTAAAAGTCATTGAAAAGTGAACAAAGAAAAATTGACTGGAGCGGGATTCGAACCGGCAACCTCTTGAATACTGTAACTAGGTATATTCAGGTTGTCCCCGGTTCGAATCCCGCTCCAGTCAATTTTTCTTTGTTCACTTTTCAATAAAATGGATTGTGTAAGAAAATAATTAAAGAGCATCATTGGTACGAAGTGACAAAACCAGTTACCGAATGTAACAAATTTGGTTATTGGCACAGAACAGGTGGTATTTTTGAAAATCCTAGGTATAAACTCGGAGCTGAAATGTTGTAATACCTGGACTGTGAAACTCGTCTTGACATCAAAATCTTCCTCGGTAAACTGCGGCCCAGTAGGAGGTAACTTGGCACCAAGTGGCAGCATGGCCTTCCTGAGCCTCTTGGTGGCGCCATAGATGGGATTAGGCTTCTCTTGGGAGCGGATTAAGGATTTGATCTTTTCCTTCAGGGCCTGTTTGGCAGATGTGACCACCTCAAAACCCCTCTTCTCTTTGTTGAAGACCAGGGGCTCTGGGAAGGTCTGGGGGAGAGAGGGAAAGTTGAGGTAGAGAAAGAATCAAAAGTACATTTTGGTGACAAGTCGAAATATACACCGATCCGATGGTGCGACCATGGAGGTAGGAAACAACCACTATTACTGCAGCGTCCCAGCCTGCCTTTTGTCCGGCAACAAAATTTACAACTGCCACACTCTATTTTTCAGGGTGTACGTCCCCTGATAAGGAGGGCGTTAATCTGCAGTATAGAATGCGGCGGAGAGTTTGTTGCCGGACAAAAGGCTGGCGGGGACATTGCAGTAAAGGCGGATAGTATGTTGTGCCGTCGGATCGCTGTATAGGGCGCGTCAAGTTTTATTTCTTGATTGGGTTGGACTATAGGCAAATTTGAGAACCTGGTGATGAGGGACACCAAGGCAATATTACCATGGGCGGCAGTAATAACTAGGGACATCAAGACAATGACCAGTTCACAATGAACATAAACTATAAGGAGTTTTGGCTGGCATACTGATTTTGTTTACCAAGGATTTTGGTGCTTAATCAAATTTTGGTGCTTATAAGCAACTCTATGAAATTGGTACCCAGGAGAAGCAAGGGAATGAACAGGGGCAATGAAGCACTGACCATACGTACATAGCTAAAGGCAATAGAATATTGTTGTTGTTTTTTTAGAATCTCAGAATGAAGCAAAATCAACAAATATTTTACTGATATACATTTTATCTGAACAACTGCATTGACACAGAAAATGATTCAAAGGACAAAGACTTTAAGCTGAGCTGATAAGCCTTAGAACATGTAGAAAGATGATAAATGCAGAAAACCACAAAGATGTAATTTTTGGAATGGATTGACTTACGGGAAGCTGAAGGAATGCATTGAAGTAATCCACAAACAGACTGTCAGTGGCAAGGAAATCTTCCTGCAATGGACAAACAAAAACACAATCAAGAAATGTTATTTTTTTTAATCAGGGGTTCAATTTCACCAAACTCATCATAACTTACTATCAATCGTAGGACTTACGATGCATTGCAGCCCTACGTAGGATATGATGGGTTATCCTTCGCAACTCGAGTTACAATCGACCATAGGCTTCTTGATATCAATGAGGATATGTGGAAAATCTGTTCCTAGCATGCCTAGATGGGGTGACTGCGAGACAATACCTACATCTGTAAATGGCTGGACGTACAATTACCTATCATCAGGGCTCGAAATAGTACAAGCCCACTGAAGAAAGTCAAGCTCTCCGGGCTAGCTAGCTTCTTTTTTCGGCTTGTAAAAAAAGTAACCTACACTGTAGATGTGCATTGTATACCTGTCATTGCCTGTCAAGGTTTTGATCAATAAGCTTTTGGGGATTAAATAAATATAAGTACAATGAAAAACGGAAAATGAAAACTGCTTTGCACTGATTCTAGCGACTTTTACACAGTACTGTAATGTAGCTACAGTCAAGTTACAGTACCAGAGGCTTTTTGTGTTTGTTGTCAACTCTAATTTAATCTTTCAAAAAAAACCTGCATTATATTTTATAACATAATGATATTTTTTTTAATGTAGCCAGGGATTTAGGGACTGTAAACATGTCAGTGGAATTGAAGCCGTGTCAGATGCATTTCTACTTAGAACTAGAATAGTCATTGAAAAGTGAACAAAGAAAAATTGACTGGAGCTGGATTCGAACCTGCAACCTCTTGAATACCGTACAGGCACGTACTCTTGTCAACTGAGAAATCCATCCCTATGTTGGTGGTGTCCCTAATAGTCAATTATCTTTAATAGTTTGGCAGTCAGAAGCCATGAAACCACTCACATTCTGCTACATGTATATAATAAGGATCAGTTTAAAAGTTGAAAAATAAAAAAGAGAAAAGAATAACTAGACCTGTGTTTGTTGGTAACAAACACTGAGCTGTTTCGCGTATGTTTTATAGAATATAAAAAACAAACTTGTACACAGTTAATGGCCTAGAGAAATAGCAGTGTCTTAATTGTCATAAACAACTTTCAAGAGTGTCGTCACTCATCCATCAATACAAGTACATGTATACAGATACATACACACGGCCGCAAGAAACACAGAAATGGCCAAGTGCACTATAGGTCAGTGCACATAGTATGTATGGTTGTGCATATGGGCAGTGCAAACAGCAAAATGATTGATTTTCTAGCTTGTCGTGCTCCGTTCACGTGTACACAATTGGCCCACTACTACGGATAGCATATCAGCGGTCTAAAAAGTTCCAAAGCCCGTGTTTTGTGTTATGTTTGACGCTAAATGGCCAAATTAATTATTTGAAAAATCACTAAAAAATCAGCAGATTACTTCATCATGACGTCACTTCACATTAAGGATATTAGTACCATTTGCTACCTATCCATCAAGTTTCATTACAATCAGATATTCGCTTATATGTGTTTCTGGGAAAAAATGGCAAAATTAAATATTAAAAAATCAATAAAAAATCAGCCAATGACGTCATCGTGACGGCATTTCACATTTAGGATACTAGTGCCATTCCCTACCTACCCACCAAGTTTCATCACCATCGGATATTCCCTTATATGTGAATCTGAAAATCGGCTTTTTGATGACGTCATCATGACGTCACAACATTTTTGTAAATTGTGGCATATGCCTATAACCTAACAAACATTTTACCGAAAGAATTTCGAAATTGCGATTTGTCGTTCAGGAGATATAAAGAAAAGGTCCAAAAATTGAATAATTCGTATAAAATCACACGATGACGTCATCGACACGTGACTGCAATTTTTGTCTATAACACGTCCCCATATACTTGCATACCAAGTTTGAGTTGCATCGGACTTGCCGTTCCGGAGATAAAGAGCCCTAAAATTTGCACTTTTATGATGACGTAATTGTGCACGTGATGACGTCACGATGACGTACATACGCGGGACACTATTCGGGGTGGTGGTCTAACTATGTGCCAAGTATAAAGTTGATCGGAATTGGCATAATGATAGAAGTGGCTCTTAGAAAACCCCTGTGTTATGTCTATGGGAAAAAAGTGGAAAAAGAAAAAAAAAAAAAACTAGAGATTGTGTCTGTTGAAAACAGAACACATGGCTTTTCCGTTTTATGATATTAAAAAATTGTCAAAACATTATACACACAAAAACATTTGATTAAGATATTATTAAGCTTTATACTTTTGAAGAGTGCACCTTAAATCTGAAGTCACTTGACTTGGTCATGTTTGTGTCACAGGGAAAGACCTTGCCTAACATTTACTTTTGCTGAAAGAATCATGATCCTAGCTCTTACAACTTTTAAATGAGGAGCTACTTCCTGTTTGACCGGAAGTAGAGGTCACAGAGGTCAAGCAATGTGACACAAATGAAGGAAATTGCCTCACATTCACTTTTGGGGCATTTCCACGGTAACTTTCGTTACATTTTTAGGGGTTTTAGTACACTCAAATGACTCTCACAACTGATTGCATAGGTTTCAACTGTCAGACTTTTTATTATTTGAACACTATAACATAGGTTGTTGAAACATATGAAAACAAACGAGAAATCTTTTTTTTTCTTTGAGTGACAATGGTTCAAACTTTGGTAACTTACGTTACATGAAAAGGACATGCCTTATTTTTGGAAAGACTAGATTTAAAAGTCTCCTCATACTGCACATGGAATAATAAAATTAATAAATGCTGTTTGTTTGTTGGCATGTTAACTAGTTATAAATGGGGTAAGAAGGAAAATCCATTTTACGATTTTGATGATATAACCTAAAATAGCGGTAACTTACGTTACGGTAACTTACGTTACAGTTTGTCCATTCAACAACAAACTGCATGAAATGCTTTGAATTCACAAATTTTATTTTAAATCAAATTGCTTTTGCTGGCAAAATTAATTTTAATGTCTTCTTGACATATGATGCCAATTAAATTTGCATAAAATATTGATTGGAAACTTAATTTTAAAAGTAATTGAATTTAAAATGGATTTTATTATGCAGTATGCGCATGTGAACCTGTCGTTCGCTGACATGGTCATGTACAATAAGTTTATACAAGTATTTAAAAAAAATCCTGAAAAACATAAATGTCCCATTCCCGAATACTGCATTCACCAGGTATTGAGCTTGCGTAGTGGCTTTCCCATGGGCATTGCATTTGTTTTAGGCCTTCTAAGTATCTCATCTATAAGTCGTCACAATTTACATGTAGCAATTTCACTGCCTGGTTGTCTCTCTCCTCTCTATGCTCTTTCTATTAGCCCTGGAACATGTTAAGACCCATTCCTCTCTCTTTCATATTGGCACATTTCCATACATGAGCAGCTTGCCTCTTGTTGTTATTTCCACACTGGGCTTTTTAGTGCTTGATAATTAAGCATGCATATACTTGGAGGTATTTTGGCTCTGTTGAAAGAAAAGAAAAACTGACATTTGAAATTTAAGACTTGTTTTCAAATGTATTGAAAAAGATGCTGAATCTACTAAAGACATTTGATGACAAAATGTGATTGAATTGTTAGAAAATTTTCCCTGAATTTAAATGCCCCCCAAATTACATAGGATATAAAACTATCCTTTAATGCTAAATCATCCCCAAATAATAATTAAAAGTGCAAGATAATGAATTTGTATACAGCATAATTGTACAATACATGAAATTTCTTACTCACCAAAGCAGGACATTTATAAAAAAGAAGCTAGAAGCTGTCATAAGCCGAAAGACAGTTCTTGTCTTAGTGATAATCATTACATGTATAAACCATACATACATACATGTACATGTACCATGTACACGTTTTCTACGTACATGTATGTGTTCTAAAAATAGAAAACATGTTTGAAGTAACAGTAAATTGGTTACATTGAGGGGGAAATCTACTCTAAACACTGTCTTCTATTGTTTTATGTTGCTATTTATTACGTTTAATGCAAGTCATGAGCATTATATACACGTATGCATAGGTTTGGCACAGTAACTTACGTTACGTTGAGGTAACTTTCGTTACACGGTAACTTACGTTACAGATTTTGGCAGCTATTTTTTCCTATGTGGGTACATCTTGGTATGTTCCAAGGTTTCTATTTTATTTGTCATGCTTAGAAGGAGGAGAAAAATAATTGCCAGATTTCAAATCCAACAAATAAACGTGTGATGTGAAAAAATGCATGTTTTGGTAACTTACGTTACATAGCCCGAAAGACCAATTTTAAGATTTTCTGCTAACTTCTATGAGCAAGATGAATAAATACAGTTGCTTGGATATGAAAGGTTACATATCTGACAATACAAAAGTGAATTATTCCATTGAATACTGACTGGCAAATAAAGCAAATGACTGGTTGTTACATTTGCACTATTTTAACACAATATTTGGGGGGAGAGAATCACAGAGGTATTCATGATTATGGGGGGGAATGGGAAATAAATTTGAAAATTTTTTGTCTTTTCCATATATCTTGGGTTATGTACAACAAGTTAAGATGACATTTGGAATGAGAAATGCCATTTCAATTTTTAAGGCCATGTCCCTATTTTCATGGAAATGCCCTTTGGTGAAAGAATCATGATCATAGCTGTAACCACTTTTAAATGAGGAGCTACTTCCTGTTTGACCAGAAGTAGAGGTCACAGAGGTCAAGCAATGTGTCACAAAGAAAGACCTTGCCTAACATTGATATTTGGTGAAAGAATCCTGATCCTAGCTCTTACCACTTTTAAATGAGGAGCTACTTCCTGTTTGCCCTGTACAAGTCAATGGGCTATAGCGTGAAAAATATTTTAAAAATCATAAAAAAAAAAAAAAATGACGCTGTCTTGACGTAACTTCATAATTACAATCCCGAACCTCCAATTCACCAATGTACCAATTTTCAAGGCCATCGGCCGTTCCTACTTTGTGTTATAAAAATCGCATTTTTTATGACGTCATGATGACGTCACTGATTTTTTGTCTATGCAGTGTTCATCTATGGTGTATGCTGAAGAATTATCAAAAAGAAATTCAAAGATATCTTGTTTCGTTTACTAGATACCGTTAAAAGAACTTTAATGACCCAAAATTTCAATAAATCATAAAAAATCAGGGAATGACGTCATAATGACGTCATTGCAATTTTTCGATATAACACTTCCCGACTTAGATACATACCAAGTTTCAACTCAATCGGACCAAGGGTTCGTTCATAATTGATGTCTGAAGTTTGCCCCTTTAAGACACTGTCACGTGACACCTGATGACGTCATGATGACGAATAGTTTCGGCACACATTGACCCTATGGGGACTTTGTTTTGACCAAGTTTGGTTAAAATCGGCAGTTTAAAAGTGGCCAAAGTGCCACCGAGAATGCACATGTGCAAAGTCTATAGAAATTCCAACGACAAGAAGAAGAAGAAGAAGAAGAAGAAGAAGAAGAAGAAAGTAAAAAAAAATCAGAACAAAAACAATACCTTTTCCATTGAACATGGAAAAGCCAAAAAAAAAAAAGGAAAAAATAAAAAAAAAATAACAAAAAACAAAAGCTGTTCCGCTGCATGCGAAACAGCTAATAATTGCTTTTAGCAGTGTCTAGCAACTATAACCAGCCTTCCATTAAAAAGCTAACTTTGCTTCTCAAATTCCTTGATCTATACTTTGATCCTGTAATGGACTCCAGGATTTCAATTAAATCCCTTCGGTCCACTGCGCTTCTCACCTCCCACAAGTATTCATAACAAACTCAGTTCACAATCAAAGTTATTAAGAAATTCTTTCTGTAACACAAAACCCAGCCAAACAGGTCACGGTCCTGGCATTCATAGAGCCTACAGGTAATTAACGTCACAGAAACTCAACTCAGATATTTGATCTCGTTACAACTGAAGTACAAAGAAAGTAATATTGGATTCTTCGCTAACACAAAACATATTTATACAGACTCGATGACTTCAATTCCTCGAATGAGAAGATTTGTCCTCAAATTCTTAAAATGGAACAGAAAATTCCTCTTCACTCAAAACAAGATCCATTAGCGTTGGTTTATTAAATATATTTACAGGTCTGTGTACCCGGCTTGGGCAATTAGTTTCTGTGAGCGTGATGAAGTGTACATCACCAAACTTGTACCAGTCTATTTATTCTTTGGCACTTTGCAATTACTAGTTATCCTTCAAATTAGAGTGAAACCAATCAATCATTCAACAGAAAATACAACAATTGGTTTAATAAAATTGTGTAAAATGGAATGGTACAAGTTTACTGAAATTGGCACAAGACATATATATGCTCATAGAGGTTATTCAAGGGACGTGTCGTCAAGCACAGTGATTGCACATGCGAAACAACACGTTTCAGTGCACACGCAACGTACATGTATAGTGTCCTACGGGTAACCATGGCCAACGTCGAAAAGCCGTTTTGACGGCCAATTACGTGATTTTATGACGTTGGTGAATAAACTCTATACAAATCATGCATTCACGTCGGGTATATACGCTTTCATCAACATTTTTTGCTACATGTATTTTGTGTTCAGTTCTATTGTTTTTGTTTCCTACAATCAACAAATAATCACAAGGGAAACTGACTGAATTTGTTAAAGTCATTGAAAAGTGAACAAAGAAACATTTACTGGAACGGAATAATTCGAACCGGCGACCTCCTGAATACTGATAGGAGCTCTACAAACTGTGCCATCCAGCCCTACATTGGTGGTGACCCCAATAGTCAATTATCGTTTTTTTTGTTTCTTTTTAAAGTTCTTTATTTATATCCATTTATTTCTTTTCAGAATTTGTAGGCCTATTTTGGCATGCAGGGAAATCAACCCAGGCTCTTGTCCTTCAAAAGTTCCAAATCAGTGTCTGGTATACTGTAGGCATGATAGGGTAGCTGTACATGTAGGACACACCAGTCCAAATTTAATTTTGACTGGAACGCTGAGGTCTTGTGTTTTGTGGACAAGTGGATCAGATTGCTGAAACATTATCCATGTTGCAATTATATTCAGGTTACACTACAGTACAGCAATGGCACATGGCAATCCCAAGGAACAATAATCTGCTGCAATGCCATTCTTTTCCGAAAGAAAAAGATTTCTTTTCTAGGTCTTATAGTGACTGTAGACCAAACAGCAATGGATATGGGTGCAGCTTTAAGCTGTAGTAAAAGTTAATACAAGTAATAAACTGCGGCAAACTGCTCATCAGCCAAAATGACCTTGGGCCAATTTCTGGAGCTGCTTATACATGTAAGCACCAAAATTTGCTTTTAAAAGCACCAAAAACCTTGGTCAATAAAATCAGTTTGCATTGCCAGCCCAAACTCCTTGTGAATGTTATGCTCAGGAAACAATGGCCGAATACAAGTCAAAAGCACTAAACATCACATGAACATTTGGTTGGTAACCCTGATGATTAGTCAAGAAAGGCTTTTCATGCTTTTATTAAAAGCAAGTTTTGTGCTTAAGCAGCTCTATGAAATTGGCCCCTAAAATATATCAAATGCTTGGAGTTAAGAGGGCCTGAAGCATTTCAATCCTAGCAGGATCTTTCTGGTTTAGATTTTGAGAAAGATCCTGCTAGGATAGAAATGGGTCAGGCTCTCCTAATTCCAAGCATTAATAAAAGTGTTTGGTATGTAATCTAAAATAGATGAACAGAATGTAGATTAATAACAGGCAATAAATAACTGAGATTCAAAGGAAAAACTGTAATTATTTAAGTTAAAAATCTTAACAAATCTGAATAAAATCAAAGTTTTGTTGTTAAATGCACAATTGAATGTAAAATAAAACCGATTGGTTTTAACTGCAAACAGTAAAATGCTGTATGAAGGCAACATTTGTAGTTTTAACTTTACAACTTATCCCCCCCCCCCTGGTTGCTGGGCGGTTGAACTCAATTGGATTTAAATAAAAGGCTGTCTGAACATGAAACTGTTTTAGCCATTTCATGATAGCATTCATAATGACAATATGACAGGTGTCATTTAGGACCTGTTTGTTTAATGCACAGGATCGCGGATTCTACTGATCCGGATCCCAATTTAGCGTACCCTGCATAGGACGTGGATCCGTAAATGGGATCCGGATCTGCAGGATTCGTCATAAACAAACAGGCCCTTGGACTGCTGATTAGTGCGATCCCAGTGCTTTGTAACAATGAAGTGTGTTGTTGTCATGGGAGAAAAATATCCTTCACAGACTACCAGTGTCTTTCACCGGTTCCCTGGTAGCTGTGAGTTCATGTACTAAGAGACAATCATCCAATCGGTAAACTGACCCAATTCAACTGAAGTGGTTGCTAGGGTCAACGGTTGGTTGTTAATGGGCATTTGTAACTTTGAACTGAGGCTGAGTCAATATAATCAGAATCGACTAAATGTCGGCTCACTTTTGAAATCCCAACGCTGATCTCGTAAAATATACAGATGCTGGTTAGAAATGGCTATGATAGCACAGTAGCCCTGTTACTTTAGCAACCATATACAATTGGCAACATTATAGTCCTGATGATGTCAAGAAGTGACAGAGGCTAATGATGTGATTGGCTGGCCGTGGTTATTGAAACTGGGGCTGGTTATAATGACGGGCAATTCAATTTGTTTGACAATTACTGCTTTTGTGTGAGCACACTAAACATATCAATCAATTTAATGGCAACCCATGCTATTAACGTTTCAAAGATCGTCTGCTTTATTGAACAGGTTTATGGTGCTGTGCAATTTTGTGCATCATGATTGTGAATAACTTGTCTGGGAAATGAGGTGACTCTAAATGAATTGGGTGTATTGGCTCGATGTCAGTAAGCTCTGGCTATCTTCATTCTGTTGGGAGTTTTTGTATCAAAAAAGATGGTAATAAAAATAATTAATGAAAAATGTCAATTTACAATGCCTCCAAAAATCAATTTTTTAAAAGGCTTAAAGGTAATAGGCCCTATTATACTTGAATTGGTTTTTATCAAAGAAATACAGACTCATAGGCAAAAATATCAAGACAGATGCAATAACAGTCTTCTGTGAAAATTTCAGTCCCATACGCAGCCCACTTTTTGAGAAAACAGTGAAAAACAGCTGTATTTCTTTTAAAAGTCTTATCTATTTTATTTTTGATCTTTTAAAAGATCAAAAAGATTTTTGGTTGTTGTATTACTAATTTCTGGATAAATACACCATTTCAGGCAGAAATTTTGTAACAGTATGTTTCTACCATCACCATCTTCATAACCTGTAAGTTATACGTAAATCTGTGAACATTTCTGTTTTGGATACAGTATAATCTAAATGTGACTATTATGTAATACATGGTGTCCATACATGTAACAGCAGACACATGACACCAACCCTCTATAGCTAAAACATTGAACAGCCAGGGACAGATCCAGGGGGCGTGGGGGTGCATGCCTCCCCCCTTTTCTTCCACTTGCAGAAAAAAGGGGGGAAAAAGAAAAAGAACAGAAAAAAGAAAGAAAGAGGTGTATTATAGGCTAAAGACTCAAAAAGAGAAGAAAGAGGGCGGGAGACAAAATTAGCTAGTTTTTATCACCCCGAAATGCATCCGTCGCTATTGAATTGGTTCATTTTATTTCCACAACCCCCCCCCCCCCCCCCTCCTTTGGAAATTCCTGGATCCGCTCCTGACAGCATCACCATGCAACACATAGATGCCAGAACTTCGTACATGTAGCTGGATTCATTTCTCACATCATTGGCAATTTCTTTTCATTAACCAAAGATTCCATGAAGCCAATTTACATGACTATACCTAAAGGCAAGTTATGTAATCTGGCAAATATTTAGCAATCACACACCAACTCTGTGAGGCCTACCGGTAATTTAATAATGATTGTTGTGAATACAGTCTACATCTGATAACAATAGCTCCGCTATGCTCACTGGGTATGGGAGAGACTGGCGATTAATTAAAGAGCAAACACAACAACAGCAGATGGTTCAACAAAATTGATGCTGGCCTGGTCTCACTGTTGCTATGGTGATACCATGGCAACGGTGGCCCGCTGTCTCCCCCGATAGAGGGGAGACAAGAGGTATTGTGAAGACGACCAGATCGTAATATTTGCCATGCAATCTGGGAATCATGTATTAAGTGACGTGCCAATTTAGATACAGTAACCTTCAATGAAAGGAATACATTTTTAACTAAATTTTGGAATTTGGCAGTCCTTAAAGGTAATATCATACTTTGGTTTTTATCAAAGAAATACAGATTCATGGGCAAAAATATCAAGACAGATACAGTAACAGCCATCTGTGAAAACTTCAGTCTCATACGGTGCCCACTTTTTGAGAAACCAGTGAAAAACAGCCACAGTATTTCTTAAGTCTTTTCTCTTTTATTTTTAATCTTTTAAAAGATCAAAAAGATTTTTGGTCGTTGTTTTACTAATTTCTGCATAAATATGCACCATTTCACTGCGGAAAAATGTTAACAGTATGTTTCTATCATCACCATCTTCATAGTTATACTTAATCTGTGAACATTTCTGTTTTGGTTTCTTACCAAACATGCCAAAGTATGATACTATACCTTTAATTGAATTTGGTACAGTGGAATGACACTACATGTATAACGAACACCGCTATACCAAACATTTGGCTATACCGATCATCATCCTTGGCTCCCAATTGTTATGTGCCATGTACAGTATGGGCATGCTGAACATTGTTAACGAACGACCACTATAACGAATAATCTTCAGTGGAAACCGTTGTGTTTGTGGCGTACTGGAAAAATGCTATATAAGTTTGGACAAATTTAGCTTGGAGCAATAAGAAGGGCCTGACATTTCGATCCGAGCAGGAGCTTTTATCAAAGGTTAAAAAGCTGATTTATTTATTACTTGTATCTTAAAATGACCCAATAGAAGGTGACATACTTTTGAGAAGATTTATTTTTCTAGGTTCGGGCTTAATGAAAAGGGCTAATGGGCAAAGCGATCCTTTGCGAGTAAGTAGAGGATGAGAATGAATAATTGAGTGAAGCTTGAGGGATCGAACGCCCTGTGAATATTTCAGCAGAAGGGCTTTACGTACTTATAGGCCTACTTGCTCACTGAAGCATTTACAGAACTAAATTAGCATACTTTTACATGTAGAGCCTATAATTCTACTGGATTGTACATTGGCATAATTTTCAGTAGAACTGTAGGATTTCATGCATGCACACGGTGTACCGAATTGTTTTTTTTTTTTTTTTTACATAACCCAAACCCACTGGCTACTGTCAAACATGATAAAAGGTGCCATCAAAAACTTTCACAAATTCAACACATGGAAGCAACGATAATCAGACTTTTAAAAAAGAGCCTAAAAAACGTGTACATATCAAACTTTCAGAATTCAGACCAATCATTAAATATTTCACAGATTGTAACTGCTAAAACAAGATCAATTTCATAAAGTTGGCAAACTGTCTATTTACCAGTACCATCCAATTCCATCTCAAAAACTAATGAAAAGTGGTCATTTTCAAACCCGTTATATATTATTTGAGTGTAGTGAGCAGGCGCGGTACTAGGGGGGGGGGCTACATGAAGGGGGGGGCTGTAGCCCCCCCAAATTTTTGTCTAGCCCCCCCCCAAAAATGCAAGTGAAAAACAAAAATTCTCGAAAATACTGGATTTGTTCAGTTATTAAGCGCCAATTAATTAAAAAACTGCGTTGTGTGGCCGATAATGTGCATGTTTTTCGACCCCTAATAAGACATAGCAGAAGCGAGAGTTAGAAGAATCCAAAATATTGGGTCTTCTAGCCCCCCAAAAAATAATGGCTCTTCTAGCCCCCCAAAAATTTTGGCTCTAGAACCGCGCCTGGTAGTGAGTATCTGTATCAAAAGGCTAGGCCCTATCCCTTACAAAACAGAGCTAAAAAATTGATCCTTGTGTCAGTTTTGTAAAGGCTGTTCTTCTTTAGTAAAACTAAATTCTAATGAAATCAACAGACCATGTAGACCTCTTGGAGTGTATTGTTAGCTAACCTAAAAGTCACCAGGGCTGTCAATAGAAAACGTGTTCAATTCAGGTCGTCAAGTTCAAAGTTTGTTGTGTCTAAAAGCAAAATATGTTTCCACTACCAAGTATTAAAATGCCTTGTTTATGGCATACATGATAAGTTCAACACTGTATAGACTTTGATTTTGTTTACAAACATTGACATGCTAGTTGGCAATACTTTGCATGGGCGGGCTAGGGCTGGCCAGGGCGGCCAAATATTACAGATCATTTCGTCTTCTGACAGACGACGTGACCAACTTTTTTACATTATTTTTAATTTTTACGTTTTTACAAACTTTCCATAGCTGTACAAAATAGGCCTGCATACCATCATTGCTTGTGTTGTTTCCATTACATGTTCAGCAATACATCTTATAATGTTTATGAAATGTTGTATACATGTACATACAAATTGGGTATTATATTTTTTAAAATATGTGCTTATTTTTTATGCCTGGCTTTGATGGCTTGCCATAGTTTTCGCCATTTTGGTTGGCCAAAACTTGGGCTCTGACGTTGCAAAAGAAAGGTTTATAAAAAGTAAATTATTTTCCCATAAACTTAGTACTCACTACTGTACGAAACACCACAGAATTTTTGGTATCAGCGTGTTTCTACCCAGAACATGGTAACACCCAGTATTTCTTACTCGCTATTTTTTTTTAGTGCTGGTGATCAAACTGGATAAAAATGCCTTATTTCTATTGAGTACAAGAGGCGAGCCTCGTCCACTATCAATATTTACCCGAGGGTAGACCGAATGACTGAATGAATGTGACCTGAAGACACCCGGCAAGGCGATTGTTTGGTTGCAGGGTGATTAAGATTAGCTTAGGCTTTATACAAATTGTACAGTAGGGACAAAAATGAGTAATCTGTACATACGTTGGTTCATGGTCCAGTATTAAAAACATCTGTAGGGACATGTAGTTGGGCTACTTCATATAAGTTTCCTACAAGTATATGGATAGTGTCAGAAATTTTGTAAAGAAAAAGATACCTGTCCACCACCATTTGTGCAAGCTAGGTCATCTTTACACAATGTAGGCGTATTTATCCTAAATCTCTTTTGATGCAGTGGAAAACATGTTCGAAGATAGCTAGCATCAACATCCACATGTTACTAAAATTAAATCAGGATTACTTTATTTCTTAACGACGAAGCCTAAAACCATGAAAACATCATCCCGCTTTAATCCTCCGTCAGAGAGGTTTAAATCAAGAAGAAGAAAAAGAAGCTAGTCTCCCTGCAGAATTTCAAAGGAGAAGATGGGATCTTGTTTGAATACGGATCAAGTGGGATTAACTTGAATAATGAATTCCATCCCAATGTGTGTCAGTGGATTAGCAGCGTGTGTTGGCCCATCCCCTGATTAAATACGGCTTCACTATGACTTCTGTTTGTGCTGCTGTTTCAATAAATCCATATTCCTACCAACTAGTACGTATAGGCCTAATACCCCCTGTGTACGTCTCTAGTACACTTCAAGGCTGTTGTGCATCAAGTATTTTGTGTTGCAATTAATTCTACGGCAGACTGTCTCTATATGTGGACAATAGTTTATTTGATAATTCTGTCAATATTGGAGTTTCTAGGGAGAAGTATTTACCGGGCAAATGAAGGGAAAATAGTTTTCAAAAGCAGTGTGTGATAATAACTATTTGCACGAAGTTAGGACTGAGAAAGATTTAATTCTATTTTGGTCATATAATTGTCTATGTCACTTTGTGGTCTGAGGTCTGAAGTGTCCACTCTTGGGACTTGACCAACAGTTGAAGTCCAGTGACTGAAGGGTCACTACAGTGGACTAAATGACTGTCTAAGAGTATTGTTAACAATTGTGTCTGGTGACCTATATTTTTGTATACAGGGTGTCCCAGAAAAAATGCAACACTCTGTCGGGAACCATTACATACATGTACATGTATGCATGTTAAAATTAAACTGTTTATCACTTCAAGATTCAGCTATATGATACAGCCATGTCTTGGCTATCACCAATGAAGAACTTAAGCAAAATCGGGCTGAAATTGGCGAAATATGACCAATTGAAAGAGTACTCTTTAAAATCAAATTTGCAGTTTTTACTGTTTATCACTTCAAGATTCGGCTATATGATACAGCCATGTCTTGGCTATCACCATGCAGAATTTAAGCAAAATCAGGCTGAAATTGGCGAAATATGACCAATAGCGCTGCGCACTCGCGCTAAAAATAGCACCGAACCTCAGACAAACATTGCAACGTGGCCATGCAAACGTGTGGTGAGTGGAAGTATGTTTACGCGTCGCGCGTGGTGTGACGTCATTAGTGCTGAACGCTATTGAAAGAGTACATGTAGGCTACTCTTTAAAATCAAATTTGCAGTATTCCAGAATAAGTGGTCAATACACACATTATGTGTATTGAAAGAAAGATGAAAATCGGGTTTTGAGGTTGGGTAATTCAGTCTTAGTTTTTCCCCTCAGTTTCAGTCCAATTTTGCTCAAATTCTACATGGTAATAGCCAAGACATGGCTGTATCACATATTTGAATCTTGAAGTGATAAACAGTTTAATTTTCATATAGGGCAGTATGTACCAGGTACCAAACTTCAAAGGTGATTAACAGACAAAGTCTATACCTTATTGAACTATCATTGTCTGAAAACACTGCATACATTAAAATAAGATCAATACCATTGTATGACATGTACGAGCAATATGGACCAATCAATTAATGCTGATACTTTTTGATAAATTTGATTTTAAGTTTCTTGATGACCAACTGAATAATTGACAACATATTTAACTGATATCCAAAAAATAATCATGAGAGAAATTGAAAGGATTAATTTTAAGTCAACAATGATTTGAGGTTTTGCATGGTGACAACTAGTACATGTATGTATGTGGATCGGTTTGCGAAAACAGAATCGTTCGTACTTTCACACATCTATTTTATTTGCGCTTCTCGTAAGGGCGTTTAAGTCATTGAAAATTTACAAGATGATTCAAACCAGCTCACCCCCAAATAGAATACCGTATCAGCACTCGACCAACTGAGCTATCCAGGCATGCATGCCAGGCCGCAGTAACATTAGGCAGCTCCAGTTAATTTTGTATTAAAAACTTAAAAACTCAAAAGACTTATTTTTAAATAATTTAATATTTTATTTAGTTATTTCAAACAAAGTTTAGGGTTGTGAAAAAGAAATCAACGTCTTTTATAAATTAACTAATTTATTAATTCTGCCAGTATCCCCTGTGGTTTTGGATAAACTGGAGGGATTGTTAGCATTCTGCATTTGTACTAGAATCACAAACAAAATCACAAAATTAGGAAAAAATACTTGAAGAAACTTTGTAATTAGTACAAAAGATCAACTTACCAAGTCATCTGCCGTGACTACCGGGGGAACTGTCAAATAAACAAGAAATTTAACAAAACCAATTAACCAAAATCAATTCATGTACCATTTTTACAACTATAATGCATCCTTACTCACCAGTTTATGAAGGTAATCAAATGAACAAATCAAATTAATCATTTGAGCATACAACTAGAAGAAAAGTAATGAGTATGTCTGTTTGATTAACCCAGATAGGCCTACTGTGTATTTAAATTATGATACGCTATCAGTTGGGCACATATAAGGTAGATTACAAATGCGGATGTTTATATACTTAAATAAATAAAAACTTTTCATTGCAAAATGCAACATTTGTGTCTCTCTCCTTTTTGTTTTAGGATATTTGAATGCTTTTTATGTGGTAATTTAATTCTTCAAGGACAGAATAAACAAATCATTTAATATTCATGAATCAACACCTAGTTACACTGTAGATATTTTTTTCAGATGAATGATCAAGTTCCATAATTTTCAAATTCTTCAGAATTTCTCGAATCAACTTTCATGCACCCGCGGTAGTTGTTCTGATTTTGCCTCGAAGCGTAGTGAACAGAGACGTGAAAACTGTCTTTATAAAAAAATAAAAAAACATTCGCAAACTGCATGGAGCCAATTTCATTGAGCTGCTTAAGCACTCACATATAATCTTACATTGTACACCAAAACCTTGGTAAATAAAATAATTTTGCCAGCCAAACCTCAAATGAATGTTATGCTCAGGAAACAATGGCCGAGTAACAAATTAAAAGTAGTAAACATCACTTGAAAATTTGGTTGGTAAATAAGATTTTTGACGCTTTTAAAAAGCATTTTTTTGGGGGCTTTAAAAGCAGCTCTATGAAATTTGCCCCTGGTCACACTGTTTTAACTTGGTCATCGTAATTTTTTTACTTGGTCATTTAATCATCGTAAATGATTTAAAATCCCCCTATGAAAATATTTACCTATTGACAGTCGCTTCTCAGGCATAGTGCAAGCTATTCTGTTGCTTTCCTCTTGAACATTTTCAGGCAGCGATCACGATCACCACCTCATCCAACGAACAAACTTCTCCAAATGATGGTGTTTATGCCACTCTGTTACTATGGTGATTCACGATAATCGTGTATGACAGTCTTGGGATTGTTCAGTCAGTCATGAAAATTCACCTGAAAGAAATTAGAACCACAATACATAAAAATAATAAATCTTTTTTATATAGCGCATTTCATAACAAAAAGTAATCTCAGTGAATACATAGTGAATACAAAGTAGTAAGTAGGGCACTTACTAAGCAATACACTAGTAAATAAGCAGGAGGTCATGAGTTCGAATCCCACCTGAGCCAGCATGTGATTTTTTCACGTGCTCTCACAAGCACTGAGTATAAAGTGTTCATCCACGTCGGTGAAGGGCAAGCTTAATTTGCAATTGAATGTTGAAAACGTTGTAGGCCTTAATCATGGCGCATCCATTTTGTCACCTTCCTTGATGCTCCGGAAAAGATAACACCAATTCTAAAAAGGAAACGGGTACCAGCCTATTTTGAATCCAAGCCTCGGTTTGATTGCACTGCTTCGAATGCAGAATGGATGCACTGTGAATATAAGCTCTATTGGGTTCTGGCATAATTAAGGCAGAAAAATGCAGATATGTAGTACATACACACTTATATTACATACGTGTACATCATCATACAATGTACATCATACAATAATCTTCTAGCAATATCTGTTCACAAGGTTACAACCCTGAGATTTCCCACATTCCTGAAAGCAACAACAGCTAATCTTGTTGCAGAGAAGAAAGTAAAGCGTCATATGACCCCACAATAAGATAACACATGGCTGTCTCCAATCTTTTAAAACACAATGTTAAAGGGATGGTACAGAATTAGTAATAAAGGCAAAATACACTTCAAGATCACAGATTCGCATTAAACGTACACAGTATAATGGTGATGATAGGAGAAAACTCACATGAAATGTTTTTGTCTGAAATGCCATATTCGTTGAGAAATAAATTAAACTATTTTCTGATTGGAATAAATCGCTTTGAAGCGTTTTATTCATGCTGCGTTGTGGCTGCATACTAATGTTTAAAAGGATTTTCACTATTTTCTCGTGACCCAGATGGCTGACTAACCTCAAACTTCTACAGGTTTGTCAATTAAGGTATATGATGGATTATATAATGTGCTTTCACTGTCAGCAACGATTTTGTTGCAAAAAACAGTTCTGTACCATCCCTTTAAATCAAGGCAAAACTTCAGGGTCAGACAGAAATCAGTCTTTACCACAAATGTTTTTTTTTTTTCACAATCATTTCATGACATGAAGACTGTTTGTGTGATGGGTTTACAGTGTGCATTATTTTCGCGGTGGCACCATGTATTAACATATAAACCAAAATCTGAACGTGTAACCATGGTGTAACTATAAAACAAAGTTCTGTCTTCACAACTAGGCTTATGTTCAGTCCACCTTAACAAGTGGACAATTACATGTGCAATAGAGCGACAAATGATTAGCTAAAGAATTACTGAGTTTTAAAGTTTGCAGTACATTTAGTGTACATAGTCAGGGCTTGAAATATCCACTAGACCGTGGACCTATAGTCTAGTGATTTCAGTGTTGGTGTAGGCCTAGTACAGTAAAGTGTGTAGTGCACTAGTCCGGCTGTCAAGTGATTTTGTTTTCCTTGCAAAATCGAAATGGTGCCTAACTAGTCAATTGTAGAACTTTTAATGTATTGCAGCCCTACGTGATGGGATAGACTCCCTACGATGGGTTATCCTCCACATTAAGTTACTGGAGTTACGATCGATTTTACTACGAAAGTAAGATTCTTAGGCATTAGGGGTTCGTGAAATCGACCCCAGGGCCAGGACTAATTACGTTAGGCTAGGCCTATCACACATGCACGCAGTTTAATTGGTTACATCACTAAATCAAGACTGATGGCAAGTTCCTAGTCCTACTGATACAGTTTGATGAAAATGCCGCAAGAATCCAGGACTTGAAATAGGCCAAGGCTATTAGTACTACTCACCGTCGTTAGTTACAAAATGCAACCGACTCTATACACTACAGCACAGGTCACGTCACACAAGGATATCTCTTCCAGTTCCACCAGAAATCAACACAAGTTTTTAATGTGCACAAACCATTACAACCATGATCCAGCAACTTACCTTGCCTTCCTTGGTCCTAAATGTTGACAAACAACCTCCACAAACCATCGTAAGTTCCCCAGTAAATGATCCAGTCCATTAGCGAGCGATTTCTTAATGGTTATTAGCACCCGGCAGTCTACTACCTCAGTAATTGTAAAGAAAATGTCAACATGATTTATCACACCACAGGAAGGATCGTGTATGTAGTGTGTGCATGTGGTGATCAATAGGAATAGCTTGGGTTGTTGCTACAGCAATCGGGTCACCGTGTCTGCAATGGAAATCCATATCGCCCAGTTTACAATGGCGCCCTCTATAGTTCAATTCAACTTGCCACAAGTTAGAACTGCAGGTTTATAATTATTTCCGAATAATTAAAGGTAATACTTTGGTTTTTTTCAAAGAAATACATATGCGTGGGCAAAAATATCAAGGAAGATACAGTAAAAGTAATCTGTGAAAATTGCAGTCCCATACGGTGCCCACTTTTTGAGAAAACAGTGAAAAACGGCCACAGTATTTCTTAATGTATCATACTTCGGTAAGAAACCAAAACAGGAATGTTCACAGATTTACCTATAACTTACAGGGGATGATGAAGATGGTGATGGTAGAAACATACCGTTAACATTTTTCCGCCAGAAATGGTGAATTTATCCAGAAATTTGTCAAACCACGACCGACAATCTTTTTTATCTTTTAAAAAATCAAAAATAAGAGAAAAAACGTAAGAAATCCTGTGGCTGTTTTTCACTGTTTTCTCGTATGGGACTGAAATTAGTTCACAGATGACTGTTACTGTGCTCTGTCGTGGTAAAGTAACTTAAGTAAAGTTCATTATTTTTACAGCCCCCATCTCATTTTTGCCCAATTAAGACAGCTCTCTGCCTATGCTAAATCATAAAGTATTAAAATCTTACCGGGTCGATTAGATTTCAATTTACGACAATTTAAATGACTCAGGCAGACCGACCAGTCTATTTCAATGGCATTATTAGCACTTAAACCTTAAATCCTGCTTTATAGTCGCTTTCTTAAAATTTTAATTATGCTGGTTCCACCAGACATAATGATACTTAGGTTTTTTAAATTAATGAATAATGTGTTTTCGCCATCAATAAAACAAACATCAACTCAATAATACAAATAAAAATCTGCACACCACAAACCTCTACGTACGACTTAAGGCAAAATTCAAACAATTTTGTTAGTTACTTCAATGGCATGGATCTATAATAATTATAGATTTTGTAAAAAAAAAAAAAAAAACATCGCTAGAAAATTTTTTCTGAGTTTGTATTGAGAAGTATTAAATAAACTTATAAATATAAAGTAAATAAAAACCGTGTTGCCATCGCGGCCATTTTTCAAGAAAATTTAACAACAAATTTAAATGTTGTTTTATGTTTATAATCCTGACTTCATTCATTCATTCATTCATTAACATTTTATTTCAATGTCACCATCGAGAATGATACATAAAATTGTGACTGGGCATCATCGGGTCCGTTAGTTTTAACTTAATAATAGGCGGAAAGATTTTCATAATGATAGAAAGTGGCAGGATATACCTATAGGTCTAATGGTAATGATCTTGCATTGCGTAAAGCATCAATTAAAAGTAGGGCCTAGTATCATACTTTGGTAGCATTACCGAAACAGAAATGTTCACAGATTTACCAATGACATACAGGGTATATGAAGATTTCTTCCTGAAATGCTGTATTTATCCAGAAAAGAATAAAACCGGTGACCAAAATTATTTTTGACTTTTTAAAGATCAAAAATAAAAGAGAAAAGAGAAATACAGTGGCCGTTTTCTCATAAAGTGGGCACCATTTAATGGGACTGGAATTTTCACAGATGACTGTTACTGTATCTGTCTAGATATTTTTGCCCATGAATCTGTATTTCTTTCACAAAAGCCAAAGTATGATATTACCTTTAACTTACATTACAAATTAAAATGAGTATAAAAGTCGCTCGTTAGTAACTCGTGCACACATTGTGTTTAAAGGTAGTATCATACTTTGGTAAGAGACCAAAACAGAAATGTTCACAGATTTACATATAACTTTCAGGGTATGAAGATGATGCTGGTAGAAACCTACCGTTAAAATATTTCCGCCTGAAATGGTGTATTTATCCAGAAATTAATAAAACAACGGCCGAAAATCTTTTTGATCTTTTAAAAGATCAAAAATAAAAGAGAAAAGACTTACTGTGGCCGTTTTTCACTGTTTTCTCAAAAAGTTGGCACCGTATGGGACTGAATTTTTTACAGATTACTTTTACTGTATCTGCCTTGATATTTTTGCCCATTAATCTGTCTTTCCTTGACAAAAACCAAAGTATGATATTACCTTTAACTCAAAAAAATATTTGTTGACGGTCCAATTCAGCTCTTCAGACCCGTAGGTTCACTGCCAAGCACTATTTGAATGAACAGAGTGATATTAGCACTTACTATACAGTATCTCTTAGTGATAGAAAGCTCATTTCATGCTCGTTACAGATGTGTCATTATCTCATCAGTTTGCCCATTCACCATCTGGTGCCATATTAAAGGTAGTATCATACTTTGGTTTGTATGAAAGAAATACAAATTCATGGACAAAAATATCAAGGAAGAGGCAGTAACAGTCATCTATGAAAATTTCAGTCCCATACGGTGCTTAATTTCTGGATAAATACACCATTTCAGGCGGAAAACTTTTAACGGTATGTTTCTACGTTTCAGAGACATGCGCTGAAAATGAAAGAATCGGTTATACTATGGAATTCTTTCATTAATGTTTCATTTTTAATACATCGAGAGGGTAATTATGATATAACTATTCACGGTATAAACAAAAAAGTGCTATAAAACTGTAATAATAATAATAGACGCGATTATAAGCGCGATTCAAATCGCTAAGCAAGTTAATTCGTGATTATTTTTTTTGTGTTTGAACGGGCCTAAACGGTCGTCAGGTGGGACTAATTTTAGATGGGTTTGTTTTTGTGATGGACGGTAAAACATGGCAAGAGAATACTACTCTGAGAATGTTTTCTAAACGGAATGTTGCATCACACAATTAAATTACTCCATTATAACTTATCACCAGTCACAACTAAACTGGTATAAAATAATACTTTGTCATAAAATCCGCACATTTGGCCATAAAATATCTTTAAATGATTTAAACAAATTCTGTTTGGAGTGGAACTTTATGAAAACGAAAAACGGTTTATAACGGAACTTTATAAAAACGAAAAACGGTTTTTATAAAATTAACATACAAAAAGTCACGATTAAATATCGCGATTAAAATTTCATACTTCGATGACAATTGGATCATAAAAATTCTTTTAAAATATCATTCTCTTTTGTTTTCTATACAATGGAATTTATATATACAAGATATATCAGGCACTTTGAATGTTGTGAAGGATATAAATTAATTTTCCTTATTAATGTAGTCTATACATATCCATTGTCCACCTCTTATCCTATACCCCCCCTTTACCCCGCCCCTTTGTCCTGTGCCTTCCCATGCGTTTAATCTTGACTTATATGTTTGACATATATTATGTTTGTTTTGTCACTTTGCCTTCGATAAAGACCCTGCTAGGATCGAAACGCATCAGGCCCTCCTAACTCTAAGCATAGTCTATACAATCTTAGAATAAGTCGTATTTCCAGAAGAATATTTTGGCCGGATAGTTGAGTTGAAAACCCTAAGCGCCTACACAAGTCGTTTTTGCACGTGTGCGGCATAAAAAGTATAGGTGTGCATTAGTATTAAAGCACCATAGACAACGATGGTGACATGCACAAGCTCAGGGCTTCAGAGCCAATCCCTCGAAAGGTGTGGTCTGCACTAGTATAAAGCAGGGGCCAATTTCATACGGAGCTGCTTAAGCACCAAAATTTGCTGATGCACCAAAAACCTTGGTCAATAAAATCAGTATGCCAGCCAAAACTCCTTGTGAATGTAATGCTCAGCAAACAATGACCAAATACAAGTCAAAAGCAGTAAATGTCACATGAAAATTTTGTTGGTTATTCTGTTTGATCAAGGAAGACTTTTCATGCTTAAGCAAAAGTTTGTGCTTAAGCAGCTCTATAAAAATGGCTACAGGATGTCGTGGGTTCGAATCCCACCTGACCAAGCACATGATTTGTTCGTGTGCACTCAAGTGCTCATCCAAGCCAGTGAAGGGCAAGCCTAATTTGTATGTGTATTATTGTTGGCCCAAACAAGATGGCAAGTTATCTGTTTGTATGTTTATTATGATTAATGATATACAATTAATATAGGTGGAATTTTAATGTATTTAATTTTACAACTTTGTCACAACCTCCACGTATGTTTCAGGCGTTGCCGATCCATAGTCTGGCTCGGGGATAGTTGGCAAGTAACGATCAGGGCCCCGCCTCACCCCGTGTCCATTCCTGCCGTTCTGATGACGTCCCATCTCTGAATATACATTAGGAGTCGTGCCTGATTGGTTGTCACTGGTATACGCAGGCAATGGAGTCTTTGAATATTCATGACTGTTTGAATTGCTGTTTTCTATGGTGACCTCTTGCTGTGAGTACAATGTGCTGATCCGAAAAGGTGCTTCGGGTGTTCGGCAGCCATTTTGGTTTGGCCATTCGTTGTCATCGTACGCGTAGTTCATTTGAGACATGTCGTCCATTCGAGGCATCTGTAACTCCGCTTGAAAGTTTATGTTTTCATCTCGATTTGCCTTTCTGTGAAGTCATCAAGAAATCAAATAAAGTTGTAAATTTCTTTTTAGAAATCTCGTTAAATACAAACTTAAATGGTGAAGATTCAAGATGGTAGCACGGTAGAACTAATAACCTACCATAAATCACTATAAGATTGGAACAGCAATTATTTTAATGGGGTTTGTTTTTCTAGAGCGAAAAATCAGAGGCTTCATGGTCAAACACTCATTGCACAAGAACAGAACCGGTGCATAACTCATAGTCAAATTTAAGGTGTACAATATTTCCACATAATTATTTTTTACGAAACTGATATTATTTTGGAATTAATTTGAAAGGGTGAAATTCCAAGGTATCTTATAAGTCTTATTGGTCGCAGAGAGAAGAATTTGATATAAGGGACATTCTCTAGAAATTTCAAATGATTCTGCATGGTTCAAATGGGAGCAATTTCAATTCTGCTCTCCGTGGAGAGCTCACATACAAGGACACATAATCTTAAACTGACTGAACAATATTTAAACATTTTCGGCAAACTTTAAACAACGCAAAGGAAACTAGTCAACTTACTTCTTGCAGGCAAACAGCACGGCGAGAAAGAGTACGATGACAAAAATGCACAGAGCACCAGCCAAGATGAAGACCAGCCACAACATAGTCACCGGCTCTAAAAACAGAAACATTCATCCAAAAAACAGCCTCAGAGAAAGAAGGTTTTTCCCTTAAAACGAAGCAATATTTAGTAAACTCTGTAACCTTTCCTATATTGTACAACAGTAACATGTATAGTTCATTCATAAACTAAGACTAAAGGAGAGAGCTAAATTCATGATGCGTTCTCGTCGCATTCGACTGAAGAAATTATCGGATACGGTTTTCTGTCTCAGATTGTTTGGTTGTCTTATTATTTGTTATTATTCAAGACTGTATGCGTCACTGACAAAATGGCCTTCTTTATCACTGTTTTCAATCTATTTCGTACGCAGACATTAAAGGACAAAATTCAGAACGACAAGCCATTTATACAGTCCAATATAAACTCGCCGTTATTTGGTTTTTAGTCATATACTGTATCTAGAATTTGTTTGCAAATCGAGGTGTTATGTTTTGATCATAGCCAAGTTCCCTGATATTTATTTTGAAGGAAAGTAATAGTATTATATACGACACGTTAATAACCATAAAATGCATACAATTAAAACTAGGTATATGCATAATTAGACAGTGGAAACGTCACACACTATGTGATTATAATCTTGACAATTTTGTTATTATAATGGGCTCAGGTGTTTTGGGCTTAGGAAAGGAAGTAGCGCCCTCTACGATGAAGGATGGACATCGACAGTCGGTGTAGTGGGTGTGTGGGTGTACTTTTAAGTGTCTGTACTTTACATCTGTCCGGTGTTAAACCATTAATTCGTTTAATTAGGTCGACCCAATTATTTTGAGATCAGCTTTGGTCATCAACGGCAGATGAGATTTGTTCGAAATGAGGGTTATGCAATTTGCTTGGTCTGATTTTTCGAACTTTAGTTGGGGAGTATTGTTTAATAACTCTTATTGCTTCATGACTTTGAGTAGTATGACATTTTTTGGGACAATGAAGTTTTTAATTTTGGGCATTAATACAAAGGTATAATCTGAATTAAATTTGTCAGCGACGATATAATTTGATGATGAGCCACCTGTCTCTTCATAGAATAATGACTGCAATAAATTAACGTGGCTATAAATTTAATTATGAATTTAATTACTAGTTTTCGATGTGTAAATTGCATAATTGCTTGGTTTTTATCCTATCATTTTCATACACGCTGTCGATGCTTGTTAGCCTGTTTAAAGTCCTTATTTAATTTGACAGAAAAGAGGTGAACTTTACTGCTCAATATTACTTAAACGATTATGAAGTTATCGGAATATTTTTAAAAGTAAGATGACTGACGTCCTGGTGATTTTGTGCAATATTTTTTATCTCGATCATGACATTTGACTAAAAGCGCCACTAATACTTTCCGAACTCGATTGTTAGGTTTACGAAACGGAGGCTTAGACTCAGGCTCAGGCTCCATCTCTGTCATCCATAGGGTGAAAATATAGGTTGTGGTTTTTCATTGAAGCTGAAGCTCTGTTTCCTTTACAAACCAGAGAATCTACTTCAGAATCGCAGCCAAAAGCCTCTATTTTGATAGCCATTATTTCGGAATGGATTCATGATGAAAATGGAGCAGGAGCCTGAGGCGGAGCCATAGGGCGTTTACGAAACGGGTGCTTAGGCTCAGGCTCAGGCTACAGCTCTGACATCCATTATGCTGAAAATATAGGTTGTGGTTTTTCACTTAAGCTGAAACTCCGTTTTCCTTTTCAAACCAGAGAATCTACTTCTGAACCGCAGCCAAAAGCCTCTATTTTGATACCAGTCATTTCAGAATGGATTCACAAAATGGAGCCGGAGCCTGAGCCTCCGTTTCGTAAACGCCCCTAGTCTCCTATGTTATTGGCTGAAAATCGAACGCTATACAGAGGGCGCCCTATAATCTGCAGCGACACTTGCAGCGGCTGTTGAATTGGAAAATAATACATGATTTATCTTACCTGTTCGTCTACCTGGGATTTTCGTTGTGACGATTCCCGGCCATTGTGTAGTATTAATTGTACTGGATTCTGATGTGAGGTTTGTCGTGATTTCTGGAGGGAATTCAAATTATATACACACAAATGCATTAGCTATACACTTGGATCACACCTCTGCGAGTCCTTGAAAAACCTACAATGCGCTTAATTAATGTGAAATCTGGGATAGGCAATAGTACACCGACCTTGTGCAGCTGTTGTCGTCTCATTACTCGCTGGGTTTTGTGTTGTATCTTGAGAAAAATAGAAATAGAATAAACAATAAAGGCCGTTTTTATTGTTTTAAAGGTAGACCTACTATCATACTTTGGTACCAAAACAGACATCTTCACAGATTTACCTATAACGTATACAGTTGGTGAGGGTAGGAACACACCAAAAAATGTTATGCCTGAAATCATATTTATCCAGAAAAGATATAATTAAAAACCAAAAACAGTTTTAATTACGATGTGAAATCTGAACTCCTGTGAATAGATTTCAAAATACTGTGAGCTACAGCGTTTCACTCATAAGTGGGCACCGTTGACTGAACATTTCACAGATTAAAAATATTATTGTATCTTCCTTGATATTTTTGCCAACGAATCTGCATTTCTTGTACAAAAACCAAAATATGAAGTTAGGGCACACCTTTGACCTTGAAATTTATACTGGAAAAATCACAGCAATTGTGAGCATTGAGCGAGTCATAAGCATAAATACAGCATTTCAGGCAAAACGTTTTGAACGGTATGTTTCTACCATCAACATGTTTATACCCTGTAAGTTATTGGGAAATTCTCTGAAGATTTCTGTTTCGGTATTCTACCAAAGTATTCTACCAGAAATTCACTGTTATGATCAAGGAAACAACATTTTTTGCTAATTTTACGTAATTTTGTAGTGTATTTTTGCGTGTATCTATAATAATTAATTACGCTGATGCGCGCAAATGTTACAGACTAAAAGGCATTCGTTTCATATGACCTTCAATCTTGAAGGCAACAAATGTCAATAATGAATATTCATGACTAAGTATTCAAAGCAGACGGCAATATTTAAAGGGCATAATGTACAATAATCGGTGACAGAGCAGCTGACGCATAATTTGATTTTTCATTGAATAAAATCAGGCGCGGTTCTAGAGCCAACATTTTTGGGGGCTAGAAGAGCCATTATTTTTTGGGGGGCTAGAAGATCCAATATTTGAGGTTCTTCTAACATTCGCTTCTGCTATGTCTTGTTAGGGGTCAAAAACTTGCACATTAAAGCCCACACAACGCGTTTTTTATGTAATTGGCGCTTAATAACTGAAAAAATCCAGTATTTTCAAGATTTTTTTTTTCACTTGCATTTTTTTGAGGGGCAAGACAACTTTTTTGGGGGGCTACAGCCCCCCTAGCCCCCCCCCCCCCGTAGAACCGCGCCTGAATAAAATAATACAAACTTGTGAAATTTTCAGCCTGATTGATCATTGGAAACAGTAGAAAACGACGACAAGCCATGCCACATTGTGTGAGAATAGCTGGCCCATTTTCTATCTTGCCAAGATCAAACAAGTTTTGGTGTTTGTCTTTACTCTTTCTGGATAAAAAAAACAGCATTTCATGCTGAATTGTTTTCATAGTTTGTTTCTTCCATTAATGTTTTTTATGCTATAAAGGTTTACGTAAATCTGTGAACATTTCTGATGTTATGGTTTGTTACCAATGATTTACATGCCCTTTAATGCATGCATTGCGACAATGTTGATTGTTCGTTTGTCCTACCTTCTGTTTGGTTGTTTGAAGTAACTTCGGTGGCGTCAGTCGGTTGCACGTCCGTTGTCTGGACATCTGTGAAGAAAAAAGAAGCAATGTCACTGCTATACGAGAATTCGAAGCTGTCTTTACATGGTCCGGGGTTTCCCCTAATGAGCAATGCAAATTAAACTGATTTGCATTTGACCTGGCCGTAATGGAGAAACTCTACTACGCGGTCAACTTATAGTTCCGTATCAACATTAAAATTAGGTTTAAAGGTAGTATCATACTTTGTTTGTTTTTTCAAAGAATTACAGATTCATGGGCAGAAATATCAAGGAAGATACAGTCACATTCATCTGTGAAAATTTCAATTCCATACGGTGCCCACTTTTTTGAAAAAAAAATCGTGAAAAACGGCCACAGTATTTCTTAAGCCTTTTCTCTCTTTTTTTTTTTATCTTTTAAAAGATCAAAAAGATTTTAGGTCGTTGTTTTACTAATTTCTGGATAAATACACCATTTCAGGCGGAAAATTTTAAACGGTATCTTTCTACCACCA
Organism: Astropecten irregularis; assembly: GCA_963971285.1. Taxonomy (NCBI): domain Eukaryota; kingdom Metazoa; phylum Echinodermata; class Asteroidea; order Paxillosida; family Astropectinidae; genus Astropecten; species Astropecten irregularis. The sequence continues at coordinate 7,599,988 of OZ020258.1, read as the reverse complement.
CCATCTTCATACCCTGTAATTTTTTTATACGTAAATCTGTGACCATTTCTGTTTTTGTTGTCTTACCGTACCAAAGTATGATACTACCTTTAAGCTAATTTGCATATGACCTGGCCGTATTGGAGAAACTCTACTACGCGGTCAACTTATAGGTCCGTATAAATAAATTCCACGAACACTAACATTAGGTTTAAACACTAAAATGTTTGATTGTTTAATACTAGTAAAGTATTATCTTTTGGGTATTATAATTTATAATTTCCATTTTACACGTAGAGAAAAATAAGTGAATGCAGAGTAATTTGTCCCACGGAGCGTCCCACTCTTACAGTATTCTTGCGCGTCTTGTCTAGAACTTTCGAGAAGCTTGAAGACAACCACCTTGCGTACATGATGTATAATGTACAGTACATTACGTGCATACTGTATGTACGCACACTGTAAATGGGACGGCCATGGTTGTTGTGTGAGGAACACTACAACGGTACTTTTTATGTCTTAATGACATGGTTCCAGTATTTCGGGGTGAGTTTCTACTTCCAACATGATTAATGACATACTGTGTCCATTTTAAACTGCCAGTCACGAGTGCAATAAGCTTGAATAACTTTTGGAAGTTTGTTTTGAGCGGCTGTCAGCCGTGAACTTGTCTAACTGTTAGTGTCTTATTTGAGTGAGCTCCTTCAGTGTATTATTCTGATATACACGGTGTCCCAGAAAAAACGCAACACTGTGTCGGGACCCATTATTGGCATTAATGTTAAAATTAAACTGTTTATCACTTCAAGATTCAGATATGTGATACAACCATGTCTTGGCTATCACCATGTAGAATTTGAGCATATTGAAGCTGAAATTGGCGAAAATATGACCATTGAAAGAGTACTCCTTAAAAACAAATTTACAAGAAAACACGCATAGTGGCCAATACACGCATAATGTGTATGAAAGAAAGATGAAAATCAAGATTTGAGGTTGGGTAATTCAGTCTTAGTTTTGTCACTAAAGTTTAGTCCAATTTTGCTCAAATTCTACACGGTGATGGCCAAGACACTGTAGTATAACATATCTTAATCTTGACGTGATTGACAGTTAAATTTCCATACACGGTAATACTAATAGTTCTTGACACAAGTGTTGCGGTTTTTTTTGTGACACCCTGTGTATAAAACAAATTATGTGTTTTTTAAAGTGTGACCCATTTACGACCATGTGATCGGTCTGAGTCCAGTGGAACTTCCCCGAGTACGGTAAGTCGGTAAGGTTCATTTCCCTTTTATTGTAATAGTATAGAAAGGACTTCAGACTTAAAGGGAGCGCGAGCATACAGGATTTGCAAGGCCTCCAAAAAATATCATTGAGTTTGAGACAGAAAATGGACTCAACAGTTCGTAAACAGTGCAAACAGTCACCATGGGAAATCTTGGTTCATCAGATGCTGGGTTTTTCAAGGATATGAATATTTAGTGTTTTTTCCAAAGATCGTTCGTCCGAACGATTTTTGGAACAAACATAAAGGACACCCTCACTTGAGTGGTTTTAGTTATCCCCTTTCACTCAAGGTATGAAGATGGTGCTGGTAGAAACGTACCGTAAAAATATTTCCACCTGAAATGCTGTATTTAATCAGAAATTAGTCAATCAAAGACCGACTAACAGTCTTGATCTTGGGGGAAGATCAAAAGCATTCTTCATGTTTTAAAAGAAAAAATGAGTCGGATTTCGCTATTTTCTCTTGGCTCAGGTCCAAATTGAGCACACATTTTCACATGTATAATATTACATGTATTGTATTTCATTTGATCAGACAAAGTATGGGTGCTGTTCTTTGACCTTTACCAATCATGTATTGTACCTTTAATATTGCACATTACTTTATATAGTTTCCCAAAACATGCTATTATTTATCACAGTAATTTGTTCGTTTTACCTTCTGTCGGGTTGCTCGGATTAACGTCTGTACCGGCAACCGGCGTTCCAGCAACCGGTGTTCCGGTAGTCGGTTCTCCGGTAGCCGAAGCTCCGGTAGTCGGTACTCCGGTAGCCGGTGCTCCGGCTACGGTGGTTGGTGTTCTATCCGTCACCCGAACATCTGGTAGAAAATGATACGAAGATACATGTATTGAGAATAAGCCGCATTATTATGCCAATTTCTATACCAGAATCGCCTGTGAATAAATGGAATCTGTATGCTAGGATCGATTTCATCAAACTCATCGTAACTTACTATCAATCGTAGGACTTACGATGCATTGCAGTCCTACGTATAGGATGCGACGGGATATCTTTCGTAACTCGAGTTTCGATCGATCGTAGGGATTTGTAAAATCGACCCCTGTGGCCGCATATAGGATCGAAACTTTTGCCATAGATTATTTTGCCAAAGAAATTAAAGGTGAAGAATTCTTAACCTGGAGAACGAATGCGTATAATTTGTTTAGACAAATAAAATGAATTGAAATCATCAGCCGAAGTAATTTAAAATCTCACTCAACTGAACACTTGAAAAGGAACTGTCGAAATTGATCAGGGACCATTTTACTATGCACAACAGGCCTACAGAACAAAATAGTGCTCTGTGCCAGTACTGAAGCAAATTGATTCGTCATGAGATGAATTAGCCTATCAGTGAAGAGCGAAGGAAACTTTATAAACCAATGAGCTATCAAGTAATTGGTAATTTTTTTCTCAACTTACCTGGACACACGCCCTCTGTCTGCCAATTGCCGTTCACGCACGTGAGATTTACCACGTTGTCAGTATCATTACAATCAAATATAAGCCAGTCTCCTGCCCGAAACACCGTACTTTCACGAGGGTGGTCCCCCCGTGCCGAGGACCCCGGTGGCGCTTCGGGTTGTGCACAAACGTCAGACAGGCAAGATGGCGGTGGGCTATCCCATTCGCCTGAAGGGAGGCACGTAAGGTTGCCCGTCCCTGACAGATTAAATCCTGTTTGGCAGGTGACGGTCAACTTTTTGCCGATCTCGAAGAAGTTCTCGTCTGCTGGTGATAATATCGAGTTTGACGGAGCAGCAAAAGGCAGGCATCCTGAAAAGAAGGGTATAACAATAGAGACCCTTATTAAAACTTTCAGGCCCGCTTCAAACGTCGAACTTCTGCCGTGTCTCATGCCATACATTGCAATCGACATAAAAGCGGCGGATGTTAACCTTAATGCAAATTCGAACATGGCGGACCAAGAGAGAGTTATGATATTGCTATATTCTTGTGCGAGAAGGCGGCGCCCTCTCTTTTTTAAAATGGTACGGGGCAGAACTCCGATTTGGGACGTTTCAATTGAATTAGACACGGCCAAAAAATCGACGTTTGAAGCTGTGCCGCTCTTCTGCCGTTAAAAGCGGCAAGCCCTGTCGATCTTTCGGCAGAAAGCCGGCAGTTGATTCAAACGTCGAATTTCTGCCGTGTCTAATTCAAACTTGGACCAATATTTGAATTAGACACGGCAGAAGTTCGACGTTTGAAGCGGGCATGAAGTGCCCTCTGTTGTGCTGTTGTAGAAAAGTGAGTCATACACAACAAACCAGCACATTTATGTTTGGATAAACATAGAAAAGTGTGAACACTCCTTGCTCATAATTTTTGGGTCAGTAAGTAATTATTGATAAACAAAGAACGATTAGCGAGGCAAAAGGTAATGTTTGACTCATGGACTAGGTCAATTGGTTATTTTACCAGTTGCGTGATATTTAGGGCCTATTTCGAAACTCAGGCTTAGGCTCAGGCTCAAACTCAATTTCGTAAATCCATTCTACAATAATGCATGGGTATCCAAATAGAAGCTTTTGGATGCAGTTCGGAAGTAGATTCTCTGGTTTGGAAAAGAAAACATGACTTCTGCTTCAATGAAAAACCACAATCTATATATTTCAGCACGTGGCCATGACGGAACCTGAGCAATTGAGCCTGAACTTGAGCCTGAACCTGAGCCTGAGCCTGAGTTTGAATCTGTGCCGGAGCCTGAGCCTGAACCTGAGCCTGAGCCTGAGCCTGAGCCTGAGCCCGAGTCTGAGTTTCGAAAAAGCCATTAGTCATACCTATTTCATAGACTTGCATCCTGTAGTCCGTACCACAGCTTTGAGTAGCATCACCACTGCAGTTAGAAATGCACCAGTCGTCCTGGCGCTCTTTTCCATACACGTCATACGTGGCCGACCTGTTTCCGCAGAAGCATTGCGTACTCGCCTGAACTCCCGCGTAAACCAGGTTTTGGCGGGAACAGAGACGAAGACAGTTTGTCACGCTCATATTAGTGGAGCTCTGGCAGTAAGGCGCGTTTACACTGCAGTAATTATTGCAAAATGGCCTGAAATCTGTGCACGTCGTTAGGTCAGGCAGTGCTCTGTTAGGAATGCTGTCGTAGAAACAACCCAGGTAGCGAGAATCTAAAAATGTGAAAAATTGACAAAAATTGCATCGATCATTTAGTATAATTATAATACATAATAAACCTGAGAAAATTTGAGCTCAATTGGACATCCGAGTCACGAGAAAACATAGCGGAAACCCGACTCGATTTTTCTTGTATAACATAAAGAATGGTTTTGATCTTACCCTGAGATCAAAACTGTTTTCTGTCTTTGTTTTACTAATTTCTGGCTAAATACACCATTTCAGCCGGAAATATGTTAACTGTATGTTTCTACCAGCATCATCTTCATACCCTGAAAGTTATACGTAAATCTGTGTACATCTCCGTTTGGGTATGTTACCAATCCTACACTGTACCGGTATAAAATGGATATAGGCCTACTAGTTGTTATACTTTAGGGTGCAGTTTCAATTCTGTTTTCAATTTATAGCTGCCGAAACGTGGAATAAAACGAATTTGTTTTTCTAAGTCATGTTCTCCAAATCTGGTATACGTGTATAATACCTTTATTATATATATAGTCTTTATAGACCGTTGCAAACTGAATATTATAAATGACCTGATATATTCCAAAAATGTGAAGATAGCATGACGTTTCGGCCCTAGCATGCAACAAGTCGTCCAAATGGCTGACACAGAAAGTATTGATTTTCAGATTGCATTTTGCTCTAGTGGTATGCATTTACCATGGTAACGATCAATTGTGTTCCCTGAGGGTAGATTCACTCAAAAAGGTCGAAATTATTATAAAAAGTACCATGCTATCTGCAGAATATTCTAAATGTCCATTTTATGTAAGGAATATATTTTTTGGGGTAAAAATGTGTACGTCCACCAATCCACTCCAATAATATTAAATATAAATGTAGACAAAGGGATCCAACTGTTTATACAATACGCCATGAATACCATATGTTCGCTTATTTCAGCCTGGCATTTTATGCAGCCTAAGAAAAAAATAACATATCAAATGAAATGCATATTGTTTAATGGACAAGAAATAATGCGCCGAGTTTGGCCTCGAAATGCGCATCAGTAGACAAGCTTAACAAAACTAATCTGCAGTATTTGTTTATTTATGTTTGTGTGCACATTCGCCCAAAACAAAGCTATAGAGACGCCACTCTATCAGAAACATGAAGCAAGAAAAATAAATAAAGAAATATAAACAAACTCAGTGAAGCTGAAAGTATAGAATTGACATTCCTCATAAAACAGTCAGGGTTGCTGGATGCAGAGAAACATGCATGCACCAGGCAGTTCCAAAGATAAGATTTCTATAAAATTAAATCTAAATTGCATTGGGGAGACACTTTAGCGTTTAAAAGTGAACATTTAGGAGACATCTGTTAATACGGAGACTTTTCGATGTCTCCCTATTATACTACCTACCTTTTAAAGACATAATTACTGTCCTATTATTTTAATAGAAGACAGAGAATGCTCTCAATATGAACATATGTCAATTTCAAGTTCATTGGTTTGGAGGATGTTTAGAATTAGGTAAGTAAAATAATGTAAAAAAAATTCGGGCAAATTCATATTAAAGTTAGTATCATACTTTGGTAGCAGACCGAAACAGAAATCTTCACAGATTTACTAATAACTGAAGATTGTGAAGATTGTGATGGTAGAAACATACTTTTTTCGGCCTAAACTGCTGTATTTATCCAGAAAAGTAAAACCAATTACCAAAATTATTTTTGAACTTTCAAAGATCAAAAATAAAAGAGAAAAGATTAAAAAACAAATACTGTGGCCGTTTTTCACCGTTTTCTCAAAAAGTGGGCACCGTATCGGACTGAAATTTTCACAGATGACTGTCACTGTATCTCCTTTGATATTTTTGCCCATGAATCTGCATTTCTTTGTTGACAAAACAAAGAAAACAAAGTATGATATTACATTTTAAACACCAAATGAATTGATGACTGATAACTCAATTGATATTATACATGCTCCAAACAGAAGAATTTAAGAAAATTTGTTATTGTATTTTCGTATAATATTATAATATTATAATATCATTATATCATAATATAATCTTATCACCGACTGGTTATTTATGACTGTGGACATCGCTATGATGGGCAGGTTCTCCCAGTAATATATATATGTATTATCGAATTTATACTGAGTATAGTAAAAATGCAGATTCCAAAAATAGATACATTGAAATACATTGCCTCACAGATAGTTTATTTTGGAAATTACAAATCATTGATAAAAATGAATAAAAAACAAATTGTGGATGGGGACAAATACTGGAATTTGATTTAAAAGCACCACGCTTGTACAAAAGGATGATATGAAGTGTACTAGTTGATAGATAAGCCAGATATCTGGTACCCTGCCTCGTGTATGTAGCCCTGCCTTATTAAGCTTCGATGTTGCCAGTCTAGAGAAGCATTATCTCTGTTATGTTTCCACCTGAATGCTGAAGCCCCTATTTTTCCTATACTTATGACCTGTTTCTATATTTATACACAGCCAGGGGTGCCCCTGTTGTACACCTTATAAGCAACTCAATGGTGCATCGATATTAAACTTGTCAACTCACAAGAGAAACGTACAAATGCTGTCACTAATTATCATAATGGTAATTACATCCCGTTGCTAGGGAACAGCACGCGTTTGCCGGACATCTGTTTTTTCCCGTGTAGGAAACACAACCTGTATGGCATAGTCATCAGCCAGATTGCAAACAATGTAATATGATACATACTCAGTAATAACGTGCTGACATGGAATGGTGGATATAATTTCCGGACTATGTATCATGATTGCTTATGTGCTTTGTACTTTCTCTATTGTATGTACATGTCATTTAAATGGTTCCAGCCCCATCGTAAATTCACTTTGAATATGAATAGGCGTGTAATGATCACATTGTCATAATGCATTATTATAGGGAGTTTACGAAAGGCTCAGACTCAGACTCAGGCTCAGACTCAGGCTCAGGCTCAGACTCAGGCTCAGGCTCAGGCTCAGGCTCAGGCTCTATCAACCAATTGCTGAAAAAATAGGTTGTGGGTGGGTTTTTTTTTTATTGAAGCTAAAGCTCTGTTTTCTGTATAAAAACAAGAGAATCTATTTCTTCCGAACCGCAGCCAAAAGCCTCTAGTTTGATACCCGTTATTTTTGAATGGATTCACGAAAATGGAGCCCTGAGCCTCAGCCTCAGCCTCAGCCTCAGCCTCAGCCTGGGCCTCCGTTTCGTAAACCCCCTCAGACTTCACTGTGTGAAATCTACTATAGACGAGCCTGGATGGTCTGGTACCCCGAATCCATTACATATAAAATGAATGCGTTTGTTGTATAGGACTGTGAGAATTAATGCACAATTGAAGCCATATAATGTATGATGCCGAACAGTACACAATAATTATTGGGCCGCGAAAATTGACAGTTTTGCCGTTAACAGCGAAATGCAAGAGAATCAATGATTTCGATTTTGCACCAAGTCGAGTCTCGCACGTCACTGCTTCTTGACCTGTGCACTTTCAGCTTTCACTACCGATTATGGCGATTTCTGTAGAGGAAATCCTAGTTCATAATCTAAATATAATCTCTTCAACATGAAACAATTAATTGAATAATCTGTAAACCAAATGAGAATGAAATTTCTGGACAATTTTAGTATACCTTAAAAATAATTGAGAACATTACTTTAGATCAAGGCGCATGCGATTTTTACGAGAGGAGGAAAAAAGGACTACATCTATAATTGCACAATATACGGTTCGAACTTAAGAGCGCTTACATTCCTGTTTAGGAATTTAGATATTCATTTAGAATTTTTGAATATTTCAATACGATAAGTCTTTGCTTTAAATAAAAATCGTCTCATTTACTTCGGTCTTTAAATAAAAATTGTCTCATTTATTTCGGTCTTTTTATGAAAGCAGCAGAGAAATCAGAAAGAAGGAACTTAGGATACCTATTGAAAAACGGTTTAAATGGAAATAGTTATTGTTTCAATAATTAGATGCTGTAGTTCCAATATTAATATAGTGATATTCCATATTCTCATGATACTTTAACTGCGTACCTCGGCCATCCTGACCCAAATTCTTGATTTTTCGAACCAGTTGACGAATTCGAAGTATATAGCCGACATAGTCAAACATCGAATTCATACACACAAGAAGCTAAATGTGCAACAACAAAAAAACAGTCAACCGATGAAACAGCATTGGATGCACGCAAGCTGAAGGTATTATGAAATCTGGATCCGAATTTTGATTTCAAAATTCAAATACAATGTACGAGTCCTCAAGAAAAATGTTCTTCCATTTAGTGATTTTTATATAATTATCATCATACATTTTGCTCAACATTATGGAGATACAATTTCAAAAATTTTCCTGCTCTATAGAAGGTTTAGAAACATATTAAATTACATGTAATGAGTCGCGTATAACGGTGCTTTTTACCGTGGACTCCGTGTTTTGTTTGCCAGAAGACAGAATTACAGTTTTCAAGGTTACTGCGAATTATTCTGATTTAGCATGTCAGAAGATGACCTTAGTCAGATGCTATGAACATTCAAAAGCAAATTCTATTAAATTGATTCCACTCAGCGTGTATTGAAAAGACACAGCGCAGATACTTCCCCTAATTGAGTTACGTTAAAACGTCTATTGCGAATGCTGTATACGCATACCTTGATCTCTGTATAATTGAATTATGCATATGATACTCATGGGAACTCCATTTGTGTACGTAGTTCTTCTATGATACGTCTGACAAGTCCTCAATACCTTTGAAATTATAATCTCGACAATTTAATACCCATTGAGCTAAATACAATTAAAAAAAACTTATATGCTGTTGGAATAGGATCTTAATTATTTGAAAGGCGATTCTTTTTAATCGCCTGACGATTGGGAACATTTCCTTGCACTGAGTGAAATCAAATGACTATTTTGAGTTTCACGCGAAATGGAATGATGCAGCGTTTAAATTGTCCGCTCATTTGTCGAATATGACCGGGAAAACCTGTATTATTCGTTATATAGTTTTTGTTGTCTGTCATCTTATTTCAGAAAACTGTAAAAAGAAGAGAAAAAAACAAATGAAATCGTTAAGCAAATTCGAACCACCGACAACTAAAAAGAGGTTTCACGTATATACAAGTGGCGGACCTAAGGGGGTGGGGGGTTTAGGGGGGTTTAACCCCCCCCCCCCCCCCCCCACCCGGGGTCCCTACAATTATTATTATTTTTTTTAAATTGAAAAAGCTCCCTACCAAAGAAGGGGGGACACCCCCCTTCCACACCTCCCCCCCCTCGGGCGTTTCGCGCCCTCGGGCTTGGTCGCTCCGCTCCGTCGCAGTGCCTGGCTACAAAATTTCACTCCGGGTAAACCCCCCCCCCCCCTTCCCAAAAAGCTAGATCTGCCGCTGTATAATGCTATCCGACGTTTTTCATTACAACTGCAGAACATAATGTCAGAGATAAATAAAATGCCTCTCAAATATGAGTTCGTAATTGGCTTCCTCGTTTGCTAAAGAATACCTACTCCATGTATCTCAGAATTCAGTATGACCTTCTTGCTCTCAATTATCCTTGACCCGGATAATCCCCTTTTGTTTTCCTTTTATTCTCCCACCACGACAATTTTCATCATGTACAGTGAAGGACTTAGTAATAATTGCAGCGTCCGCACTGTTTGCCATTCTGGCTTGTAGCAATTTGACAAGCTCTACAGTCAGTTAATATTGATGCATGGTTGTTCAAACATTGGCTGTCACGAACCGACGAGACGGTATATTGCTTCGTGACCGTGCCCAATAGCTCAGGTTTGAATTACTTGAAATTGCTGCTTATTTTGAGGAAAGAAAATACCACGACTGGGGACGAGGAGAACTGTATCCAAGGTTACAAGATGTAGACAATTATAAGTCTATTATTGCACAGGGGAGTTTTGTACGCACAAGCTATTAAGGAAGGAAAGCAAAGGAAAAGCAAACGAAAACAAAGGGAAGCATAGGGAAATAAAGGAAAGCAAAGGAAAACAATGGGAACCGAAGGGAAGCAAAGAAAGGCAATGCATGGTAAGCCTATGGAAGCAATGGAAAGCAAGTGAAAGCAAAGGAAAATCAAACGGAAGCAAAGGTAGCAAAGGGATTTAAAGAAAAGCAATGGAAAACAAAGGGAAAACAATGGGAAGCAAAGGAAAGCAATGCATGGTAAGCCTATGGAAGCAATGGAAAGCAAAGGAAAAGCAATGGAAACAAAGGGAAGCAAAGGGAAGCGAATGAAAGCAAAGGAAAGAAAGGAAATAGAAAGCAATGGAAATCAAACGAAAGCCAAGGAAAGCAAAGCAAAGCAAAGGAAAGGAACAAATTAATAAACATGTATTTAAATTCAGTCGTTCACATAATGTAGATTTACTGCAAACACACGGCAGGTTGGCGGGATTGATGAATAAATTTTAACTCTATCAGCTGATCCGTACAAAATATGGTTCCATTATGCCCAATGTTTGCAGGTGTGCACAATGACTGTGGCTTTTATTTCACGTCCCGCGTGCTGAAAATCATGAATTATTTGCATTTTGCTTCACATTTGTTCAGCATGAAGAATCGCATCTCACTCACTATAAGCCCATTTCCCGTTGCCAACTCATGTGGCTTCAGTTTCAACGTTTGCTTAAAATCCTTACCAGTTAGAGAAGGAAATACAAAATTCATGCATTTCGCATCTAAGCTTCGGAGAGCGATAACGCTTTGTAAGATCAAAAACACAACACATCTTTCGAAGATAGCAGAAACATCACCACCATAAGGACTTCAACAAACCGTTTTAAAAACAGCCCAATACCCTACTACATTAATCTTTTGAACTCACAGTGAAGGTTTCATCAATCTCTTCCGGCCTACCTTTAAGTGATGTGAATGCCGTTGTTGTTTTGTGTGGGTATGTGCATGTATGTTTTTGTGCTTATTGAAATCGTTTTTCCTATTGTGCAATTAACATAATGAATTTTTAATGTATGAATTATTTATGTTTTATAATAAGGTTTTAATAATATAGTAACATTGATGTTATTTTTATGTGACTGCCATTTTGTAAATTCAAATGTAATTCGGCCTTATGGCCGCGAAGTTTGAATGTTGTTTCATAAATAAATAAATAAATAAAATAAATAAACATACACCCTTCTGCCAAAAATGTGTTGAGATGGTCAACATTGATTGTGCAGTCAAAAGGGAGTATCGACTTTAAAATGCCTTTAATGTGAAAAATAATCATAGAAAATGGGTGAAACTTAAAATATACCTTCTGTTTGTTATAAATATTAATTTCAGCAACTTTTTCCCTGAATTAAATTTGCCAGAAAAAAAAAAAAAATAAAATAAATAAAATAAATAGCATCATCCGGAACAGAAGTCTTCACAGATTTACCTATAACTTTCAGGGTATGAAGATGGTGATGGTAGAAACATACCGTTAAAATGTTTCTGCCTGAAATGCTGTTTTTATCAATGCAGAAAAGAGTAAATCCAGTGACCAGAATTATTTCTGATCTTTTAAAGATCTTTTTCAAGAAATACTGTGGTCGTTTTTTACTGTTTTCTCAAACAGCGAGCACCGTATGGGACTGAAATTTCACAGATTACTGTTACTGTGTCTTCCTTGATATTTTTGTCCATGAATCTGTATTATTTCTTCTAACAAAAACCAAACAAAGTATGATATTACCTACAGTAAAACCCGCTCTTTTATCCGCATAAAACGGAAACTGTTTTTTACTCTGTGAAATGTGAACCATATAAATGAATTTGGAATAGTTCAGTACGAGTTTCTACCATCACATCTATGTCCCATGTAAGCCACATACATATTATTTCCATGGTTGATATCATTTTATGATATTAAAGGACATACGTTCTGCTTGATGACTGCACCATAGCTCGCAAATCGTTTTGAAACCGCCCACGTGATAAGAGACCTTTATTTGTTTATTGCAGTTTTCCAATTTGGTCTAACTTTCAAAGCTCTATAGTAATATCGATGTAAGTAATAATTAATATGACAAAAAGTGAACTATTATGTTTTCTTTGCTCAATTACTCGCATTAGTTAGATGTAATACTACCAAAGTATATGTACCTTTTTTGATAAGGCTATAGTGAGTATAAAATTTATTATATCCCAAATCTCTCCAGTGGGCCAACTTAGAAGTGCAATTTATTTTCTCAAATTCTTGTCTCGTTTTTTTTTTATATTCTGTGGTTTCATTAGCTAGTCTCTCACGAAGAGTATTCAACTGGCGAAAATGTTTAAATCAAAGTGTCGCCATTTGGTGTGCACAACAGTGTTGAAGTAGCCATTTCATCATTAACCTTATGAGGTAAATGAAGAAAAAAGTGGTGCGCAAAAATCTCTTAAAGATCAAAAGTAAAAGAGAAAAAAATATTTTGGGCCGTTTTTAACTGTTTTCTCAAAAAGTTTTCTGAAATTTTTCACAGATGACTGTAACTGTATCTTCCTTGACATATTTGCCCACGAATCTGTATTTCTTTGACAAAAACCAAAGTATGATATTATCTTTAACATGTACATGTACTGAAATGACATTCTCTTCTTACCTTTTCCTACAAAGGCAGATGCACACGATCGCCAACAACAAAATAAGCACAATCAAGCCAGCTGCTCCACCGATGAAGTAAGGCAAGTATGATACTACCTTTAATGTGTGTGTTACTAGTGGCACGTTGATCGAATCTGGATGCAGCATTTTCAAATTCATTTTGCCATCTTAAATCCTCCACATCATGTTTAGTTGGAATAGCTATAACATGTATTTTGACTAGAAACCTTCGTTTTAATGATTACCACGAGCAAAAATACCCTGGCTTTAAGTATGTATAACAAACACGCTTCGATCAATATAACGAAAGATTTTTTTTTTTAACCCGAATGGGTAGTTCCGAAGATATTCCCATAGGATTGAGCAGTAAACTTTAACTTACCTATTTTTTGACATCCTCCAAACCAATGAACTTGAAATTGACATGTGTTTATATTGAGAGCATTCTCTGTCTTCTATTGAAATATGGACGGTAAAAATAAGTCTTTAAAAGGTAGCTGATACCTTAGGGAGACATCGATATGTTTCCTCAATTCCTGATGTCTCCCAAATATTCAGATGCCAACCTGTCTCCCAAATACCCTATTTAGGCCAATTTTGTTGGCCAATGTAAATACACACAAAATAGTTACCCGTATTCATAATAGTCACAGACAATTTGAAGGTTTTCCGTATTTAGTCTGACTACTAATAATAATATAACTGTGTTAGCGTTTTTCCAATCACACGAGCACCGTGTTTTTCAAATCCTCACCAGCTCTTACAAGATACTCATTGGAAAATATTGGGTTAATTGTGGGAGAGCGCAATCTGCGCTTAAAGGTAATATCATACTTTGGTTTTTGTCAAAGAAATACAGATTCATTGGCAAATATATAATATAGGATACAGTAACAATACAATTTCAGTCCTATACGGTGCCCACCTTTTGAGAAAACAGTGCAAAACGGCCACAGTATTTCCTACGTCTTTTCTCTTTTATTTTTGATCTTTAAAAGATCCACAAAAAAACGGTCGTTGTTTTACTAATTCCTGGATAGATACAGCATTTCAGGCGGAAAAAATTTAACGGTATGTTTCTACCACCACCATCTTCATACCCTGTAAATTATACGTAAATCTGTGAAGATTTCTGTTTCGGTTTCTTACCAAAGTATGATACTTCCTTTAAGACAAAAAGGGTTAAATCGCACACAAACAAAATACATACATGGGTGAAAGAAGAGAAGTATTTAGGCGCCAAAATGTCTTGCTTAAAGACACATAGGGCCACGATCTCATAGCTGGAGATTTCAAAACAAAGATGTTAGGCTCAACAGCATAGACCACTCGACCACTGTATATTGCTCTATCATGTGAGTTTGGACATTGTTTTTCATAACCTTCCCCCAAACACTCGATATACTGTCTGTGTACTTATACTGGTATCATCATTTCAGACAATATTACAAACACACTGCTATACTGCACTATAGCTATATACCATGTTCTTTGCCCAAACAATGTTTGCACGAGATATATTCTGAGACAAACAGTGAATTAGAGTGTTATTAGGATAATATCATTGTCTCTGCTTTGTTCAGGATGGTTTCAGGATGGTTGACGAAGTTCTTTTTGAGAATTTGGTGGATCTAAAAAAAAAAGGTTTTGTTGAACTCGAAAAGAATAAAGAATTTAAAAGAAAAAGAGAGAAAAGGTGCGGCTTATGTCAAAACAAATAGATATTTTTAGGCATAGCATTTCTAGAATGAAAGGGACATTGCGTTGTAATTAAGATGTTCTAGACTCCCCTTTTTGGTTGGTAAATTGTGCGTGGTTCAAAGTGGACGATCCGACTGTAATTATAGGCTTAGTCTACGATTTTTCAGAATGTGCAATTTGCAAATAGTCGAACAAGAGCATTAATTAATTTTAAACAGGTGACTATTTTAGTAATTCACCACGTATGGCAACGTTGTAGAATTCTAACCATGCAGTAATATACCTACATGTACATACAATATGGTACAGTGTTCTATTATACATGTATATCGGAATTTGTATCCTTGTGGAGACATGGCAAGTTCTCATTTTTACTAATGAACACTATCAGCTGAAGAGCAGAATTTAAATTGATCCCATTTGAACCAGAATCACTTTCCTGGGTTGAAATTTCTAGCAAACGTCCCTCACATAAATAAATAGCCTACTTCTTTGCGAAGAAATACAATTCCTCCTTCATGAGTTATTTCCAAATTATTAGTTTCCTGAAAGCCTTGTGGAGACCTATATACCTTTAGAATCTTCCCGTGGGGACATATTTATTCAACCTATATTGCGCTCGGTCTCCACAATACATCATGCGTTCCTGGCTTTTCAAGTCCATTTCCAAAACCATTCACACACAGTATGGCGAAGCATTAATTATACATCAACAAGAGAAGCGTGTTAACCAAGCGAGATACTAATGAGTTTTACGTACCTTGTCCATTTGCGCCTCTGATGAAGGACGCCATGGCAACGAGAAAACAGATGAAGCAAAATTCCTTCCTCTGCATCGTTCTTTGCCTCCTCCTGTTTACACAGCAGTCACAAATGTAATCCCTGGATCCTCTTGTCTTGGTGTTAAAGAAAACGAACCAGAACCCATTCAAATATCCTCATATGCCTGCATATAAGCATGCACAACGCGCACAACAAAAAAATGGCGGGAAAAATGTCGTCTGCTCGGCGAATCCACAGGTTATAATTGGAAAACGGCGGTGTAGAACTGGAAATCAATCGATGTGCATGTATTAAAGGAAAATGGGCACACACATTGTCAGCGATGACTACATTTGACAATTACTAATGCATGTAGGATGCTTTCTGTAAAAAAAAATGTAAAAAATCGCTGGACCTTGAAATGTCGTCCTGATACCATGGAGGCAAATTGTAGTCTATACCGCTCCATCTACATTACACGATTCGTTATTACCAACACAGCAGATAGAAAAAAGACATGTCAATCATAACGAGTAGATGATGTCACGCACGATACTACAGCCACGATGACAACGTTCATGTTCAATACATGTAGATGATGGAAGTGCATTTAAAAACGCCCTCTTGTTTAAAAGCCGTGCATACAGCTTTGCAACAATCATGTCGTTTATATTTAGATTGAAATCAGGAACTATGTATTAAAGTTGTTTGTCGTGCTGAGGCTGGGAACATTACAGAAAACAGTGATATAATCATGAATGCAAGCAAAACTACCTGTACAACAGGTGATGTATACATGACTGGTTTGATCTAAATGGAAACTCGATTCACGCTTGGGACCCGATTGAAACTTATCCTATTATTCATTTCAGTCATTCTGACGGTCTAGTTCCCCTTTGGTTTATATTATGAACATTGATTTTCAAAGCTGTCGACAATATGAAACACCAATCCGTTTTGATGGAAAAGGAACATACCAGCACAAATCACAAATAAGTGTAATGATCACTTGTTATGTAAGAATCTTTTGTGCTCGTGAAATTCATCTAATTAATGCACAGTGTTCTGGTCTAATAAGGAAACGATACAGTTTATTCTGAATTACAGGCAGTATCATGTAGTAGCATACCAATACAGTAATCTTCACAGATTTACCTATAACTTACAAGGTATAAAGATGGTGATGGTGGAAACATACCGTTAAAGATTTCCTGCCTGAAATGCTGTATTTATCCAGAAAAGAGTAAAACCAATGACCAAAATGACAATTTTGATCTTTCAAAAATTAAGAAAATCAGATTTTGAAAATACCGTGGGAGTTTTTTTTATTGTTTTCTCAAACAGTGAGCACCGTATGGGACTGTTACCGTATCTTCCTCGATATTTTTGCCCATGGATCTGCATTTCTTTTCTTTTCATTTCAGCGCCATGTATCTTTTGGAAATTTGGCGTTATAAATCCAGTTATTATGATATTATTATTATTATTTCTTTGACAGAAACCAAATTGTGGTATTATACAAGTTTATTCTAAAATTCAAATGAAAAATGGTTTATCTTGGAAATAAGGAATCCAAACAGAAAGAAAAGAAATCTCATCAAAAAATAATAATTATATGATTCTGCGCTTTTGCAAAGCTTGTAAATTCCTTTATGTTCAAATTTCAGTCTACTTATTGAATCTGCTGAAGTGAAAATATGATTTATTTCATAACGTGTGATTGGTAAATTTTGCCCACGGAATATTTTGTTGTTTTTACCGATGACAACATCAACAAATCCCTGCTGGGAATAGCCCGCACTTTCTTACCGATACACGGCTAGAAATAACATGGTATTGTTATGACATTCAACACATGCACAAAAGACCAACGATCAGGAATATAATTGTACTGGTATCTGTTTATGTGGCACACACTTAAAAACAGTACCCTTGCACAGGTTTAATTCTAGTTCATTTCTCTCAATCCACCGTTATAGCCTTGGTATATTATGGTTAGTGTTCTCAGAATGTTAACTGTTTGACCCCAAATTCATGATTTCTTTTCTAGTCTTTAAAATGTACAGTATACAGGACTGGTAACATACCCAAAGAGAAATGTTCACAGATTTACGTATAACTTTCAGGATATGAAGATGGTGATGGTAGAAATATACTGTTAAGATATTTCTGACTGAAATGGTGTATATATCCAGGAATTAGTCAAACAAAGACCAAAACAGTTTGATCTCTTGGTAAGATCAAAACGTTTCTTTATGTTTCGTAACAAAAATAGTGGTTTTTTGGTGGTTGTTTTTTCGTGACTCAGATGTCCGATTGAGCCCAAATTTGTCACCGTGAGGCCCTTGTGTTATTTTATGTAGGCTACATGTTGGATTAATCAAAGTGTGAGTGCTGTTCTATGACCTTTACCAATCATGTATTATACCTTTAATAACAAAAAAGTACGATAGTGAATGCTTCGATCCACCTTGCACCTTTAATTGCACTTACTCATACATAATTGACACATTTCCCTGGAAGGCCACATATTTATACACAACAGGGTATTCCACACATGAATGAGAGTGCTTTTTATACGTTCTTTATGGCAACCGTATATTGCTTTAGTGCTATCCTTGCAATTAATTTCCCTTTAATTATTTTCTAACCAACTGATCATTGAACACAATAAAATTAAAAGCTTTTGGCAGTTAGAGTTTGAAAATCCGACGCACTAAAACGTGGAATTGAAGCTGAAAAATCGTAATAGGCCTATATTCGAATCAATGCCACGTGCAAAGTGTCTGGCTCAAGGACACAGGCAACATCTTCATAAAAGCTGCAACGGTAGCCACAATATTCGGGTCCATTAAAACATGGATACACTACTTCTGAGAACCACGTAATCTAATACAGTCCGATATAAAATTATCTTCATATATTTATTTTTCGTGCAACAAAATGAAATCATTTTTAATGTGTAAGCACAGGGTGTGCCGCATTCCATTTCGAAATTAAGAGGGGGAAATCCTATTATTCTTTTGTCATTAAAATTGATTCAGGTTTAGCATTTCTGTTCCAAAATATGCAGATGTAAAGTCTTGCATTATAACGGCAACAGCTGCACATCAGCTTGTTGTTAGGTCTGTGGGCGTTGGCTTGTTTATTGAATGCACTTGTTGTATGTTGTATGCGAACAGGTGTTGCGTTGATTCATTATGCACATTTTATATTCTTCCTCGAAGATCCTGTATGGGCGTGGCTCTTGTTCGGGCTGATCGATAGTGCATACTGTTTTTCTTTGTGGGTAACGTGGCGTTGGCAATTTAAATTTCCTGTCATTTTATTCTAATGTAAAATGTAATTACAGTAGAAAATTCAATTTTGTTTTTCAATTTTGGGTTTTTACCAAAAAATATGAGATTTTTATATGACTTGAAATAAGGATTGGATTAGTGTATGAAAGTATGCAAATCAAGTGGAGAATTAATGATATGCTTTTCATGCACTCGCAATGGAACAACTAAACGAAATAATATAAAAATGCTAAATTTAAACTTCATACAAGTCAATAATATTTTCAATCTCTTCTTTCCTTAATTTCCAAAAGCTCATTCAATTGATTAATGTATTGAAAGATTTGAGGCTTTGTATGGTGACAATTGGTACGTGGATCCTTATGAGGACTATAGCAGGCTAGTCGAAACGTTGAGACCTAATTGCGAGTGCGAACGAAATAGAAGTGCGAAAGTACGAACGATTCTTACATGGTGTTTCCGTAAACCGACCCACATTAATGTATTAATACATGTGTAAGTCTCCACATGTAATTAGTTAAGAATCGTGGAATGATCATGATCACGTGACAACAAAACAATTTAAAATACTAACATACATGTACATACATATATGTATGTTTATAGTATATTTATTGAAATAGAAGATATATTCATAGGAATACATAACAATGAGCACATAAAATTTACACAATATATTTACAATATGAATTGGATTTACAACATAACACATGTCCGGCATGATTACAAGTCATTCTTTTCAAATTTTCTTTTAAATTTAGGAAAGTACAAATGCGAATCTAGCTAAGTATACGATCACATCAATGCGTATAAAATGATTACTGTGTTTTACATTTTGTCTATTTTACAATACTATTTGGATATCACAGAAAGCTTTACTGAAATTTGTTTAAAGGTAAAAGCATAGTTTGGTTTTTATCAAATAAATACAGATTCATGGGCAAGACAGATACAGTAACAGTCATCTGATAACATTGCAGTCCCATACGGTGCCCACTTTTTGTTTGGAGAGAACAGTGAAAACCCAGCCATAGTATTTCTTAAGTCTTTTCTCTTTTTAATTTTGATCTTTTAAAAGATCAAAAAGATTTTTGGTCGTTGTTTTACTAATTTCTGGATGAATACACCATTTCAGGCGGAAAACTTTTAACGGTATGTTTCTGCCATCACCATCTTCATACCCTGTAATTTATCCGTAAATCTGTGAACATTTCTGTTTTGGTTTCTTACCAAAGTATGATACTGAATTTAAGCTTCGACCTTTTTACAAGACAGAAACATTAATTTCATTTTATACAAATGATTACAAAATCACTAACAAATCATGTCAAATATTGAAGATGAATTATTCGTGCCGTTTTCAAATTGCGAATACAAATTTAAAAGGAAACGTTTATGTGATTTACATAGAAACAAGCCCTATGCTATATTGCCCCTGGTCATTGCCTCGGTGCTTATGGTCATTGCTTTTGAACCTCTTGTCATTCCTTGGTTAGCAAACTTGGATAGCAAACTTGGATAGTATGAAATTTATGTTACAACGAAGGTTTCTATTTATACCCTGTTGCACCATAAAGCATTGTTAGCAAACTATTTATAGTGAGTTACAACGAATTTCATTTACTAGACTACTAATGTACATGTACAGTATTACAAATTGTTACAGGAATTTTTAATTTGTCCAAGCGAAATAATAATAATACAATCTGGGTATTATGTATTATGTTCATAATTTGATGGTATTTAAGGGAATGGCAGTGATACAAAAACAATGGCACATATAGAATACATGGAATGACACCAGATGGTTCCATGAAGATGACATCAAATGACATCACCATACACGATGCGCGTTCATACTGATGACTCATACACTATTATGACAATCTGCCGAATACATGTGTGGAACGAGAAACGAATATAGCAAGTACAGTGCCGTATGGAAACTCTTTCAAATAGTTTGCAGCAGAACTTCATTTTGGATTTGCAGTTTTCCAAACCTTTCGTGGAGTCCGATTCCATACAATTTATCATTTTCTTCTCAACATTTATCTTGAGCATTGTAAATCCCGAACCTATACAGTTTGAGGAAAACCATCAGTCCTAGGGCCTTCCTCAAAACTCGGCACCGGCTCAGTCTCCGGCTCAGGCTCCATTTCTTGGATCCATTCTAAAATTACGGGTATTCAAATAAAGGCTTTTGGCTGCGGTTCTGAAGTAGATTCTCTGGTTTGAAAAAGAAATCAAAGCTTAAGCTTCAATGAAAAACCACAACCTATATTTTCAGTATACAAAATGTAGATGACAAAGACGAAGCCAGAGCCTGAGCCGGAGCCGGAGCCGAGGTTTGGAAAAGTTCCCTAATCATCTGAATATACATGTAGATGTTATCACCTACACTTTAAAAAGTAAAATGATACAAACTTTTATGATATGCTAACCCAGTTTGGTCTTATTACTCGAAGACGGCATTTTCATTATTACCGTTTCCTCAGTTAATCAATTATTTGAATGATTGCTGGCACTAGTATCAAACGCAATACTGTACATCTATTTGTTTCAAGTTCGGCACCACGAAATATTCCCGAAGTGCATCTTAGTTCAACCTTTCTGAGAAAGTTTTTGTGTGCATGATGCTGGAGTGGTCGTGTTTTCGATCGTACCGCCTTAGAAATCTTATTTATAGAGGGCGCTGTTGAAGACGCTCGTGAATGCTGTTTTGACTAGTGCCTTTTCCGTTTCGTTGCACTTGGGTGTAGTCATATATTGATTCATCGCGAATGACATTTTCCTCATTATTCTGTCAAGTGACTGAGAGGTAGCATTCTGTTCACATAGCAAGATTGTCTAAGGTTCAACAGGCGAAATGAGATACACGAATCCGACTTCCGGTTCATGTGATAGGACCTGCGGAGTATCAGGGGACTACACCCTGCAGTAAAGAGTGAGGCAGAGCGTAAATTCTGTTGTTCCCACACAAAAGGCGGGTGGGGACACCGCGGTAATGACGGATGGTAAGTCGTGCCGTGTGATCGGTCTATAGGCCTACACATGGTCATGGAAGGCTTTTGTTTTAAGCTCATTTCAAGTGATATACATGTAACAATCAAATTTGTGAAAACGATGGTTCTGGAAAGCTGTCGATGTTTTCTATCGTTGGAGTCTCCTAGAGTCTCGTAGCGGATGATTTAACTGGATCGGTATTGAAGAAGGAGTTATCCAAAGGAGATCCATCATCAAATATGGCCTTGTCAATGCCATTGACTGCCTGCATGAGCTCATTAGGATCTACCGACCTGTTATCCTCATTGGAATCGCTATCCTCGCCGTCCAAGGAGGTGCGCTGGTACAGACTGCTTGGGCGACTCCAACCGACCAGGTCCTTGGTGCCTGTTGCGTTCTTCTTGGCACGGCGGTTAGCCGTGGCGTACACAGCGATGGGGTCATCGGAGGACGATCCTCGCGTGGGGTTGGTCCGGTCGGTAGTGGCGTAGCTGTTTCTGGTATACTGTCTGTTGTATTCAGCTTTACCATCCTCATCAGGAAGGGCTGTCTCGATATCAGGAAGGGCTGTCTCGATCTCAGGAGGAGATGTCTCGATCTCAGCATTGGCGTAGATGGGACTCGGTGGGGTATCATCCGTTGGAGTAAGAGGCGTCTTCTCGTCAACTGTGTCGTAAACAGTAGCAGGGATCTCCAACTTCTCCTGGCCATTATTTTGATAAACGGGGTCCTCGAGAAAACTGGAAGTACGATTTTCGAACAGTTTGTTCTCTTTGGTTGGTGAGTAGACGTTGTCGGTAGAGGAGAGGATATCGGGCATGGTGACTGCTGCTGCTGCCTCTGGTTCGTCTTTACCATTGAATCCACGGTTGATGTAAGTCACTGGTGCTGGCTCTGGTTTCAGTCGGATGTCTTGCCCAGCACCGCCTGACCGCCTCCTACAACAAACAAACACACACAAACAAACAATTACTTTAACATCAAGGCACTAACTCCCCTGGGTTGATTTCAACAAACTCATCGTAACTTAATCAATCGTAGGATCTCTGATGCATTTCAGCCCCATAGACCAGGATGGGTTATCCTTCGTAACTCGAGTTACGATCGATATAAAAATGGTGATGGTATAGAAATATACCGTTAAAATATTTCCGCCTGAAACGGTGTACATGTATTTATCAAGAAATCAGTAAAACAAAGACCGAAAACAGTTTTGATCAAGAAAAATTGAGACGGGTTTTCGCTATTTTCCTGTGACTCAGATGTCGATTGAACTCAAATTTTTACTGGTTTATAGTTTTATGTACATATTTGATCAAACACAGAGTGCTGTTCTGTGACTATTACCAATCATGTATTGTATCTTTAAGATGTACACTAATAAAGTACACACTACTGAAATGAAATGTTCTTCTTACCTTTTCCTACAAAGGCAGATGCAAACGATCGCCAATAACAAAATAAGCACAAGCAAGCCAGCTGCTCCGCCGATGAAGTAAGGCATATATTCTGAATAAACAAGAAAAAGAACAAAATGAAATCAGATTAATGAAGGACAAAATCAACAAACAGTACCATCAAAACTGTGTTTTCACATAAATTTGGGGTCTTACAAGTTTCAAGATGTTAGTAAAATTACATCATAAAAAATGGTGCCGACAAAGTTCTTCATTTGACATCAAAACCTAAGAAACGAAAAAGCCTTGGAATTTGACATTTTATTTGATAAGAAGTATTTCTCTCACTGAAATTCGCACTGCAAATGAAGCAACGTGGTTAACTACCGATTTCCAAATTTGAATTCAACAGTTTCGCTGACCTTTGACCTAATGGAAATTGGCGCAAAACTAGTTTCCGAGCAAAATTTGGTCATACCATAAATACATAGCTAAAACGTATAATTTCTTCGCTTAGTGCACCATCTTATTTGAAGGACCTGATGGTTGCCTGGCATGTTAATCACAAGAGAGCCTACATTTCATTTTCATGACTGATTCTTTAAGAAATTTACAATCGTGAGGTATAACCATTATGCATTAAGGTCCTTTCTAGCGCTAACGCATCTATTGCATGGGTAAATGAGGCTAGAGTCCAGGCTTCGGGTTTATTTTGCTACCGTCATTTTGTGTCCTGAATAAAACAAAGTCCTTGAGATACAAGGCGAAGCTGGGGCCTTTCTTTGGCTTCGACATGTGGCCCAATCCCTTCATTTCGTTTAGTGGGCCTCATGGCGGTAGCAAAATAAGTCCCAAGACTCTAGAAGGGGTTTCGTTAAGGCCCTACAAAACGGTTTATAGGAAAGGTCTTTTCACACGATTCTTAGTATTAAACGAAACTCGCAAGGCCGTTTTTTGGCCAGATTTTCTAATCCTTGAGAAATCTTACGAAAGTGTTACACATGTATATGCTTTTAGAGTGACCGACGTCCCTGGTGAATCCTTTTCTTAAGCGTAACTCAGTCGCAAGGCTTTCGAGTTTTGTTTTAGCATCGTGTGCATGAAAAGGCCTTTACAAGAGTCTATTTGTATTGTGTGAAATTAAACTAGACAACAAAATGGCCACAAAGTGATAGGCATTCGTCAAAGCATGATAACATGCCGAATTAGAAATACGCGCTAAAAGATGCACCTCGTCCGAACTGCTATAAATAAATGTATTATTACTTTTCATACAATACATATATGTATTTAAAAGACACACAAACTAGTCATAATTTTGTAGCAGGCGACAACACTGATCTCTTTTAATACGAAGAGGTAATTCCCTATGTTTATTTGGACGTGTTAAACTCAGAAGTGAAAATGGGTAATTTTTTATGGATGTGGATCAAGGACTAATACATTCGGCGTCAAGATCTGGGCGATAAAATGACAATTTATAATATCACAAATGGGCAACAGTCAATCGCAGAATAGTCGTTGAAATCCGATTCGTGATTGGGCAACACCATTAAGTGCGCCACAAAATTCTAAACGACGCTATACAATAATACTGACTAAAAAGCTTAGCCACTGGCTGTGATTGTTCCTCTAGGTCTATAGCTCTATAAACTTATTGAAAGAATTTTCTATTATAGCATGTGAATAGTTTCATTGTGATTGAGCATTACACAGTACCGGGTTCATCAAACTTTATATAGGTATGGGAAAAAGTGAGGATTTTTTGGCGCGCATTGTGCTATTATTTTGTCGTTGAAAGGTGAATTATGCGAGATATGTACAGTCAGCGTTCTAGTAGCTTTGGTTTAACAGTTTCCGATTTTTGACGAAGGAATGGCAATGTATGATACTTCAAATGATCATAAACAATAATTCAGGGCTGTTCTTAATCAAATGAAGGCAAAAACAAAACAAAACCAGGTTTACTTACTATAATCAATATAATTATATCAAATGTACAATATTGTACAGTACATCACCATCTTTATGCCCTGTAAGTTATAGGTAACCTTTAAGACTTGATTTACTTTGACTATAAGTAACTGTTTTGATGTCAACAATCAACATACATTGTAATGCAATATCAGTCCAAAACAGCAGTTTGAGAGTTAAAAAAAAGAATCAAATTTCGAAAAGGTCTGAGGACCATGGTAGTTCTCATGGTAAAATAAATTGTATGAACATTTATCAACTCTCAGTTTCAGTAATCATTCCATCTTTTGAAATCATTGATTAGTTTTATAAATTCAAAATGAATTCCTACCTTGGAAGATAAGCAGAGCAGGAGTAGTGGGCTGTGGAGTTGTAGCAACTTCAGTTACTATCTCAGTTGTAGAATCTGTACAAAACGATACATTTCCAAAGGTTTGAGGAATTTAGTCACAATCAAAGTCTTGTATTCCAGAGTGTTGTATTATTGAATCTTGATCGGAATAATTTGTACCTTTCTGGACATTTCCACAGTGGTGGGATATTATTGTAACGTAAGTTACTTTTTTTTTTTGTGCATATTTGCGTGCATTTTTAAGGAACCATAAGTGGTATACATGTACTGCCCTTGCTGATTTCAATAAAACATTCTTTCAAGAATGATTAATTAAATAATAGGTCAAAGTCACTTAACAGTCACTTAAGTCACTTAACGTGGAATTGCCCTTTTTCATGTTTGCTTTTGATACACAAACGTTTCACACACGATAAAAATTGATTGTTAATACTGTGTAATAATATTTGTCACCGTGGTATAGACAATTATATGCATGCAACATCTCCAACTGTATGTAAATAAATCATGCATACCTTCTATTATGCCCGTGTAGTTGCAGTGGGGTAACATATTTGGCGACCAATCCCGATTTGGCTGACAGGACAGCTCTGCATCCCCAGTTACCCTGTAATGTGGCAGGCAGATGTAATTGATTCTGGCACCAGTCGTAATATTTGTAATATCTGATATGTAGGAATTATCGACAAATCCGGGATGGAAACAAATGGAACCCTCAGCAGGATCTGTAATTTAAGAGAAAAAAAAAACCGAATGCATGAGAATTACGAAGTCTTAGTACGGAGCTCCACGGGTGCCATTCCACTTTTATTCAGATAATCGGTTAATTTATCTCGCCAAGTCGACTTTTGAACTGGTAAAAGTGGTCTTCCCTCAATTATGATATCTCAACAAACTTTTAGTGGAAACGAGAAGTCGACTTATCATCTGATGATTTATTTGGCCAAGTCAACGAAGTGACTTGAACAAGTCGTCTTATACTGATAATTAACATAGGCCGTGTTGTCCTTACACGGTAAACTATCAGGAACAAGTCGACTTCCTTCTAGTAATTATTCGTCTTGCCAAGATAAATTATCATGAAATGTGGGCACCTTTACTGTAGTATTAAGTAACTTCAACTCGATAAGTTGACTAATAACTCGACTTGGCGAGAGAGTATTATGTGGATATCTGGATAAGTGGAATGGCACTCGCGGAGCTCCGTACTTAGAGCTGAATTAAAACATTATTTCTCTGTCCTCACAATAATCCGTACTTGAATTAAAATCGATAATGTTGTCAATACTGTATACTTAGATATCACATTTTGTGACATATTTGGAAGTCGTTTTTACCTTGAAATTCGTATATTTGAAGTTTATAATCTCCACCACAAGTTTGGCTGGCATTGCCGCTGCATGGATACGAGCAGTTCAGCGCAGCATCTTCAGCAACTCCATACTGGAATGGGTTGGATAGGGCGCCCCCACAGAAGCACTGGTGCCCTGCTTGTAACGCGTAGTATTTCAGGTTTCTATTGCGGCAGAGAG
Organism: Astropecten irregularis; assembly: GCA_963971285.1. Lineage (NCBI taxonomy): Eukaryota > Metazoa > Echinodermata > Asteroidea > Paxillosida > Astropectinidae > Astropecten > Astropecten irregularis. Next base: position 7,572,975 of record OZ020258.1, on the reverse strand, counting down.
AGCGGCAGAAACCAATGGTCATGTGGGATTCACTCTGACAATATGTATGTTGCATTCCACAGGCGGCGTGACAATATCCCAACATCTGACCGTCTGCGCATGTAATCAGGTCCGTCAGTGCTCGGTTTAAATTATCGAAGTAACAGCCATGGTAGATATCTATCAAATAAAGCCAAAAAAAAAACAATCTTGTTATTGTTACAATCTGGGACCAATTTCATACCGGTAGAGCTGCTTTTAAGAAGCAAAATTTTGCTTAAAGGTACAATACATGATTGGTAAAGGTCTCAGGACAGCACTCAAATATGTACATGAAATAAGAAACCTGTGAACATTTGAGCTGAATCGGACATCTGTGTCACGAGAAAATAGCGAAAACCTGACTCAAACCTGAATGGTTTTGATCTTACCCTGAGATCAAAACTGTTTTCGGTCTTTGTTTTATAAAGATTAAACCGTTTTCTAGGGCCTTAACGAAACCCCTTCTAGAGGCTTGGGACTTATTTCGCTACCGTCATGAGGCCCACTAAACGAAATGAATGGATTGGGCCACATGACGAAGCCGAAGAAAGGCCCCAGCTTCGCCATGTATCTCAAGGACTTCATTTCATTCAGGACACAAGATGACGGTAGCAAAATAAACCTGAAGCCTGGACTCTAGCCTCATTTCTTTAAGTCCCATGCACTAGATGCGTGAGCGCTAGAAACGACTTTAAAGGTACAATACATGATTGATGAAGGTCACAGGACAGCACTCATACTATGTCTGATCAAACATGTATACATGAAATAAAAAACTTGTGAAAATTTGAGCTCAATCGGACATCTGAGTCACGAGAAACTAGAGAAAACCCGAAAACATGCAGAATAGTTTACTTTATGTTTGTTCCAAAAATCGTTCGGACGAACGATCTTTAAAAAAAGACACTAAATCTTGATTTCCTTGAAAAACCCAGCATCTGATGAACCAAGATTTCCCATGGTGACTGTTTGCACTGTTTACGCACTGTTGAGTCCATTTTTGAGGCCTTTTTTATACGCAGTTTTTACGCACCAAAAACATTGGTAAATTAAATCAATATGCCAGCAAAAACTCCTTGTGAATGTTATGCTCAGCAAGCAATGGCAGAATACAAGTCAAAAGTAATAAATATCACATGACAATTTGGTAGGGAATCCTGTTTTTTTTTTATAAAAGACGTTTCATGCTTAAACATGAGATACTTAATATGGTTATACACAATGTACATTGTAATGTACAGTACATGGGGCACCTGACTAATCACTCAATCATTTGAAGCCTGCATGATAAGTCGTTTATCATTGTGCCCTGTCACTAGGAACTAGACAAGCTTCCGTACATACATGTACAATTGTTGTATGTTTGGCAAATAACTTGACTCAGCCAATTCTTGATAAGGAACCAGAAAATATTAATCTTATTCACCTATCCCAGAAAAAAAAATCAAGGCTTTCTTCCTCATTTGGGAGTTATTATTATGGGGGTATGTGGGCGTCATATACAATAGGGGTGTGCCTTAGTTATACCCTCTACGCCCAGTGCATGACGTATTGATGAGTCACTAAACCAAAGGGTGTTTCCCGATTTTTTTTCAGACTTCATTGTTTTTTGAACAATCATTGTACCGTCAAAACATTTATGTTAACATGGAAACTGACACTAAAGCAGACAATATGTAAAAGGTCACATGACAGAGAAAGCAATGAACTGGCAGAACTACATGATTGAAAGTTTGCCCATTGTTTTCTAAGTTCCAAAAATCATGTGACATCCATGCCGTCCAACTCCCATTAAAACTCTACCCCACTTTCTGTGCACAGAAGTGGGGTGCTAGAGGCAAAAGCGGCATTTCACCCCTTGTTAATGCAAGCGGAAGAACGTCTAAACAAACGCTCCTATCTACACCAAAATGTTTACTTTGTCAGGTGAACTGGCTAATAGGTGCTCCAGGGCACATAGGATGTCACTGGTATGGTAGCGGAGGAATCCTGGTTTATGTGATGAAACCCCCCTTATACATGTACAGTGTAGGTATACCATGCTCTTACATAATGGACAAATTGAGTTCACTGTGAAAGGAACTTTTTTCTTTAGCGTTGCAGTCTTGCACTTTCTTCATTTTGAGACTGCTGCACCTCCTATTACAGAGCAAGGTTCAGATACATGTAATATGCATATAGTGTGCTTGCATGTTGAAAGCTGTTGCACAATTAAGTGTCAACTGGGAAATATAATGGCGGCAAATATCATTTTTGAAACATACATGCAACCTGTGGATATTTTCCTCCATGATCAATACATGTGATGAAACGGAATGGTAACTTCATTTCGTCATTTCCCGACTGGGGCTGTGCCATACCTGGATTATCGATACCCTGGACATTGTAAATGCTCCGTTCCAGCAAATTTCAACGAATTTCACGTAAGTTTGAAAGTCATTTTTAAATGTCGAACTGAACATGGAGAAATGTTTCCATGTTGAACTGACTTTTTAAGTAAAACCGCAGAGCTGGAAGACTTTGTCCAAGAAGAGGACTTGGAAAGTAGGGCATAACAAATGTTATTGAAATGTTATTTGAACTGACTAAATTTCAAGATGGTTATGCATTTTCAACGCTTGGAAAACTTGATTTTGCATAGTTTTAATGTTGACGTTCCTCCTCCCGTTTTACAAATTTCGGCTGGAATTAAATGTGAAAGTATTGGTTCGTTTTCCAGCTTCATCCTACTCAAGATTGACGCGCTGACTTTCCACTCACTGGGCCGAACTCATTGGACAGGACATATCTCTCAATTGTGTGTATTTCCTGCCAATCTGCCATATCGGATCATCAAGTTCGAGAAAAAGTCTTCATTAATTGAACAAAGGACAACACCAATTTCCATTGGAGGAGGACCCTGTAAAAAATTAGGCTCACACAAACTGATGAGACGTGCTAGACTAGCTGCATGGCAATTAAAATGTTGAATTTAAAGGGAGCATAAAGGATTTGCAAGGCCTCAAAAAAACATTATTGAGTTCGAGACAGTGGACACAACAGTTCGTAAACAGTGCAAACAGTCACCATGGGAAATCTTGGTTCGTCAGATGCTGGGCTTTTCAAGGAAATCAAGATTAAGTGTCTTTTTCCAAAGATCGTTCGTCCGAACAATTGTTGGAACCAAACTATTCACCTCATGTTTTCTAACAAAAATCGAGTCGGGTTTTCGCTATTTTCTCGTGTCTCAGATGTCCGATTGAGCTCAAATTTTCACAGGTTTATTATTTCATATACATGTTTGATCAGACAAAGTGTGAGTGCAGTCCTGTGACCTTTACCAATCATGTATTGTACCTTTAAAGTGACTTTATATAATTACATTGTCTGCTATTACTAGGCCCTACTTCCGCAGATTTATAATTGAAATTGAATTGTATGTAAAAGCTTGTAGTAATAGGAGAGACTTTGGAAACTGATTTTAATAGCGTGGTTGAAGTGAGTAACAAAAAAAACAGAAAACCCGACTCATTTTTTCTTATAAAACATAATTAATAAACCCTTAACTTATCTTACCCCGAGATCAACTTAGCTTTCGCCTTTCGGCCTTTGTTTGACTGATTTTTGGACTAAATACACCATTTCATGCAGACTTATTTCAACGGTATGTTTCTACTAGCACCATCTTCAGAAAATTATAAGTACGGTGAACATCTCTGTCAGTGGGCATGGAGCTATTAAACAGATGTTACAAATCCTGTATGTACCTTTAAAGGGGATGGAGATGAAAAGGGGACAGCAGGAAAATTTGTGCTACATTGTAATTATTAGGACCCTTAAAAAATCAATAAATTCAATCTTTCCTCTACAGGTTATTTTAGGTATACATGTATATTAGATATTATCATCATTATTAATATTAGACAGTTATTACAATCCTCGCTCTGGGAGCTCTGCGCAGTGAGAATGGGTGGTTACATATCTCTTATGCTGAGAGGATAAAACTATATCGAGAGACGGCGATAAAATACTCAGCAATTGCACATTGAACATTGGTTGTTTGGGAAATGAAATTTGTTTCATTTTTCTAAAAAGTAAAACCACCACTTTATTGTATTGATGGTCTTTCCCTAGATAGAACAAGGATATAATAGACTAGTGTAGCTGATCCCTACATTTTGTTTATCTTATAGCCAGCTATTAATTCTGGCTCAGTGGTTTTGCACTGTGTGTGCCTTGTCTTACGTAACGCTCTGCATTTTTTGTTTTAAGAAATAGCCTTCTGCTGGGAACCTGACTTTTTTGTGGTGAAGGCAGGGGTTGAGATTGGGTGGAAATGTAACTTGGAAGGATATATAACTATTGGGGACCAACATTTTGTTCTGTCGTAAATTCAACTCTATAAACACGTCCATTTTAGGTATTAGATATATTAATCGTATTCCTCGATCCCGGAGCTCACATTGAGAATGGGTGGTTACATTAATTTTATTGTACGATCTTGGAGTCTCTTTGTGCTGAGATGGGTGGAAGGTGTGACCCATAAAAATCAAATTCAACTCTTTATCTACAGGTCCATTTTAGGTATTAGATAATAGTAATCGTATGATCCCGGAGCTCATACATTGAGAATGGGTGGTTACATTTTATTGTACGATCCTGGAGTCTCTTTGTGCTGAGATGGATGGAAGGTGTGACCCTTAAAAAATAATCAAATTCAACTCTTTAGCAACAGGTCCATTTTAGGTATTAACGTATTCCTCGATCCTGGAGCTCATACATTGAGAATGGGTGGTTACATTAATTTTATTGTACAATCCTGGAGTCTCTTCGTGCTGAGATGGGTGGAAGGTGTGACTCATAAAAAAATCAAACTAAACTCTTTAGCTACAGGTCCATTTTAGGTATTAGATAATTATAGTAATATCGTATTCCTCAATCCCGAAGCTCATACATTGAGAATGGGTGGTTACATTTTATTGTACGATCCTGGAGTCTCTTTGTGCTGAGATGGATGGAAGGTGTGACCCTTAAAAAATAATCAAATTCAACTCTTTAGCAACAGGTCCATTTTAGGTATTAACGTATTCCTCGATCCTGGAGCTCATGCATTGAGAATGGGTGGTTACATTAATTTTATTGTACAATCCTGGAGTCTCTTTGTGCTGAGATGGGTGGAAGGTGTGACTCATAAAAAAAAATCAAACTAAACTCTTTAGCTACAGGTCCATTTTAGGTATTAGAAAAACATATTCCCTGATCCTGGAGCTCATACATTGAGAATGGGTGGTTACATTTTATTGTTCGATCCTGGAGTCTCTTTGTGCTGAGATGGGTGGAAGGTGTGACCCATAAAAAATAATCAAATTCAACTCTTTAGCTACAGGTCCATTTTAGGTATTAGATAAACATATTCCTCGATCCTGGAGCTCATACATTGAGAATGGGTGGTTACATTTTATTGTTCGATCCTGGAGTCTCTTTGTGCTGAGATGGGTGGAAGGTGTGACCCTTAAAAAATTAAATTCAACTCTTTATCTACAGGTCCATTTTAGATGGGTGGGATGATATAACTTTTGAGACCCCCAAAAATAATTAGGAAGTTCAATTCTTTTTTTATACACGTTCATTTGAGGTATACTATTAGACAGCTAATAATAATTCTCGCCGATCATCAAGTTCTGCATTTTCTTTGCTTCATGTTTTTCCTAGCTCCATGGCAAAACCACCATGCACTTTGAGATAATGATATGTGCTTGCCTTTCCCTGTACACTGGAGTAGCTGCTCCCATTTGTTTACGTTATAGCCACCAATTTTGTTCGGCTCAGTGGTTTTGCACTGTGTGTCCCTTGTCTTACGTAACCTCTGCATTTTTGTTTAAGATAAAATAAAAGCCTTTTCTCTGAAACTGACTGTTTCATAGTGATGACGGGGATGTGGAATGTAATTCATGAATCGGTTCTGATTTTAGTTGCTGCATTTGGTGCTGTTACTTATTTATGTAATTCTACATTCTGTCGTGCATTCTTTAACACATTTGCCTTGGTTATGATTTCCTTGTTCATATTTTGATTTTGTTTGGCTGTTGCATTCAACAATATACCGCTGATTTCGCTCTATTTATTTTTCATAATGGTCCCTGTGTAGTTTGCTTGTACAATCTTGGGGTCTCTGTAAATGTCAGTATTAAAATACAGGATCCATGGGCCAGGCGTTCATATAATATTATTTGAGGCAAACATATACCCTACATTGTATTGCAATGTCCTGCATAGGAGAAAAGTATTGCCAGAGGCCATGCTTTTATGTAGTCCTATATGAGATGTAACAAAAACTAGTCTGAAATCAGACTGCCCAAATGGCCTATATTTGAGGATAATGAGGACTGTCATCAGCTTCATGATACTTATTAAAATTATGTTGCATTGCTAAACGAGAATTAGATAACGATGCATTGAACAAAAAACTAAACAATAAGGCCTAATTGTAAGAATTATTTATAAAATTTGTATCTCTTGTATCATTCTCACAACAAATTTATTTGACCAATCACTTTGCTTAAATGAATAATTATACGATGCCTGTTACTGTTACACATTGCAAAATAAGTGGACATTGTATGTTTTTGAAACGTTAATAAAACTGCTCAGATTATCAAGACTGTCTGCGCGGTAATTAGCGTGCTTCATTGTATTGTCATATCCATCCAGACCAGTATTGTTTTAATTTGTTTAAGTTCCTCTTGGGGTTGCCGGTAGATGGGCTGTGGATTGGTTGGGTTTGATTTGTTTTGTTTTTTTACACATGAGTGAATTCATCTATTATAAATGGTTATAATTATGGATATCATTAAAATAACCAGTTTATATCATAATGGGTCAAAACAATTCCTTTTCTTATATCACAGTTTCAATCGATGCTTTCTAGAACAAAAATCTTGTTCGGCCAAATAAATCTGTTAGGAATACGTTTAATTATAAACGAAAGTGCTTGGAGTTTATATTAAAATACACAATGAGCGAGCTTCGTGGAGTCACTGTAAATCACAAAGTCAAGTTAAAGATCGGCTACCAACAATAATGCAACTTCAACAACATATCCAATCACTTCTGTTCACGTGTCTTCTTGCATAACAGTGTAAATGGACATGTACATAGAATACGTACATGCATGGGCCCGGTCAGTACATCCCTTACTGCGCATGGACTTTCACCTTAAACAAATAGTTCCGTGAGGACAACATTGTTTATACTATCTCCAGAGTCGGTAATTCGCTTATCTGATTCTGGACTAATCGGGTTCTCTCAAGCGTTATGAAAAAGGGGTAGGGAGTTTTAATGGAGATTTTCCGTCATGCAAATGTATTGTTTCCCACCAATTTTAAGGATGACGTTTGAAATATCGTAGACATTAAATGGCAAACCCAATATTTCTGGTGGTTATAATTCGTGTCGTAGAGATGAATATTGTATTTCCGTGTAGTGTATTGCTCATTGACAATATTACAAGAATCATATTCATTGCACAATCATAGGTTTGGAATGTGGTTATTATGAAGTAAAAGTGTGATCATGACAAATGTGTATGAAATGGTCCAACACACGTGGAATACATTGTAAGGATATAAGAGACTGACGCATTGGTTGATTGTTGAATAGTTAACCAAAACTTTAAAAAGCGATAAAATAGAGCAGAAACGAAAGTTAAATATCAGTGAAGGAATTTGGTGGAAAACTATGAAGTCTTTATTTTTTGGCGCTGTGTGGTTTCAATATTTATAGAGATAAATAATACAATTAACCAGCGATGTACCAACCATTATCAAACCTATGTCACATAATTATTTTGGAAAACCTTAATTATTTGTGCTTGAGAAACATAATTACAAGAATTTACAGCATTATTAAACATCATTGGTTTACAATAGTACCCCAGTCCTATAAGAGAAGAGAATTACACACACTTCGCTGTTCCCAAACTCACAAGAAAAAAATGTTTGGTATCCATTTTGAAATTGGCTATATCTATTTGGCAGGCTTACCAGGCTAAAGTTAGAAAAGTAAATTTGCACTAAACTGCCAACTAATTTAGTCTAAAAATGGGTGAGATTGTTACTCATTTTCTCGGAGAAAACAACATTCAACATTCCAGAAACTGGGAAATTCTCACAGAAGAAAAGTTCCTCAGTTGTAGAAAACCATTATTAGGTATGGGGTGCTATCGTAAACCATTACCGAGAATAATTTTGATTACACTATGTATTCGGCACGAGTTAATGAAGGTGCATTTTCTCCTTTTCCTTGTTCATTTTCTAGAAGTTTGACAACATTTCTCACCTGTTGGATCTTGGCCAATGGCGCCCACTAACAAGCACGATAAGGTACACACTACCAGAAGGATCGAACTGGCTTCCATCTTCACGTCTACTGTAGATAGCTGCACCGCCAAACAGGTTAAAAGTCCAGCGTGTTTCTTTCGGTAAGTCTTACGGGTAAAATGACTCAGATATTCCCACACCTATTGCATCAGGTTCACGGTGGTGGAATTCCTCGCAACTAAAACCGCAGTAATCGGTTTCGTGCTTATCCTACACAAGGGTCCGAGTACAGAATTATGTAAAAAAGCAGCGATAGTAGTTGTTGACAATTGAAAGTCTGTTGACTTAAGTGCGCTCCATACGTTTAACGTGGGTCTGAATTCGCATACTTTGTAATGCATTCCATGTAAACGGTGAGTATACAGCCAATTGTTATAGGTAGACTACGTCACCGTACATTCTTGCTTCGGTGCTTCTCAAGAGATTACAATTTAAATGTGAATGGTCCCCTATTTGAATACCGTTTGGTGTTCGGAGGGCGTGAAAAGGGTCGAATATTTCTATGGCCTCAGTAGTTTGCGTAAACAGAAAATGAAAAACCGAGGGAACAAGTGATTTTACCTCGAAGTTATATAAAAAGAAGTTAGGCCTATGGGAGCCTGTCCTTATTTGGAATTGAAGGTTTTTTTACGTGCAACTTATCGAATCTTTCTGTGTACGATTTGAAAGAGACTGAAAAGTGAAATACCTTTGCAAATCGTTCGAACAAAGATATATAAACAGACATCATGCATTTGAGTGAATTCAGTGGAAATGAAATCTTGGATTGAGCACGAAACGCGAGAAAACAACAAATTATAAGTGGAAAGTTATTGGTGGTACCCACCGGCCGATACTGATGCAATGGCGTCGATCGGCACTGGTAATCAGAAATACTTCGTTCAGGGGCCAATTTCATAGAGCTGCTTAGCACGAACATTTGCTAAGCATGACATTTCTGTCTTAGTAAAAACAGGGTTAACAACCAAATTTCCACGTGAAATGGGGGTGAGATCTCAGTGTTTTTTCTATCGATGGCATCGGTGGGGCGAGTTTGTAAGATGACCAGGGTATGACAGGGTATAAAGATGGTGATGGTAGAAACATACCGTTAAAATGTTTCTGCCTGAAATGTTGTTTTAATCCAGAAATCAGTAACATAAGTGACCAAAATTATGTTTGATCTTTTAAAGATCAACAATTAAAGAGAACAGACTTCAGAAATACTGTTGCCGTTTTTGACTGTTTTCTTCTTCTTCTTCTTTTTAAAGGTGGGCATAGTATGGGACTGATTGTTTTATAGATGACTATAATTACTGTATCTTCTTTGATATAGTTTGCCCATGAATCTGTACTTCTTTGACAAAAACCAAAGTATAATATTGCCTTTAAATACGAAGTTCGGTTCCCACACATAACAATAAGTTTGTAATGGACTCACTGGAAAACATGTAGCTTACCTGCGTCAATATTCTATAAATACCCTTTGCCGTGATCACATACCGAGACCGAACCAGGATTTTCGACTAATGGAATCGCAAACATCGTAAAAAAAACCGTCAGGCACAGTGGTGATGAATGTTAACATTACTGATCATTATTTTGAGGTGTCGAACACGCCCGGCTCATAAACCACCCCTATGTTTGCTTTTTTGATAATGATTTCGATGAATTACTGCAACAGCAGTTTCGGGACGGAAAAACAAGGTGGAAATGGAGGCCTTTAATGGGAGCATAATTATATAAGGATTTGCAAGGCCTCCCAAAAGAAATATTGAGACAGAAATGGACTCAACAGTTCGTAAACAGTGCAAACAGTCACCATGGGAAATCATGGTTCATCAGATGCTGTTGTTGTTGTTTTTTTTGTTTTTTTTCAAGCAAATCAAGATTTAGTGTCTTTCCCAAAGATCGTTCGTCCGAACGATTTCTGGAACAAACATAAAGTTAACTATTCTCCATGTTTTATAAGAAAAATCGAGTCGGGTTTTCGGCGCTATTTTCTCGTGACTCAGATGTCCGATGGAGCTCAAATTTTCACAGGTTTATTATTTCATGTACATGTTTGATCAGACAAAGTATGAGTGCTGTCCTGTGACCTTTACCAATCATGTATTGTACCTTTAAACTTGGTCAGTACAGGATTGGTAACACACCCAAACAGAAATGTTGACAACTTTACGTACAATGTTATGGGTATGAAGATTGTGCTGGTAGAAACATACCGTTAAAATATTTCTGCCTGAAATGGCGTATCCATCAAGAAATTAGTCAAACAAAGACCGAAATCAATTTTTATTGGTCTTGGGTAAGATCAAAACCATTCTTTATGTGCTAAAGAAAAATTCAGTCGCGTTTTCGCTATTTTCTCGTGACTCATGATGTCCGATTGAGCTCAAATTCTCCCAGGTTTATCATTTCATGTACATGCAGCTGTGAGTGTGAGTGCAATTCTGTGACCTTAACCAATATCTCGTAATGAAATAAATCATTCTGTTGTCAATATGTCCTAAGGCTCATGGGCCAAGCATTATTCTCGTCAAAATGATAATTAAATCTTACTTTTATGCAAAAACTAATATGTTATCAGTTGGCGCAACAATATTACATTTCTCATGAGAATTCCATGGAGATTATATATAGCTCCATCATTTTACTAAAAACTGTTTAAATTACACGCATGTCAGTCTTTGAGGCCTTATAATGAAACTTTAACCTCTATTTTGTTTTAAGCTGCAGAAAGCGAGCTATAGTCATATGACGCAGCGTTCATTCGATATAATAGGCCTATTGTGTTTTCTATTGACATATTTACCCACCTCAAACACAACAATCCGGCTGTATATATATTACTCATTGTATGCAGTAATACATATTACGTAATAGACTAATGAAGTTTTAATTTCAAGAACCAGTACCCTGTCAACAAAGACTGTGAATGACTGTAATGAACACACAAACATTGGGCTCATTTCTTTAATTCTTTTCAAAGGTACATGTAAGTACCGGTTTCTTAAGACTAATCTCGTGTAACAAACACTAGTTGGAATTGGAAATTAGTCTGTTTTGTTTAGGCTTATCTGCCAGGATTAACCATCATAACGCTTATAAAATAGTGATAAATTTGGTGGAGTCTAAAAGCAATTTTTTCATGAATGTTATAATCTTCGTAGGTTACTTTAAGTTGAAAGGATGCATTTATTCCCTTTTTATATTTCAGAAAATTGAAAAGAAACGAAAAGAAAATGTTTTAACGTGGGAAGATTCACAATAGTGCGCCTCCAAGCGTTTGCAACGTTTTAGCCAATAACAATGCACGGTATCTGTCGAACCTTTCCATGGGCCTTTTTTAAAGCTCTGCTCCGGCTCAGGCTCAGGCTCAGGCTCCGGCTCTGGCTCATGAACACATGATGGCAGGAAAAAGGCGCAATTTGACAGTACAAAATACAAATACTATGTAATCTCTTGCCAAAGAAAGACATTTGGGGGACTGCTTCGGTAACGATTCTTAGCTTCATGCAAAGTCGTGTACTGAATGTCATTTTTAATCAACCAAAAAATGTATTCATCTTTTGCATATGGGTTTGTTTTGCCGACGTCAGAAGTCAAATCAGGCGGTTTCGAGCAAAAGCGTGACAACGTGCATAAAATTAAGATGTTTAAAGAGGGCGCTTTCTATACAACAAAGAACGTTATACGCAGAACAATGCAGGCTTCAATTATTAGTAATGCAGTAAACCGTAGAGGGCAGCAAACATCATTCTCATGATTGCACAACTGTAAGCACTTACGTAATCCACTATAGTTCAGGTAGTATTGATAAAATTAATAATTCATGCAGAAAATCAGCGCGTTAAAAGTTACAACGATTCACAATAGTGCGCCACCATGAGTTTGCAACGCTTTGGCCAATCACAATGCGCGGAATTAATTTTGTCGACAATTGACTGCGCATGTGGGAAGATGCGCAGTTTGTCGACAAATTGGCCAACGCGCGCGTTGCAAACTCATGGTTGCGCACTATTGTGAAAACGCCCGTATTCAATGCCGATGGCGGAATATGTGGTCTTTATGAATTAAGCTACATCAATGTAGAGTTTATCACAGCTTTCGCTTGAGTGTTTTTTGGTTTCCAAATTATGGAGCAAAAGTATGACTTAGATTGAAAATATTCTTGGTGTGACTTATCAAATCATTTCTTTTTTTTTACGATTCTCTTCAATGACGTCAGCATGCTTGGCCCACGATAATGCGTCATGATTTTTGCCCATAAGTCACCATTTCATGTCGTAATTTCACTTAGTGTACACTTCCACCCAAATTTGTAAAAGATTAACAGGAATTCATATTGCTGACTCACAGCAAAAGAATCCCATATATGGTCGCCTCACTACCGGATATTGTGTGTTTTTGTCAAGAACAGAAAATCTTCATTGTACTCTTTGTTTAGAATTTTATTCAACATGCACGACATAACCCACGCAGCTGGTCAAGTCCAATGCTATGCATAAGCCCGGAATCTCAGTGGGAATAATAATAACGTTTTTGTAGTGAAAGCACCACAGTGAACGGCAAGCTAGCAATGTGCCATTTATTACACTAACTATAAGACTGGTCCTCGTGAAACACACACCATACCTTTTAGCATTGCTGTGACGAAATAACGTTCACTTGTTTAGGAGAGTGTTTACTTGTATAAATGCTATTGGAATGTATAAATGAAAGACATTTCACTGGGTGCTTGAGAGTTTCTGGGATTGACTGATCGCATCGGAAAAAACGACCAGTGTCGGATTGTAAGCCTCACACGGATTTATTCCACCGAGTTTATCAGTTAGGCGTGCTATCTACCGTCGATATGGAGCTGTGTGCCCGCGTGCGTGTTGTGATGGTACTCGTGATAGCATGCTGCCTTGCAACGGGATCTTGCCAACATCCAACGGGTAAGTAGCTTTTTAATCTTTATGAAAATTTAAGTGTGGTGCCACGATGAAACATTTCACGTAGGCCTATAATTATTATCACATAGGCCTTTTCCCCTTCGTTTGGATATGTGGATATAGTAGGCCTATAGGAAAGAAACTTCGGGTCCTCCTAACTCTAAGCATTGTATATAGTGCACACCACAATTTGGTAGATAAGTCGTTTGAAGCAGTTTATTACTTGTACTGTTCCAATACTGTTTACTTTGAAAGGGTTAACTCTTTTCAAAATTGAGTTTGATTTGCTTTTTAGCGATGGAATACTCTTAATGTCTAATATACGATATATATTTTGCTGTAGTGATCACGAAACCAGTTTGATACCGCATTTCACATTATAGTCTATAGTTAGTGACTTGCAAATTTTAAATTTGAAAGTAAATTTTGACCTGAATATAAGTGGTACATAATTGTATTCAAAAACATTTCGGGACAAATCATCTGTGATTGAGTTGATTTCGTAGTAACTCGTACCAGGATTTCAAATCAGATCTGCAATGCCCCCTGATCTTGACACCAGTAGTCATCTACAATTCCACGATTTAAACGTGGAAACTCTTTGTGATCAAATCAATCTTCTTATCATAATTTTTGCCAAAAATAACATATCTCTTGGCATGTTGGTTTTAAGTTGGGTTTACACATACGGTTAAAGGGATAGATACTTTATAGCTAGAACGTTATGCAATTTAAAATTTATACTGGTTTACATGAACTTTGAACGCAACACCAAGGTCTAACTACCTTGGGCCTTCTAAAGTTTGTGTAAAAAAACACCCCGGTTGCAGTTTAGGCACCGTGATTCTAATCCAATTCAAAAGATATTACATGGAATGGTTGAAACACACTGAGGAATTTTACCACGGACAAACAAACGCGTTGGACCGTCAAGTACCCCGCCGATCGACACGTACAACGCCATTCTTGCTGCGCACGGACATTTTTTTCTTTCAAAGGATAGAAAGACAAACATGGATTCTAACACTTGTACCAGCGAATCCAAATACAAAACACGGTTCAGCAAGCCGAACACCTGCGAAATCTGACAGAGACATTTTACAAAATGGTGGTGCAATCATAATAATGTTTGGTAAACAGTGACAAAATTGATATCAAACTTAAAGGTAGATTCATACTTTTGGTTTGGCAAAAGAAATGCAAATTCATGGGTACAAATGATAAGAAAGATACAGTATCAGTCATCTGTGAAATTCACAGTCCCATATGAAGCCGAAATTTTGCGAAAACAGTGAAAAACGCTCACGGTATTTCAAAAGAGATTTACAGCGGGAGTTTTGATCTTACCCCAAGATCAAAACTGTTTTTGATCTTTGGTATAGTACTCTTTTCTGCAGAAAAACAGCATTTCAGGCAGAAAAATTTTAACAGTATTGTTTCTATCATCACCATTTTAGACCATGTCAGTTACAGAAAAATCTGTGAAGATTTTTGTTCTGGTATTCTGCCAAAGTATGATGTTACCTGTGCTGGTGCGTTAAGCCCAAAGGACGCAATTTAAATCCTGATCCATTCACATAACTTTCTTAATTCACATAAAAAGAATGATTATAAATTTTGACTTGCATTTATCCCTCAAGGCAACACAATTCAGAGCTGTTTCAATTATTACTTATGGTAAACAAAAAATGGAAGTCAATAAATTTTTAAAACGTCAACACAGGTGTTTACATAGTCGGAAAATTAATACAAACGATGATTCCAAATTGAACATCATAACTAAATTTGAAGAGTTCATTTGCAAAAACAGATAAGTCCTTTTTCTGACAAATTTACATTATCATCACGGACGCTTCTAATTTTTTATTGAAGGATACACCAATACATTCTTTTTTTCATTTTCTGTAGTTTTTCATAAATGGAGTTATCTGTTTTTGCAAATGAACTCTTCATTTTGATGTGGGAAGAGTCCAAAGCTTTTTGTCTTTGTGTAAAATGGTTTTGCTTCTATCAATATATGCGTCCATATTGTTTATGAAAATATGACCTTTACTATTATTTCCAAAATGGGGAGTTCCTTTCGTTCGATGACTCATTCATTATAGTATTGTTTTCGTGTGGGAGTGTCACAACTCGATATTGTTGAATGAACTTCCATCTGATTTTACTTAGGAATTAATTTTGGCATGGAAAAAATCAATTTCTGACAAAGTGTAAACATCGTCAGGTTTTATTAAAGGTAGTGTCATACTTTGGCAAGAAACCAAATCAGAAATGTTCACAGATTTACGTATAACTTACAGGGTATGAAGATGGTTGTGGTAGAAACATACCGTTAAAAAATATTCCGCCTGAAATGGTGTATTTATCAAGAAATTAGTAAAAAAAAACGACCGAAAATCTTTTAAAAGATCAAAACTAAAAGAGAAAAGACTTAAGAAATACTGTGGCCGTTTTTCACTGTTTTCTCAAAAAGTGGGCACTGTATGGGACTGAAATTTTCACAGATGACTGTTACTGTATCTGTTTTGATACTTTTGCACATGAATCTCTATTTCTTTGATAAAAACCAAAGTATGATACTACCTTTAAAGATGAAATACAACAGATGTACTTTCAATGGCAACAAAATTTCCATTGCCAACAAAAATCGATTCTGTTTGAATCGGTTGTGTATTGTATTCTGTTGAACTCATGATTTAATTAAGTTGTTTGGTTGAAAGCCAATGCTTGTGTTTGACCTTGTGGACTAACAGTGATTGGAACTCCACGCTATGGGCATTTTATACACGGTTTGTGATATTTCTGTAACGTAAGTTACTTCTTTTTATGCATATCTGCATGTATTTTTAAGGAACTATATATATAAGTGGTATACTTGCTGATTTCAATAACACATATTTAAATTGGAGTCTTTCAAGAATGATTGATCAAGGAATAGGTCAAAGTCACTTAACATGTAACTTATGTTACCGTGGATTACTCCTATCCTTGCCTTTCACCTCTGGAGCCAATTTCTTAGAGCTGCTTAGCACACAAAAATTCGCTAAGCATGACATTTCGGTCTGAGTAAAAACAGGATTAACAACCAAATTTCCGTGTGTTGTGTATCACTTGCAATCGTTCTTTGGCTGTTGTTCGCTGACCATGAATATCAAATGGAATTTCATACAATGGTGGTATGTTTTACTGGGCAAGGTATTTTTGTGCTAAGCAATTTTTTTTTGTGCAAAGCAGCTCTATGTTATTGGCTCCTGGTGGCCCTGGTTCGAGTCCAGCTCTGTCCACAAGTAGACTGGGTTTTCAGTCATCTGATTCTGTGGGTTCTACACCGAATATCACTCTGGTGTTTTCCTCCCACCTCTATAACTGTATCTTCTTCTCATCATCTTTCCATAAAAGGTTTCATCAGGCTTTTGAAAATTTGAGCTAGAGTGCCTTGGTATTATTCGTCTCATTACGAGAAATAATATAATTTACATGTAAATATTAACAATTGTAGAGTTTTATTTGTCCAGGAGAAAACATACCTAACAATTTTGACTGACGCACGCATAATTTATTACCTGTTTGACTTGGAACGTGCACCTACAATACTGTGCAATTCTATGGTTTGGATACAACCAGGTTATAACCATGCAATTATATAGTATTTGCGTCAATAGCGCATGCAATTATGATAATAAAAAAGCCTGGAGGCCATAAGGGTGTGTAGAACGATTCGATTCAGTGGCATAAAAGGTATGTCTGGGTCAACCAGCAATATCACAAAGAGCAAAGGATTTGAACTCAGTTCAAAAGAGAGATTTGTCGGTCCATGTAATACATGTTTCTTAGCTCCATGGTATAACAAAGTTTTTAGTTCGTTCAGACTTGTAACAAGTGACACGAGGCACAATGTATATTTTATCGTCACAAATGTACACTGGGGATATCAATGGTATTGCCATTTCTAGATTCCGACTTAAAGGTATTAGAGTTTCATACTTTCGTAAGAAACCAAAACAGAAATGTTCACAGATTTACTTAGAAGTTTCAGGCTATGACGATGGTGATGGTATAGAAACCTACCATTACCATTTTCCCGCCTGAAATGGTGTACCTATCTAGAAATTAATAAAACAAAGACCGAACATCTTTTTCATCTTTTAAAAGATCAACAATAAAAGAGGAAAGACTTAAGAAATACTGTGGCCGTTTTTCACGATTTTCTCAAAAATTGGGCACCGTATGGGACTGAAATTTTCACAGATGGCTGTTACTGTATCTTCCTTGATGTTTGTTCCAATGAATATGTATTTCTGTGACAAAAACCAAAGTTTAATAATTAAGAAACAAAGCACTGAAGTCCAGTGGATACATCATGGGAGGGCATTGTTCCTATACAAAACAGACAATGCACAGAGGTATTGTTATCTATATAAGCAGCGATATACATACTAGAAAACCAGATTGAAATTAACTGATGACTTTAATTGTTTTCGCAGACAATCACAAAGGATGCTATTATGACGGAGACGGGGTCTTTTCGGACAGGGTCCTCCAAGATCTCATCGACTGCCAGGGCGTAGAGGGCGTCTGTCAACAATCCTGCGGACCTGGAGAGGCGTATTGCGAGAGCGGCACCATGATGACCATTGACAATTGCAGGACACTCTGCAGAGATGGCAACTTCCAGTACTATGGCTTAGAGAATGGGAGACAGTGCTTCTGTGGGGGCGCCCTTTCCGATCCCTTGGTATATGGAATTATTATGGAGGGCGTTAACTGTTCCGACCCTTGCACAGGTGATATGAGTAAGACCTGCGGAGGCGAATTCAAAATCGACATTTACGAATTCCAAGGTAAGCATCTTAGAAAAAAACGATTGTAGGCCTTTTCACACGATACTAAATGTACGGAAGCCCTTTAGTGTCAGGGGTGAATATTTTTTTGACATGGGGTGTGATTTTATTTTTAGCAGTTACCTATCGGCCGCCACATAATTATCTGGCGGCCGCCACATAACTGCAAAAAAAACATTCACACCCCATGTGCAAGAAGTATTCTCGCGCAACCGCGAAAAAACACATTCACACTCCATGTCAAAAAAGTATTTACCCCTGGCACTAACAGGCTTCCGTATAAAAGAAGTTGCAAGGTTTGCGAGTTTTTCTCATGCTTGAGAAATTTTACGAAAGTGTCATCGTGCGAAAGGACACCAATTCTTGAGAGTGAGCGACGTACCATGGTGAATCCTTGAGAAATTTCTCAAGCGTGAGGAAAAACTATATACTGTATAGCAAGCTCTGCGAGTTTTTTCATGCTTGAGAAATTTTACGAATGTGTTATCGTGTGAAGGGACACCAATGCTTGAGAGTGACAGACGTCCCTAGTGAATCCTTGAGAAATTTCTCAAGCGTGAGGAAAACTCGCAAGCCTTGCGAGTATTGTTTTTGTTTTAGCAACCTGCGAAAAGGCTTTAAGTATTTGCCATTGTGGCATTTTACACCCCAGGTATCAGGAAAAATGACATTGTATCAAAAGTAGTATAATATCATTCTTTGGTAGGAAATCAAATCAGAAATGTTCACATATTCACCTATAATTTACAGTGTATAAAGATGGTGGTGATAGAAACATACCGTTAAAATTGTTCTGCCTAAAATGGTGTATCTATCAAGAAATTTATAAAAAGCAACCACCGAAAATATTTTTGATCTTCAAAATATCAAAAATAATGGTGAAAAGGATAAGAAAGCTCCGTGGACGTTTTTCAGTGTTTTCTCAATAAGGCGGCACCGTATGGGACTGGGAATTTCACATATGACTGTTACTGTATCTTTCTTGATATTTGTACCCATGAATCTGCATTTTTTTTTACAAAACCCAAAGTTATATTACCTTTAAGTAAAACATCACAATCACCAACTAAGGCTTTTCGGTGGATTTTACATTATGTTGGTAAACTGTGCGGAATACCACAGTGATTATTAGCCATCTCAACTTGCAGGCGAATAATTATACAGTTTCAGCAGCTGTTTGATCGCACGAAGGCTGATCAAACAATTATAATCATACATGGCCATTCTCACCTACGAACGAGGTGATTTACCGAAGGCCGAAAGGCCGAAGGCTAGCATCAACTGACCCTAAATGGCCGAGAAAAATACATCAGTAATAAGTGCGTTTGTATTTGAGGTAATAAATAAACACCGCTATAAAAGGTACTATCATTCTTTGGTAGCATACCGAAACAGAAATCTTCACTGATTTGTCTTTACAATTCACCGGGTAAAAAGATGATGGCATAGAAACATACAGTTATAATTTTTCTGTCTGAAATGATAAAAAAGAGTCCAACCAAATACCAAAAACGGTTTTGATCTTGGGGTGAGGTCAAAACTCCTGTGAATAGATTTGGAAATACCGTTTTCACTGTTTTCTCAAAAAGGAGCACCGTATGGGACTGGAAATTTCACAGATGACTGTTACTGTATCATCCTTGATATTTGTGCCCATGAAACTGCATTTTTTTGAAAAACGTATGAAGTTCCCTTTAAGCTTGATGTAAATCAATTTTGTTTTTCTTTTGTTTTGATTCTACGTCACAGCTCCCGTGGAAGATCCCGGATGTTTCTTCCCAGGGTCGGTACCATATGCCATAATAGAGGATGTTGGGATAGGGATCGGAGAGACTCTAAGCTTCCGTTGCCAGCCTGGGTACGAGGTGGTGGGTGACTCGCAGCTTACATGTATGCCAAACCGCACATGGTCGGGTGACGTCTTGCCAATCTGTAACTACACTGGAGTTATACCAGGTATGCAAAACCACGCATCCTGTCGCATTTTGGTGGAAATAAATGACACAATCAGTGTCCTACAAACGAAAGTCGGTTATAGGATGTCAACATTGTCCAATGTTGGGACAAGGGGTGAAAGAGCTTTAAAATATTTGCTTAATACATAATTAATTACTATATAAATTTATATGTTTATGTAAGTGCTTACTTTTGACCAAAAAGTTACAAAAGTATAAACTGTATCTTCCTTGATATTTTTACCTATGAATTTGCAATTCTTTCACCAAAAATGGGGGACTGCGCAAATTTCACATTCTAGACCATTCGCATTATGGGAAGTTTACTGCTAAAAAATGCCTTAAGTCAAAACTTTTCAGATCAATAAATGTGTAATTTTTGGTTCGGGAAATAACAGAGGCCAATTTCATAGAGCTGCTTAGCACAAAAATTCGCTAAGCATGACATTTCTGTCTTAGTAAAAACAGGATGAACAACCAAATTTTCTTGTGTTGTGTATCACTTGCAATATAGTTCTTTCAAATTGGCTGTTGTTCGCTGACCATGAATATAAAATTAAATTTTCAATGGTGGATTGTTTTATTGGGCAAGCTATTTTTGTGCTAAGCAATTTTTTTGTGCTTAGCAGCTCTATGAAATTGGCCCCTGAACTGAACTGAACGTTTTCTTACAGAAACTACAAGTGAAGAACCAACCACTACGGTACAAACTACAACCGAGGAACTGCCCACTACGTCCACAGAAACCATTACCACCGGCATATCCACCACAATGTCAAACCCAACGACCATACTCCAAGGTGAGATGCATTTTGAAATTGAATTCGTAACGAGAAAACACGGATAATACAAGTAATAAACTGCTGCAAACTGCTCATTAGCCAACATGACCTGAAATATATCAAATGCTTGGAGTTAGGAGGGCCTGACGCGTTTCGATCCGTAACAGGATCTTTCTCAAAGGCTAAACGACAGAGGACAATAATATGCAGGTGAAAGAAGGCTAACAGTTAGACCCTGTCCTTATCATTTCTACTTGCTGTCTCTTGTTCAAATTTGCTCAGAAGGGTCACATATCATCAAAGTTGTAACAAACTGTGCAAAATAAAATTTGTAGTAATCGCCCCTTTATTGTGTGGAAGGCCGTGTCCCTTATCTCTGTCTGCGGCCGCAAATAACCCACAAGCTTATAGAAACGGCTGCAGTCACTGGCTAGTGGCTGCCATAAGTGCGTATGTATAATTTGCAGCCGCAGCCAGAGATTTAAGAAACGGCCTTATATTTCTATTGGAGTTATAAGAACTATGTTTTAGTAACGATTCCTTGTTTTTTTTTATCCCAATCTGTAGATGTTACCACGATAGATTCAGAAACGACAAAAGTGCACAGCAATGGCTCAACAGTCAAGCCCAAACCAACGAAAAAACCGCAGTCTGAAGTTAGAGGTAGGACGATATTTCTTTCTCCAACAATGTTGATTTGAAGAATGACATCAGAAATTATTATTATTATTAATTTCTGGTAATGAAACCAAGGATTCCTGAAAAGCGCCCTAGGTACTGTAGCTCGAAAGCCTGATGAAACCTTTTATGGAAAAAATGATGAGAAGAAGATACAGTTTTTATAGAGGTGGGAGGAAAACCCCAGAGTAATATTCTTGGTAAAACCCACAGAATCAGGTAGGGACTGAAAACCAAATCCACTTGTGGACCGAGCTGGACTTGAACCCGGTCCGATCCGCCAGAGCTGTAAGGCGAGGAAAGAACCGCTACGCCAACCTGACTCTCTAAAACTGTTTGCGAGGTTTAACTGTTTGACTAACAGAGGTTTTAGAATGGAAACAAATGTAGAATCATAAACAAATATGAAGTGCATAAGTCTAAGCAGGAGGTCGTGGGTTCGAATCCCACCTGGGCAAGCGCATGATCTTTTCATATGTGCTCAAAAGGCACTTATATTGTGTAGGGCTTATCTACGTCGTTGAAGGGCAATTGTTCGCATTATTCTATTTCCTCCACGAATAAATCAATTAATTTGTATTTTTTCGACTAAAGTCTGTTTGCAATTGGTTGGAAAATATTTAAAGGCGGCGCACATGATTTGCAAGGCCTCCAAAAATATTTTATTGAGTTTGAGACAGAAAATGGACTCAACAGTTCGTAAACAGTGCACACAGTCACCATGGGAAATCTTGGTTCATTAGATGCTGGATTTTTCAAGGAAATGAAGATTAAGTGTCTTTTAAAAAGATCGTTCGTCCGAACGATTTAGTAGCATTTCAAAAGCGTGGTGTAACCGTGAATGATTCGGAGGGGGCAAGATTATATCGGCCGTATTTCTGCTATCCAGATGAACAAAGCGTAAAATGGTACATGAAACAACGTCTGTATAAGGACGTTTAAGAACTTCACTTCTGTTTAAGTACCAAATTCAGCCAAAACGCACATCTTTGCAAATCCTATAATGCTCCCTTTAACGTTTCAACCGTTAGCGATACGTTTAGCACTCAAATGGTGAATATGATAAATGCTGTACAAATCGGAAGAACGAATCATTGTCATACATTTTGAACTGAAGTATGATGTATCTTCCAACCAAATTAGGTATCCGTTTGTTATTCAAAATGAGACAAAGAATGCGTTTAAATGATTGCACATCATTTAACGGTAGTTCCATTTTCTTTCTTTTTTGTTTAGATATCATGATTTATGTAATAATTGCCTCAGCGGTCATGGGCTTTCTACTGGTGGTATGCGTCATTGGTATACTCGCCTGTACATACAAGTAAGTCAGAAAACTATTATCTGATATTTGAAAGTCAAATCAAATTATTTCATTCAGATATTATGAAAAGTTATTCATAGCTATTTCTGAACTATTTATTGATTATTTTATGATTGTATATTACAAAATACCTTAATTAATAAACTAGGAAATATAAAGGTTACATAAAATTGAATTCATTGCATTAGGCTCATGCAGTTTTATATTTTGTTTTTTTGTTATTAACAAAGAAACGAGCAAATGAACAAACAAACTCAATTTCAAACAAAACTAAAACTGAATCTTTAAAGAGATAATTATTCACTCAAAAGTTCTGGAAATATCATTCCTATATAGAGTGTGGTGTTCTATTTGACTTGGGTCATTTTCATAGAGCTGCTTAAGAACCAAAATTTGCTTAAGCACCAAAAAACGTAATAAATAAAATCAGTATGCCGGCCAAAACTCCTTGTGAATGTTATGCTAAGCAAACAATGGCCAAATACAAGTCAAAACGGTAAACATCAATTGCAAATATTAGGTTGGTATTTCTTCTAAGTTGATCAAGGAAGACTTTTCATAATGATTTCATGCTTAAGCAAATTTTGTGCTTAGGCAGTACTGTGAAATTGACCCCCTGATCTGTAAAGAAAAAGCCTGTATAGGGATTTTTTAATGAATCTAATGTGGTCAATACAAGTAATAAACTGCTGCAAACATGCTCATCATCAAAAATATGCCCTGAATGATATAAAAATCTTGAGTTATGAGGACATGACGGATTTCGATCCTAGCAGGATCTTTCTCAAAGGCTAAATGACAAGAGGACAAGAACATGCAAGTGAAAGACACACATTATGTATCTTAATTACTTGTCCTTTACGTATATGTTTACTTTATATGCCCTCTTGTCATTTACCTTTGTGAACGAACCTGCTAGGATCGAAACGTCTTATGCCCTCCTAACTCCATGTATTTAAACTAACATAATTATGGTTATTTTATCTGAATTTGTTTCAGGAAAAGATCCGGGAATGCCAAGCAGGCCATCAGCCTGAAACCAGATGATCTAGCCCCGGTCACACTCCTCAACAGTGGGTACACCCCTGACGAAGGTGACCCCGAATCTGGTCAAAGCATCCCCGATATCTTACTAGCTGGCAGCACCCCACAAGCCGTCGACAACCAGTACGCCATCCGAGGAGAGCACGGCACAGAAATGACCTCGTGGTCTAAAGATGAAACGCAAGGAGACAAGAAACACACTGATCAGTCGCAGAACTACGAAGAGATGAAAGATCTTAGCCACCCACCAAATCCCATCTACGAGAACTCAAAGGCAGTTTTAACACCACCGCAGGGCGCAGCTGCTAGCCCTACCGTCGAAAGCGAGTATGCCTCGGTCGGTGGTAGGCCTACCGCCAGCGACCAGACCTCTGTGAGCACTGACACCACCGAAGAGCACATCGGAAGCCACAGCACTGAGTACGAGAATTTTCAAAAATGGAACTCGGAGGATACTTTGATTTCTGAAGAAGGGAGGGCACTTTATGCTGATCCAGATACAACAGCGGCTACTAAACTGTAGAGACATGGTGATAAGTTACACGCTACTGACCATGGCAGCGTGAGTGAACAGTCTGTATACGGGGTTACGGTAACATTCTGTGCAGATGTGTAATGGCAAATGGCATCAATATAATCATGAATTGTATCTGGCTATAAAAGACAGAGGATAGCGTCTTCCACTTTGTAATTTACCTCATTTGCAGTCCATTTCAGTCTAGGGTTATAACATCGTCTTTGCACTTCGTAACTTAGGTCGGACAAACTTGGAGTAGGCCTAAAAAGTGCAATGTCAGAATAGACAATGGTTCACATTTAGCCGATGACGTCAAGCAGAGCCTGAAAACAGGGGCCAGTTTCATAGAGCTGCTTAGCACACAAAAAAATGCTTTAGCACAAAAATTGCTTGCCCAATTAAACAAACCACCATTGAAAAATCCATTTGATATTCATGGTCAGCGAACAACAGCCAAAGAACAATTGCAAGTGATACACAACACTGGAAGTTGGTTGTTAATCCTGTTTTTGCTATAAAGACAAAAATATCATGCTTAGCGAATTGTTGTGCTAAGCAGCTCTATGAAATTGGCCCATCAGAACGTTTGGCTACAGGACCTCGGCATTTCAGGGTGTGGTCAGCGAGACTGTTTTGTTCCTTATATCCTCCCACATCAAGGGTTAGAAGTTCGAGTCCCAACGAAGGTATTATTATGTCAATTGGGTTGCCATGCAGTTTATACTGGATGGTGCGGGGTTCAGATAGACCTATATATATTCATTAGGGTCGATTCTACTAAGCAGTAAGATTGATCTTAAGTATTAATCAATTTTACTTAGCAAAGTGTGATGTCACTATACAAATCATATGGTGATATTCAACTCGAAGTTGAACAAGTCTTAATTAGTGTGTTGTATAAATCCCCCGCGCGGAATGGTTTTACGTGTATCTACACAATCTCTACACAAATCCTTCCTTTGCCCGATTATAATCCATGCCAGGTAATGAGGCACAAGTCCAAGAATGGGCGTTTTCGAAACGGAGGCTCAGGCTCCGTTTCAGGCTCAGGCTCCATTTCGTGAATCCATTCCAAAACAACGGGCATCAAAATAGAGACCTTTGGCTGCGGTTCTGAAGTAGATTCTCTAGTTTGAAAAGGAAAACAAAGTTTCAGCTTCAATGAAAAACCACAACCTATATTTTCAGCATATGGATGTCAGAGCTGGAGCCTGAGCCTGAGCCTGAGCCTAAGCCTCCGTTTCGAAAACGCCCAATGTTCCTGCACTTTGATATCAAATTAAAGTAAGTAAATGAATCAATAAAAGTAAGGTATAAACATATTCCAAAAGTATTGCCTATTTTCAAAGGACCAATTTTATACCCAGTTTATAGTAAATGGTTTGGTTTCGAAAATATACTGATCCATTGTATATCTTACAAAATATTTTTTATATTTCGATATTTGAAAATGAGAAGTTATTTGAATGATAAAATCATAAATCTGTATATAAAACCGTAATATAAATATGCAAGTATATTACAGACATTTAACTGCTATTCAATATTGAGAAAGACGTGTAAATTTAAGTTTTTTGCCAACGAAGGAAAGTTGGCTTTTCAAAAAATTAATTTATTGTGGATTTTGTTTGAGTATCATTGTATTCCATTGCCTTTTGATGTGCTAAAACTTCAACGCTTTCTTGTAGTTTAACAGTAAATACATTATAAAGGTACAATGCATGATTGGTAAAGGTCACAGGACATCACTCATACTTTGTCTGATCAAAAATGTACATTAAATAATAATCCTGTGAAAATTTGAGCTCAATCGGACATATGAGGCATGAGAAAACTGCGAAAAGGTGACTCGATTTTTTCTTATTAAACATAAAGAATTGTTTTGATCTTACCTCGAGATCAAAACTGTTTTCGGGTTTTGTATCACTAATTTCAGGATAAATACAATATTCCAGGCGTACATATTTTTACGGTATGTTTCTACTATAGCACCACCTTCATTCCCTGAAACCTTTGAGCCTTTTGCATGAAACTATGCCATAAATTGGCTTTTTTTTGCCCTGTAGTGGAGAGGTAATATCTTTAGTCTTTAACCGGTCAAGGGGTATTTTTGTTTGAATTTTCTTTTCGGCAAAAGTCATCGGTTAACCTATACAAAATTGAAAAGAAAATGAAAATTCAAGTTTTCAAACTTATTTTGTCGTATTGGTCGATTGCCTCAGAAACTTGTGAGTATTTCTAATTGTTTGTTTTTTAATTGGCTATTTTGCATGGAAGCCTATGGGAAATCAGTGGTCCCTTGTAGGCCCCATACAATGAAAAACAATTCTCACTCGCTTTAGCAATGGTCCCATACACAAACCTATGCGCGAAGGCAGGGAACTTGACCGAAAGTTACTGGCTATGCCAAACATAATCGATGACCGTTTCATGTCACAACTCATTTTGGTCCATGCAGTCTCCGCGGAAATTCCTATAAGCGTCACATGAAACAGTCTTTGATTATAGTCAGTGTCATGCGGTCAAGTTCCGAGACTTCGTAATACGGTTTGTGCACGGGATCATTGCTAAAGCGCGTCTTGATTTTGTTCTCAAATTTCTCCATAATGCCTGCACATTTCTAGGGCAAACTGAGGAAAATTCCAGTTACACGAGTCTTTTTATTTTCAGTCTAGATAAGAGATCGTGAATTTTTAAACCTGAAATCGCCCTGCTGACCGAAATCTGTAACGATTTATAAATCATGCCATATACACTTTTACGTAAATTTGTGAGCATTTCTGATTGGATATATTACCAATCCTGCACTTTACCTTTAAATGATTTTTTTATCATTGTTATATTTTAATACAAAACAATGTACAGGGTGCTATGAATGTATTGTTAACAGTAAACACACAAGTAAAATAATATATGTAAATAAGAATAAACGTATTATCATCACATAACGATATACAATGGGCAGGTCCCATGTTGCATAATCTTGCTTAGCAAAAAAAAAACACTTTTGTGGATTTATTCATGAAAATACTGTGGCTTAATCTTGCTCACGGGTTTAAAATGTTCGCAACTCTATCAATGACATTATTATCTGCAAGTTTGGATTTTCGCAACTTTACGTTGTGTGGATTTTCTTTCACTTGAGCTGATACTTATCTTGTCTAAATACTGCTTGGCAGATAACAGTTATTGGAAATACAGTACTATTGTACAGTACTTTGTACTTGTGTAAATGCAAACGTACATGAATGCATTTATCATGTTTTTATGTTATAATTATATGGCATTGCCCAGTTTTTGTTTTATGATGCTAACATAATGGCACATTTTTTATATCGTGAAATTCTGTGAAGGAAATGATTTAATGGTAATATCATACTTTGGTTTTTATCATAGAAATACAGATTCGTGGGCAAAAATATCAAGACAGATACAGTAACAGTCATCTGTGAAAATTTCAGTCCCATACGGTGCCCACTTTTTGAGAAAACAGTGAAAAACAGCCACAGTACTTCTTAAATCTTTTCTCTTTTATTTTTGATCTTTTTTTTTAAGATCAAAAAGATTTTTGGCCGTTGTTTTACTAATGTCTAGATAAATACACCATTTCAGGCGGAAAAAATTAACGGTATGTTTTTACCACCACCATCTTCATACCCTGTAAGTTATAGGTAAATCTGTGAACATTTCTGTTTGGGTTTCTTACCAAAGTATGATACTACCTTTAATACTTGGTCGTCAAGTTTTATAGGAGAAGTGAAGGAACAAATTTAAGAATGTATACAAATCTGTTGTCATGGCTTCGTTTCTAGTATAAATGTTTTAATTTCATTACATGTTACTGGGAATGGAAGTTTGTTTATGAAATAAACTAAAAAACAACAACTGGTAATTATAACAATGAGATCCCTCCAGAAATGGATTCATACTATAGTATAATTATATTGCAGTGTGTTTTGGATGCTTTGGTCTTTATTCTATGCAACAACATTAGGAAACAATGCGTTCGCTCAGTTTCACTTTCTGATTCTGAGTGAGAAATAGCAATAAAAATAGAGGGAAAGTATCATAAGAAGCTGTATTAGGGGCATGCTGAAAAAAATTTTGTTCGAGTTATATGTCGTACGTACGAGATATAAGTCGTGCGTACGACTAAGGCTATATCTCGTACGCACGACTTATGAATCATATCTCGTACTTACGAGATATGATTCATAAGTCGTACGTACGAGTACGATTTATATCTCGTACGTACGAGTACGACTTATATCTCGTACGTACGACATATGAATCATATCTCGTACGTACGAGATATATCTACGTACGACTTACATCTTGTACGTAAGACATACAACTCGTACGTAGTAATACAGCTTCGTCGTATCAAAATATCTGTAACAAAAAAAATATTTGAAACCAGAGAAAATTAACAATCTTTGAACTCATGACAGGCAGAATTTCTTTTTACATTTAATTAGATTTTTCGTGATGTAGAGTATTACTCCTGGTCCTTTTTATTCAAAATATTTCCTTGACAAAAGAAATCTCCACAAAGAGATTCATCGAATAAGTATTCCATGTGAATTAAAAAATGATACCAAACAAGAACCATAAGCCTTTAGCATCACCCAATCCCATACGGTAGTATCGTACATAATTTCCCTCACAATTATTACTGAATGTAGGATGGGTGGTTTTTGTACAGTAAAGTTTAACCTTGACATCTGATTAACAACTCTCGTTGACAATAGCAAAGTCAATACATGAGACGTTGCAGCTGTTATCATTGGGCGTGGCTGGGCGTGTCCATATCGACTACAAGGGCGTGTCTGTTGCTTTATAGGATGACATTTCCATAGGGTTGTGCACGAAACTTAAATTACCGATTTCTAAATATCCTCCAAACCATTGAACCATCGGACCTCCAAATGTCGCCCTGAGTACCATGGTTGCCCAAACCTTAGCTGACATACGAAAACTGGTCTCCCTATGTGTTATTGAGCAAAGATAATGCAGATTATTCGTAAAAAATATAATTACTTTGACAATATTGCGATGAATGATTGCAACAATATCATAGAAGCTAAGGCAAAAAAACCCTTGAATAATATTTCTAGTGAAGTCTAATTGCCATGACATGTCCTTGCAGTTGCTGTGGGTGTGTTGTTATTTAATTCCAGCCATGCATGACAACTACGTAGGTAATCGATAAAGGGGCACAATCAAAGCAGCGCTTCCGTTTTGAGTGAAGGATTGAGCAAAATATTGTCCTTGCCTGTCAACAGAGGGCGCTGTTACCGAGCGAGGCGCGCCGAATCCAGACAGCTGATGTAAGTTTCTTCCAAAGTCAAACTAATAAGGGCTTTTACGAAACGGAGGCTTAGGCTCAGGCTCAGACTCCAGCTCTGACATCCATTTGCTGAAAATATAGGTTGTGGTTGTTCATTGAAGCTGAAGCCCTAATTTCCTTTTCAAACCAGAGAATCTACTTCAGAACCGCAGCCAAAAGCCTCTATTTTGATATCAGTTATTTCAGAATGGATTCACTAAATGGAGCCGGAGCCTGAGCCTCCATTTCGTAAACGCCAAGTTTCTTCCAAAGTCCAACTAATATCCACACTTTCGTGGCTACGGCTTGAACAATGCATGCGTTTGTGGGAGCGGCTGCGGCTACTTCATGTTAATATTTTCTTACTGAATACATGATATTGATGAATCTTTGTTCATGCAATATAGAGGATAAAGTCATTCAAACTAAAACTTTTAAAACAGCGAACGGCGGATAAAGAGACGGATGGACAGCACGACAAACTAACAAACCCACACATGTTTGTTTAACGTACCTTATGGAGGCGCGGTTCTACGGGGGGGCTAGGGGGGAGGGGGCTATAGCCCCCCCCCCCCCCCCCCCCAAAATAAAAATGTTGTCTGGCCCCCCCAAAAAAAATGCAAGTGAAAAATAATTCTTGAAAATACTGGATTTTTTCAGTTATTAAGCGCCAATTACATTTTAAAAAAACGCGTTGTGTGGCCTATAATGTGCACGTTTTTCGACCCCTAATAAGACATAGCAGAAGCGAGTGTTAGAAGAACCCAAAATATCGGGTCTTCTAGCCCCCCAAAAAATAATGGCTCTTCTAGCCCCCCCAAAATGTTGAACCGCGCCTGACCTTATGTGGACTTTCCTTTGTTTTCATGTACTGACCAAATGGACATCTTTAAAACCATTGGTATTTGAACTGTACCCATCTTTTCATGATGAAATTTGGACCGAATATCCTTTGAATGATAAACTTCATGTCGCGACGAATAAACACACTTTGAAAATGTCTCCTTTTGGCATTTTCGTTCGCATACAAACATTATGTGGACGTGTGCGAGTCCACATAACGTCTCAGGATCCTGCATTATGTAGACGTCCTTTGTCATGAGGTCCACAGTGTGTATGCTGTACAGAAACGATAATTGTGATGTTGTAATTTAGTGGACACATTTCAAAATCTGTTTGATTTTTACATTTCTAGAATTCCACAAAAAGAGGAAATAGATCCGTCAATACAAATTGTAAAGTCGCATTAAAAATAAGTGAAAAACGAAAACCACGGATTTATATTATTTTGTGTACTGTGTAAGTATGTTTTGATTTTGACTGTGGGAAAAGTGCATGTTTTGTTGACTTCATGGTTCACTGCAAATCCGGGTACCAATTTCAAAATAAAGCTATCTATCATAAGTAAGACTAGCGTTTATAGCTTCTGACATTATAGCCCCAGGCTATGGGTGCACCCACGTAAATAGTCCCAAAATCCGTCCGCCGAGATCATTAATAAAAGTTAAGCAATTTTACATGAGAGAGTTCTGAGAGCTATATGAAACTTAGGGATTGAAGAAATAATGGCACTGGACCTCCTGCCTGGACTCTGGGCTTCCATTTGTGACCATTTGTGATGCAATTGGGTGAGAAAGTGGGTCTATTTCAGCCGCTTTGCAGAGGGGTGTTTTTTTTTAAATGGCTTCTTTGACTGGAGTGATCCATACCTTATTTTAGAGTTGGTCAGCTGAGAATGAGTATATGTCCAAAAATCAATGGTCACCCCACCATAAAATGAAAAGAAAATGAATAGTGATATGTTCATTATTATGTTTCTATGCAACTTGAACACCTGTGAGAGTTCTGAGTATTTTTAAATGATTTTATCACTGTATTATTATTATTATGATCTATCACTGTTGTCTGTGGAAGTTTATTTACTTGGGTGCAACTCTATGAAATACCCAGGTGTTCATTTTGTTTAGGTTGGGGTATCTGGTTGAGTTGAGTGTTGTATTGTTCAGCGTGCTGCATTTCCTCTCTGCGTTGGCAACTCTGCATCGTCGTTCAAAATCGTCGAGGTCAAAGGTCGGATAACTATTGTTTCCTTTACCTGACATATAGCAGCTTTAGAGACATTTGATATACGTCACGGTCTATTTGACAAAACATTGCAATGAGATTTATAGCTAACTCTAGTCAAGCTGTGGTATTTTGCCATTGCTGTTTAACAATGAAACCAATGCTATTAGTGAAGAGATTATAATGATACGAGGAAGTGGCAATATTTTTAGGAGTATCTTTAACGGTTTCGTATCGACACGACTTCGCGTCTGTTTCGTTGCTTTACTTGCAAAGTTAATGTCCATGTTACGGGGCTATCTACGGTAGATATGAAATTAGGCGAATTTGCGTGTGTTGTCCTTGGTCTTGTGTTGTGCTTCACTAGTCAGGCAGCTTGTCAAGGCCACACGGGTAAGTGCATCCGATTGATTAATAATCTCATATTAAAAGGATAAAAACATGGATAACGTTTATAATGATAACGTGAAGTGATATACTTATATGGAGAAAGTCGCAAAAACCTCATATGCATGGGAAGGAGCTTATTGACAAAGGGAGCCTGTCAGACTGGTTTGTTACTTATATATTCATCGATGTCTTGAAATCGTATGGAAATTCCGGGACAGCTTTACAGTGGGCGCGAACTATACCCTTGAATATAACTTGGTGTAGGCTCACACTTACACCATAGAGGAAGGCTTCATTCTTCCATGCTTAAACGCAATAGTACTGCCAGATCATGATGCGATATCAGACACAAAACGCAAGTCAGGAGCCTGTCCCATCTCACCGTCGAAGGGGCCATTTTGGTGGGAAGAAATTGCGATATTGGATTCGACTTAAAGGTAGTATCATACTTTGGTAAGAGACCAAAACAGAAATGTTCACAGATTTACGTATAACTTTCAGGGTATGGAGATGATGCTGGTAGAAACCTACCGTTAAAATTGTTCCACCTGAAATGGTGTATTTATCCAGAATCTTTTTTATCTTTTAAAAGATCAAAAATAAAAGAGAAAAGACTTAAAATACTGTTGCTGTTTTTCACTGTTTTCTCAAAAAGTGGGCACCGTATTGGACTGAAATTTTCACAGTGACTGTTACTGTATCTTCCTAGATATTTGTGCCCATGAATCTGTATTTCTTTGATAAAAACTAAATTATGATATTACCTTTAAGCAGCTCTTTGAAATTGGCCTCTAAGAGTTATAGGCGGTCTAGTGGTATGACACTGCACTAGTAAACAGTAGGTCGTGGGTTCGAATCCTATACCTAAGACAGACAGAGACAGAGATCATTCAATGCGCTCGAAAAGCACTGAGTGTACTGATCTACGTTGGTGAATGGAAAGCCCATTTTGCATGATTACCAGACGTTTTATTTTAGTCCGCGTTTCTGATGACTTGGCATGCCAATACCGTCCGCACCGCATGCGGAGCTCTCCATGCACAATCCGATTCGTTACGACCCCAACATCATCTCAGGATGACGACATAGTGTGAACGAGATGTAAACTTCTCTGTATTCGCAAACGGAGTGAAAAGCCACTCTTTGAAGAGCCATAATTATGAGGGACAACTCTTTTTCGAGTTGTCTTCCACAAAAGTGAAGTTTGCATCGTTTTGAGTGATTTTTCACTCTGAAAACCACTAAAACCACCAAAGGAGTGAAATATCCACCATAAACACTCTTTCTCAAGAGCCATATGAAGGACAACTCGATTTTGAACGATTGGTATTTTTCACTCGTTTGCATTAAGAGA
This sequence comes from Astropecten irregularis, assembly GCA_963971285.1. Classification (NCBI taxonomy): domain Eukaryota; kingdom Metazoa; phylum Echinodermata; class Asteroidea; order Paxillosida; family Astropectinidae; genus Astropecten; species Astropecten irregularis. Next base: position 7,539,397 of record OZ020258.1, on the reverse strand, counting down.
GAGAGAGATAGAGCTCCTTATTGAACAAATTCCTGGAGGTAAGACTGTTGACAATCTGATAATTTTTCTTTACATATAACTAATGCAAGTATGATTTTTCATCTATAGACACAAACCATGGATGCTACTTGGATAGCACAGATCGTGTGCTTACAGATCTCATCTCCTGCGATGCTATGCTTGAAATTTGCCCTCATTCCTGCGGTCCGGGGTATCCCTATTGCCAGAACAACGCAGGGATGACCATTGACAACTGCCGGACAGTTTGCAGAGGGAACAATCTCAGATACTACGCACTGCAGGCTGGCAGCCAGTGTTTCTGTGGGGGCGCCCTCTCCAGCCCGTTTCAAGAAGGAATGGATATGATTATTGGATGTGTTCTGCCTTGCACTGGAGACAGGGACCAGACCTGTGGTGGGCCATTCAGGATGCAAGTTTATGAGATTCTAGGTGAGTTTTTGCATTCATAAATATTAATGGGAGACTTTTGACTAACCATTGTTAATTTCAAGAGGGCGCGCTTCACCAGTCTCGGGGTGCATCACACTAAATAGTGTCCCATTGACTTTAGTGTAATATACCTCAACTTTACAATTCAAATACCTCATCCAGAAGTCACTCAGTTTTTGGTGCAATACTGTAAATGGTAGTCTGAACCCTCATCTACCAAATTCTATTCAATTTTTGGTTTGTTAGCCGATCAGATTTTTTGCTAATTGCCCAAAGAAAAAAAACACCCTAGAAATGTCCTTTTTCCGTAACCGATTTGCTATCAGTTTGAATACCGATGCAGATTTTTTCAGATTTTAATAGCCTATAGCGCCTCAAAAGCCATACATTTAAATGAAACGTTTTATTGCACCACTTTCTAGAAACAGCAACATCCAAATATTAGACCCATGCGTTTCCCATACATCTTATGCTGTCATTTTGCCATGCAACAAGCCCAAATGAAGGCTTTTTATTTACTTTGTATGTCAAATCAAATTGTTCTATCAATGGAGCCAGACGGATACACAAATTAGTTCGAAAATGTGTTTTATATCATTGATTGAAACCCAGAACCAGAGCAGGGTGGTGAATGCTTCCATCCGGGTCTTGTGGAACACGCCAGTATTATTGAAAGTCTACCAGCGAGTATTCCAGTTGGACAAACAGTGACATATCGCTGTGAGGCGGGATACCAGCTAGTTGGGGAGGCGGAGCTTGTGTGCCAAATGGGGCGGATGTGGTCGCCAAACTTGAAGCCCATCTGTTTCAACATTGGAATGCTCCAAGGTAATATATTGGGTGCATTCGTTTAGCTTCCCCGGGTCGGCACCAGTAAACCTCGTCCCCATTCTCTCGCTTGTTTTGTACAGTAAAACACGACCGTTCCCAGTAAGGACTGACCCGTGTTAGCAAGTCGAATGCACTGATTGAATAATCAAAATTGTAAACGAAAATGAAAAACATGTTTATCAAATAAGCCATGTTGCGAAGAGTAACTGTTGTAGTACATTAAAATCCGGAGCGTTTAAGCACCAAAAACCTAAATAAAAAAGATCAGTAATGCCGGCCAAAACTACTTGTGAATGTCTGCTCAGCAAACAATGGCCGAATACAAGTCAAAAGCAGTACACACCACATGAAAATTTGGTCGGTAATCATGTTTGATCAATGAAGACATTTCATGCTTAAGCAAGTTTCATGCTTAAGCAAGTTTTATGCTTAATCAACTCTATGATATTGGCAGTTTCGTGCACTGTGATTTCAGGTAGGCCATACAGCACAGCAAACACTTGACACTCAAGGTTGTCCAAACTCCAATAAGCTGCTTCATGGATTTCTACTTTATCTGTTTGAAAACACACTTACCACAGTCAAAGAGTAAACCGGGAATTGTTGTTCAATTAGAAAGTGGTATAGAGGAGAGTGGTGTATTCTTATACCATGTCCATGCTCAATTGCAATACATAGTTTCAAGTTGGTAATTATGGACAAGTGAATCCTAAAACTATAGCAACAAGCAGGTAAGAAAATTGACATTTTTCACTGAAATATTGGAGAAATTTCTTCAATCTGAGGTTATAAGGACTCGGGAACATTTTCCGAAAGTCATAAATACCGTTTGGGAGCAGTAGAAGCTATACAAAGTTGCTTTCCTTTCCTGGAAACCACTTGTCCTTTCCTTTATAGTTTTGGCAACCACTTGCCCACAATTACCTTGAAATTGTATGATCTGATTTTCCTGTCATAGACACAAACCATGGATGCTACTTGGATCGCACAGATCGTGTGCTTACAGACCTGATCTCCTGCGATGCTATGCTTGATATTTGCCCCTATTCCTGTGGTCCGGAGTATCCCTATTGCCAAAACAACGAAGGAATGACCATCGATAACTGCCGGACAGTTTGCAAAGGGGACAATTTCAGATACTACGCACTGCAAGCTGGCAGCCAGTGTTTCTGTGGGGGCGCCCTATCCAACCCGTTTCAGGAAGGAAAATCGACACTTGGCTGTTCTCGTCCGTGTACAGGAGACGGGAACCAGACCTGTGGTGGGGAATACAGCATGCAGGTTTATGAGTTCCAAGGTAGGATATGGAAGTGTCGTTGATAAAATAGTCTGTTGCACCCAAGTAAATAAACTCCCATAGACAACTGTGATAAATCCTAATACTTCAAAAATCATTTAAAAATATACAGAACTCTCACATGTGTTCAAGTTGCACAGTAAAATGATGAGGAACATGACACCTTTAATTTTCTTTTCATTTTATGGTGGGTTGACCATTGAATTTTTGAGATATACTCCTTCTCTCCTGACCGCCCCTAAAACAAGGTATGGATCACTCCAGTCAAAGAAGCCATTTTCAAAAAAACATCCCTCTGCAAAGCGGCTGAAATAGACCCACTTTCTCACCCAATTGAGAAAGCCCTATTTCTTCAATCCCTGTATTTCATGGCTTTCAGAACTCTCTCATTTGTAATAATATTGAGTGCTTAACTTTTATTAATGAGCTCGGCAGACGGATTTGGGGACTATTTACTTGGGTGCACCCCTAAGGAGCCAAAGTTCAAAAGTTATCCCTTTATCCCTGTCTGTTCACACAATGCTATTTTGATGTTTGTGGTATAAAATCAAAGCGTCATGACCATATGATGTGCCGCAACTGCAACTATGGCACGCTCATGCGCTCTTTGAAACTGCACCATTCGACCAATGAACAGGTTGCCATTACGTCACATGATGATAAGGAATACCATTATCGCGGATATACTGACAACATATTCTGATAACTAACAGATGGAGGAAGGTAACTCTCATTGTGTCGCATACCGTTTGCAACCGTTTTTATTTTAGGATAAGAAAAATAAATTTTGTCAACTAAATATGTCTACATCATTTTGTTGTGTGAAAGATAATCAAATCTGTTGTGCATTTAATAAAGGCTATTTGAAATCTTCCTCGGCTTAAACAGTGTTTCATTTGTAGCCCCAGACCAGGGTGGTGAATGCTTCCATCCGGGTCTCGTGGAACACGCCAGTATTCTTGAAAGTCTACCAGCGAGTATTCCAGTTGGACAAACGGTGACATATCGCTGCGAGGCGCGATACCAGCTAGTTGGGGAGGCGGAGCTTGTGTGTCAAATGGGGCGGATGTGGTCTCCAAACGTGCTACCCATCTGTAACGTCACTGGGCAACTAGAAGGTGAAATGATAGTGTCCTTATGTTGAATTTGTTGACATTATATTATAATGTATTGTTGATTTCTTTAATTTCGGATAATGTTTGCTCCTACAGAAAGTACAACAGCCAGGGAGAGCATTACTGATGAAGTCACAACATTTGAGAGCACCGTCACACTAACAGATGCCACCACATTGCAAACCACGAGTCCCGAAAAATTCACGGTGGAAACCATGCGTCCAGAAAATTTCACGGTGGAAACCACGAGTCAGGAAAATTTCACGATGCAAACCATGAGTCCAGAAAATGTCACGATGCAAACTATGAGTCCCGAAAATTTCACGGTACAAACCATGAGTCCAGAAAATTTCACGATGACAACCATGAGTCCTGAAAATGTCACGATGCAAACTATGAGTCCCGAAAATTTCACGGTACAAACCATGAGTCCAGAAAATTTCACGATGACAACCATGAGTCCTGAAAATGTCACGATGCAAACTATGAGTCCCGAAAATTTCACGGTACAAACCATGAGTCCAGAAAATGTCACGATGACAACCATGAGTCCTGAAAATGTCACAGTGCAAACCACGAGTCCCGAAAATTTCACGATGCAAACCATGAGTCCCGAAAATGTCACGATGCAAACTGTGAGTCCTGAAAATTTCACAGTACAAAACACGAGTCCTGAAAGTGTCACGGTGGAAACCATGAGTCCTCTTAATTTCACGGTGCCAACCACGAGTTCTGAAAATGTCACGATGCCAACCAGGAGTCCTGAAAATGTCACGATGCAAACTATGAGTCTCGAAAATTTCACGGTACAAACCACGAGTCCCGAAAATTTCACGATGCAAACCATGAGTCCCGAAAATGTCACGATGCAAACCTTGACTCCAGAAAATGTCACGATGCCAACCATGAGTCCTGAAAATGTCACGGTACAAACCATGAGTCCCGAAAATTTCACCGTGCAGACCATTGGTCCAGACAATGTCACGTTGCAAACCGTGAATCCTGAAAATGTCACGGTGCAAACTATGAGTCCAGAGAATGTCACGGTGCAAACCATGCGTCCGGAAAATGTCACGATGCAAACCATGAGTCCCGAAAATTTCACGATGCAAGCTATGAGTCACGAAAATTTCACGGTACCAACCACGAGTCCTGAAAATTTCACGATGCAAACGATGAGTCCTGATAATTTCACGGTGCAAACGATCAGTTCCGAAAATATCACGGTGCAAACGATGAGTCCCGAAAATATCACGGTGCAAACCATGAGTCCCGAAAATGTAACGGTGCCAACGATGAGTCCCGAAAATGTCACGATGCAAACAATGAGTCCCGAAAATTTCACGGAAGGAATCACGAGCCCCGAAAATTTCACGGTGGAAACCATGAGTCCAGAAAATTTCACGATGCAAACCATGAGTCCTGAAAATGTCACGATGCAAACCACGAGTCCTGAAAATGTCACGATGCAAACCATGAGTCCTGAAAATTTCACGGTACAAACCACGAGTCCTGAAAATTTTACGATGCAAACGATGAGTCCTGATAATTTCACGGTGCAAACGATCAGTTCCGAAAATATCACGGTGCAAACGATGAGTCCCGAAAATATCACGGTGCAAACCATGAGTCCCGAAAATGTCACGATGCAAACAATGAGTCCCGAAAATTTCACGGAGGGAATCACGAGTCCCGAAAATTTCACCGTGGAAACCATGAGTCCAGAAAATTTCACAGTGGAAACCATGAGTCCTGAAAATGTCACGATGCAAACGACGAGTCCTGAAAATGTCACGATGCAAACCATGAGTCCTGAAAATTTCACATTGCAAACTATGAATCCAAAAAATGTCACGGTTCAAACCATGAGTCCAGAAAATTTCACGGTGGAAACCACGAGTCCAGTTAATTTCACGATGCCAACCATGAGTCCTGAAAATGTAACAGTCCAAACAATGAGTCCAGAAAATATCACGGTGCAAACCATGAGTCCCGAAAATGTCACGATGCAAACAATGAGTCCCGAAAATTTCACGGAGGGAATCACGAGTCCCGAAAATTTCACCGTGGAAACCATGAGTCCAGAAAATTTCACAGTGGAAACCATGAGTCCTGAAAATGTCACGATGCAAACGACGAGTCCTGAAAATGTCACGATGCAAACCATGAGTCCTGAAAATTTCACATTGCAAACTATGAATCCAAAAAATGTCACGGTTCAAACCATGAGTCCAGAAAATTTCACGGTGGAAACCACGAGTCCAGTTAATTTCACGATGCCAACCATGAGTCCTGAAAATGTAACAGTCCAAACAATGAGTCCAGAAAATATCACGGTGCAAACCATGAGTCCCGAAAATGTCACGATGCAAACAATGAGTCCCGAAAATTTCACGGAGGGAATCACGAGTCCCGAAAATTTCACCGTGGAAACCATGAGTCCAGAAAATTTCACGGTGGAAACCATGAGTCCTGAAAATGTCACGATGCAAACGACGAGTCCTGAAAATGTCACGATGCAAACCATGAGTCCTGAAAATTTCACATTGCAAACTATGAATCCAAAAAATGTCACGGTACAAACCATGACTCCAGAAAATTTCACGGTAGAAACCATGAGTCCAGTGAATTTCACGGTGCAAACCACGAGTCCCGAAAATGTCACAGTGAAAACCATGAGTTCTGAAAATGTCACGATGCAAACAATGAGTCCAGAAAATGTCACGGTGCAAACCGCCATGACACCGGACATATTGACAACCACAGAGGAGAAGACGACTGCCCCAGCAATATTCTCCACAGTACAAACAACGTTACCGACGACAATCAGGACGAAGACCTCCTCACCATCAGGGAGCAGCACCGCCGTGGAAATCACGACTACTCCGGGGAACACACACAAAACAACTGGGAAGACTACGGTGGAGACGAAGTCCGAATCCCTGCAGTTTTTAACGGGTCAGTTTTGATTCAGAACTTCGTAAAGCCAAGAAATAAATTACATGAGGTGTTAGACTGCTACATCAGTTTAGCTTAGGTTTGATTTTTCCATCTTATATCCAAGAAAATTGGAGAAGAAGTAGTGAATAATTACAAGTGATTGAATTAAAAAGTGAACAAAAACATTTACTGGAGCGGGATTCCAACCAGCGACGTTTGAAATACCGTACTGGCGCTCTACCAACTGAGCCATCCAGCCCTGTTGACTTACAATTTTAACTAATTGAAACAATTTAGCACTGTTCATTAACCGATTTATGTAGTTATAGAATATTGTCATTTTGTTTGGGTTATTCCAGCATGATTAAAAATTGCTTTTATTAAATGCTCACTTTGTAAGTCAACACCTCCTCATAAGATTTAAGCAGTTGAGGATCAAGAAAGGATCGTCTAAACACAGTTTTAGACATTGTCTTCACGGAAATTAATGTGTTTCATTAAAGGTAGTATCATACTTTGGTGGCATACCGAAACAGAAATCTGCACAGATTTACCTATAACTTACAGTGTATACAGATGGTGATGGTAGAAATATACTGTTACAATTTCTCTCCCTGAAATGCTGTATTTATCAAGAAAAGAGTAAAACCAGTGAAAAAAAAAGAGAAAGAGAGTGAGTAAAAGAGAAAAGACTTAAGAAATACTGTGGCCGTTTTTCACTGTTTTCTCAAAAAGTGGGCAGCGTATGGGACTGACATTTTCACAGATGACTGTTACTGTATCTTTCTTGATATTTTTGCCCTTGAATCTGCATTTCTGTGACAAAAACCAAAGTATGATAGTACCTCTAATAATATGGTCACTGTGTTGTTTTCGAATTGTAATCACAGGAAAGCAAAGGCAACTGCCACTTCCTGCTAAACAAATAAGTACCTGTTGAAGATTGATTCTTATTTTTAAAATCTCGTGTTTTCGTCCACAGATGTTCTGCCATATGTGGTCATCGCTTGCACATGTCTTCTCATTGCTGTCAGTGTTGGTGTCTTAATTGTTTCCGCTTGGAGAAACAGGTATTTATTGTTTTCTTTTATTTATCAAAGTGTTTTGGGAAATGCTGTATCGTCACTTAAAGGTATAATACATGATTGGTAAAGGTCACAGAGCATCATTCACACTTTGTCTGATCCAGCATGCACACGAAATGATAAATCTGTGAAGATTTGAGCTCAGTCGGACATCTGAGTCACGAGAAAATAGCACACACAAAAACAGACTCAATTTTTCTTAAAAACATGAAGAATAGTTTTGATCTTACCCCGAGACCAAAACTGTTTTCGGTCTTTGTATTTTTTAATTTCTAGATAAAAACAGCATTTCTTGTGGAAATATTTTAACGGATGTTTGTACCAGGTGCATCTTCATACCCTGAAAGTTATACGTCAATCTGTGAACATTTCTGTTTGGGTATGTTACCAATCCTGTACCGTACTTTTGAAGGTAGTATCATACTTTGGTAAGAAACCAAAACAGAAATGTTCACATATTTACCTATAACTTACAGTGTATGAAGATGGTGGTGGTAGAAACATACCGTTAAAATGTTTTCCCCCGAAATTGTGTATTTATCCAGAAATTGGTAAAACAACGACCGAAAATCTTTTTGATCTTTTAAAAGATCAAAAATAAAAGAGAAAAGACTTAAAAAATACTGTGGCTGTTTTTCACTGTTTTCTCAAAAAGTGGGCAGCGTATGGGACTGAAATTTTTACAGATGACTGTTACTGTATTTGTCTTGATATTTTTGCCCATGAATCTGCATTTCTTTGATAAAACCAAAGTATGATATAACCTTTAAGGAGATTAGTAATTTCATCTGAACTCCTATTATTTCAGAAAACGACTTGGAAACACGGACCGCTATCTCGGTAATGTGAATGAAGGACTGGATAATGACGAGGAAATGACCATTGAGTCGACACTGGTGGAAAGTCCTCATTTCCAAGAGGCTAATGAGGTTGAGGCTGTTGGGCTGGAGGTTGAAGCTGGCGATGCCGTTCCTAGTGTACAAGGCAAGAATGGGCTTGTTGGTGAGACTGAGAACGAGGCTTATCAGGTTGAGGCTGTTGGGCAGGAGGTTGAAGCTGGCGATGCCGTTCCTAGCGTACATGGCGAGAACGGGCTTGTAGGTGACACTGAGAACGAGGCTAATGAGGTTGAGGCTGTTGGGCTGGAGGTTGAGGCTGATGATGCCGTTCCTAGTGTACATGGCGAGAATGGGCTTGTTGGTAAGGCTGAGAACGAGGAAGACATTGAAAGGAAATATGCTGAAGAGGCTAAGGCTAAGGTTAAGGCTGAGGTATACCATGATGCATGAAGTTGAATACGGCTCAAGCTGTGACTGCACATAACGTGCGGCTGATTCATATTAATATCGGTTGAGGAATAATTATGATAATATGTTTGTTCATATAGACCTTTCTTTTGCAATGTCACAGCCTAAGACTTTGTCAACCAAGAATGCGGAAACTATGTAGAGCTATCAAAGCCAGGCATAAAAATAACCACAATTTGTACACAATTTGTACACAGCGTTTCATAAATCTTGAAAGATTTTACTGAATGTAATGGAAACAACACAAGCAATGATGGTAGGTCTATGTATTTTGTATGAAAAGATTGCAAAAAATGTTGAATTTGGTCACGCCATTTTTCGAAAAGACGAAATGATTTGCAACATTTGGCCGCCCATGCCAACCACGAGTCAATGTTGTAAACAAAAGAAAGGTCTATATATATACGCAGATACTTAACATGAATGAAAAGTACAAAACGTTTACATTTGTTGACTATTTACTGATAATTTCAATATAGGGATGCATGTATGAAAGGTGAATATCTATTCAGGAAATAATTATACGACTTTTAACCAAGAAAACTTGTGTAGCTGGTGTTCATTATCATTATATCCTGACATGTAATACTGGAAAAACGTTGAAGGTAATTGATTTTGTGGTAACACCATGTAACAGTAAAATAATGCTCTTTTATGAGTTGTGTGGCTCTGAAAAGAGCCGGTTCACTCGACGTTTCTGCCAGTATGCTCTGACCATCTTCAGGAGAATGCTGCAGCTGTGAGGTGGAGACTGGACTAGTAGTTCTAGTCCCTGGGGTCGATTTCACCAAACTCATCGTAACCGACTATCAATCGTAGTACATTAGTTATGATGCATTGCAGCCCTACGTAGGATACGATGGGTTATCCTTCGTAACTCGCATTACGATCGATCGTAGGGCTTCGTGATATCGACCCCTGGTAATGTATAAAACGCTCCTATGTGAGATGTGAAGGGGTATATACTGGATATCCATGTAAGTGGGGAGTTTGGTGGTATGTGGAAATATTTTTTGTTGTAATTATAATGACTGCGTTTTGAATATTAATGAATGTTAATCTTTCTGTTTTTGTTTTGTTTGGTTGTCTAGTTTCTTTGGGTTCCATGAATGAAAATAGTCAAAATTAATGGTAATCAATTTGAATTTAGTTGACCGAAACTAACAATCGATAAGTTTAAACTTGTATTATTATGTAGTAATATAATGTTATTACTCGTATAATTATTACATCATTATTCTCAATTTTTGTATGGCGTGTCGTCCAATATTTTATACTTGAATTTCATATACCATATAGAACAGCAATACTTAAAGTATGCTAGTATATTAATTGTTACTTGGTTCAAAACTTTGTGAAGTATGAAACTGAAATAATATTAATAAATTCCGATGATGTATCTATATAATATGTTGCCTTAACACGTATAAAGACCCAGTCGATAAAGCGATGTGAGCATAGATAAAATAGTAATTTCAGCCACTTTAAAATTCACTTCACTGCTCTGGTAAATGAGATGGCGCCATTTTTATGAGAAAAAAAAAACAGTTACGACTAACAGAATTTCATGTACGTCTGGAAACATTGTAAACTACAGTTTATGCAGGACACTTGAAGACTAGCACCTGTAACTAACCAATGTATAGCCTACATCTTCCCATCGTGATATTATGTATAGACATAGGGCCTACCAGGGGCCAATTTCATAGAGATGCTTAGCACAAAAAATTGCTTAGCACAGAAATGGCTTGCCCAATAAAACAAACCACCATTGAAAATTCCATTTGATATTCATGGTCAGCGAACGACAGCCAAAGAACAATTGCAAGTGATACAAAACATATGGAAATTTGGTTGTTGATCCTGTTTTTATTAAGACAAAAATGTCATGCTTCGCGATTTTTTTTGTGGCTGAGCACCTCTATGAAATTGGCCCATGGCTTGAGGCTAAGCTTGGGACCTATTTCGCTACCGGCATCTAGCCCCACAAATCGAAACGAAGGGATTGGGCTTCGCCAAGGACACACAATGCCGGTAGCACAACAAATCTCAAGCCTATAGCCTCAAGCCTCATTTCGTAAAGGCCCTTAGTTACTTGTTATCAATGAGTCTGCCACTTTCAGCCTTAAAATCATTGACCCACAGATGTAATAACTCTGTTTGCATGTAAAATCCCGTAGCACCGTAGGCCTACCTTATAATTATGGGAGGAACTAACAACAATGCCCTGAAATAATTGCTACAAACCAACCTTGCCATTTGATTCTGTGGTAATGAGTCTGCAAGTCTAGTATCCATATACCCAATGCTGTATTTGTAGTGATCATATCAGTTTCAGGATTCGGTACCCGCCTATAGAATTACTTCATAACCATAGCTTAACTATGGAGTTACTTGTAAAGAGATGGCAATAATGACGTCACAATACAACAATAATATTTCTACATGTCTCGCCCTGCTGAACCAAACAATCAAACAATCAAACCATTTGAGCATTACATTGCATGCAGTTGAAAGTTTGTGAAGCTACGCTACAGTGATGCTACTGAAATGATTTCTTTTCAATAGAACGCTTTCTTTGTGAGGCGAGTGAGGTGAATTTTGCTGGGTTCATTTAATTTAGCTCGAGTTATTTGGGAAGGCTTATACATGCAACACAGCAGATTGTTCATTTTGATTCCGAGGGGAAAGTTCATTGAAGGTGTAGCGTGTTTGGACGTTCTGTTGATCGAGAATTTCTCTGCAGACGATGAAGCTTGCAGCCTGGTCGTGGTCCGTGGGAGTTGTTGTCATTGCGTGTAGCGTAATGGTTTCATCAGGTATGCATATGGAGCCATTTAATATCAAACTGATTTTTAGATACTGAGAGTTAGGAGGGCCTGACGCGTTTCGATCCTATAGCAGGATCTTTCTCAATCTAATTTTTAGATACTAACTCTTTGTGCTTCACTAATCTGTATTAAAAAGTAGACGAGGACCCAATTTCATGGTATCTGTTACCGTTAGCAAAAATTATTTGCTTACGTAATAGCAGATTATTCGCGCATAGCAGTGCCCATAAGCACACAAATAGGCCGTAACGGATTCCATGAAATTGGACCCTGATCACAGAGAAAGGTTTTTGCTAGCACTAATGCTATCTTAAAGGTAAGAACACACTTTGGTAAGAAACCAAAACAGAAATTTTCACAGATCTACGTATAACTTACAGGGTATGAAGATGGTGCTGGTATTCTCTCTGAAATGGTGTTTTTATCCAGGAATTAGTAAAACAACGACCGAAAATCTTTTTGATCTTTTAAAAGATCAAAGATAGAAGAGAAAAGACTTAAGAAATACTGTGGCTATTTTTCACTGTTTTCTCAAAAAGTGGGCACCGTATGGGACTGAAATTTTCACAGATGACTGTTACCATATCTTCCTTGATATTTGTGCCCATGAATCTGTACTTCTTTGATAAAATCCAAAGTATGATATTACCTCTAATGTACCTGTTCCTCCCTGCACTTGCCCCCTTCCTTACCCCCTACCCCCTGCCCTTACCCCTACCTTAGCTCAAGATATCACCGAGGGTGCGGTCGATCTGGCGCTGGGACCGACCAGCGACAGTGGCTTCGTGGAGATATATCACGACAACCAGTGGGGTAGCGTGTGCGATACCTACTGGGGCGTCGATAACGCACATGTAGTCTGCATAGAACTAGGTAAGTAATTACATTCTTCAAAATCCAGGCATCTCATTCCAAGTTGAATTTAAGGTATAATACATGATAGGTAAATCATTAAATGATAAACCTGTGAACATTTTTGCTCAATCGGACATCTGAGTCACGAGAAAATAGCGAAAGCCCCGGCGACTCAATTTTCTCATAAAACATAAAGAATAGTTCCCAATCTTGTACTGTACCTTTAAAGGTAGTATCATACTTTGGTAAGAAACCAAAACAAAAATGTTCATAGATTTACCTATAACTTTCATGATAATGAAGATGATGCTGGTAGAAACATACCGTTAAGATATTTCCACCTGAAATTCTGTATTTATCCAGAAATTAGTCAAACAACGACCGAAAATCTTTTTGATCTTTTAATAGATCAAAACTAGAAGAGAAAAGTCTTAAGAAATACTGTGGGCGTTTTCACCGTTTTCTCAAAAAGTGGGCACCGTATGGGACTGAAATGTTCACAGATGACTATTACTGTATCGGCTTTGATATTTATGCCCATGAATCTGTATTTCTTTGACAAAAAAAACAAAGTATGATATTACCTTTAAGGGTCGCCATATTCCTTACATGTTGTCATTGCCTTTACCATGTTGAGCCAATTTTGTGTCATGTTTTGTCAGTGTCAGTTGTATTCACTTACTGTTATCATGGTCCATCCACGCGGCTAATCTAGGCAAAGTTAAAATCAATAGAACTTGGTTCCAGGGGAATAACAGCGGTCAAAGCTATGTCTATGATTTGGCAAAAACCTTTTATAAAAGTCAGCAAAGTTTGCTTAATTGAGAAGCTGTTACAACTGATACAATGTAGTAACCGAGTATTGTTATTGGTAAGTCCATGCTATTTGACCCAAAGGTAATTATTACAACCTTGAACTTTATACTTAAAAAAACTATTGCTGAATGGCCTGACTGACATTCGGGTTGTGTATTCTTATATACCCAAAATACTCACCACAAGTACCGTAGCTCAATACAAAATACATCACTTTGTAACGAGATAACTGTGTTTCTTAGGGGAAAGGGGAAATAAACAGACAAAGAAAAGACACATAGGTGGCCATTTTATATTTTATTTCATGTAGTTGATGTATACAAATAGTATTCTAGAAAAATACTATAAATCTACAGGGTGTGTCAAAAATAACTTGACCGGGATTGGTGATGCTTTTCAAAAGAAACAAAATGATACTTATAAATTCAATAAAGCATATTTAATAAGCATTATCTCCTGTTATATTAGAAAAAGCAAGGATGAAACAAATTGATCATTCCTAAAAGGAGTTATGCCTATTTTAATAAAGGATACTCATTTTTGCTGTCTGATGAATGTTAATGTTCGACTGAAAAGTAAATATACAGGGTGTCCCAGAAAAAACGCAACACTATATCGGGAACCATTTTGTTAAAGTTTAACAGTTTATCACTTCAAGATTCAGATATTTGAAACAACCATGTCTTGGTCCATCACCACGTAGAATTTAAGCAAAATCGGGCTGAAATTGGCGAAAATATGACCAATTGAAAGAGTACTCCTTAAAAACAAATTTGCGAGGATAACACGCTTATTGGTCAATACACACATAATGTGTATAAAAGAAAGATGAAAATCGGGTTTTGAGGTTGGGTAATTCAGTCTTAAGTGTCAGTCCGCGAGAAGACCATGCAAAATCTTGAAAAATCGACAAGGTGAGGGGTCAGCGAATTAAGTTCAAATCTTGGCCATTGGATCCCCACCTGGTACCATATCACATGATATAGTAGCTCGATCTATAATCCCACAGTGACCGAGTACGGGGCATTTGTAATTTTCGGCTGAAAGTGTACTTTTTTACAAATTTGGGAGGGTCAATTAAAGATGTTTTGCGGGTATAGTTACAACCGCGGTTCTGCCCTTAAACATCATCGTTTATTGTCGAGTTATACATCAAAAGAAAGAACGTGATCTCTTCTACATGATGAAATAAAAATAAATGCTGTATAAGCATTTATTGCAGATATATAGGCGTTAGAAAAATAGGTATCAGCTTTACTATGAAAACAAGTAATGTACAAAGTAAGCTGTATCTCAATTAGTGCAGGGCTGACGGTCACCAAATTTGGACAAAATGTAATTGAAATACTATTGTACAAGGGCAAAAAATAAAAAATTTGTCAGCTCTTTTCGATTTTTTTTTTTGGCGGTCAAATATATGCAAAATTCTTCAATTTGAGATAAATCTACAATGAACAGTTTGAGTGTTATATTGCATTTCATCATTTCACATTTTGGATTAGATTCTGTTTTGACCTTGCAAAATATTTATTTTAAAGTCTTTATGTATTGGGAAGGGTGGATCAACCCTTTGGTGCACACCCATAACTGATGTTGGAGGAAATTTAGGATCAGGCAGCGCAGGTGCCGCGACCACATTGTCAAAGTTATCATCCATTTTCTACCTGTCACCGACAGAGGGCGCTATAAGAAACTGGGGTAGTGTTCAATATAGCGGTCGGCATGGATATCATGCCGTCTGTGCAGCTGCAGTGCGATTTTAAGGATTTTGAGCATTGTAAAGCCATCAGGTGCGGTGTCTATCGGTATTATCCGCGTAATGTATGTTTCAGTGATCCCTCGTCACTGTACGAAAGATTATACTTAGGCATTTGCAGAAAAGTGGAAAGTGCCCGCCCTGGATGTTGCTGTAGAGTGGAAAGTTATTCTCCTGCGATGTGGATTGATAAATGGTCTATTGAAAGCATATAAATAACACTTTTGTCAGCAGTGTTGGGTATAAATTTACAGGAGCATGTTTTTAGCACTATTTAAGAGGAATTTAGCAGGTTTTGATGAAAAAAAAAAACGGGTGAAAGCTTCAAGTTTGAAACACATTGCACATGGAAATAACCTCTATCACCCAGCATACATGTAGGTTCAGATTATTTTGTTGCAGGTGCAAAGATAGCGGGGGATGGGTTGGTGGAAGGGGGAGGGGGTTACACCACCAATATATATATATATATATATATTTGTGCACAATGCATTATATGTGTTATATGAAAATACGACCCAGGCAGAGGAGCATATATCCCCCGTCTGTGGACATGTCTATGCCAATGTTTTGTTGGTCACCGACTCTCTGATGACGTGGAAAAAATTATTTAAACATATCCAGCAAAGTAACAGCATGAAAGGAACAGAAAATTGTCCAATTTGCATTTTTCAGTGTACTCTGCAGATATCTCAATGATTGCGATTCATCTCAAATTTGTTACTGCGTCCCTCAAGCTTTTTAGTCTTTAGGGTGGGTATTTAGGTTCCTTTAGGTTCTATCAGTGTAAATTTGTTTGGGACAATTGCAGCTGGTAGGTCATTATTCTGTTGGATTTCTTTCAAGCCCCCCCCCCCCCCCCACACCTTGCAAAGCAATATAATATAGTCCTTTATTTTCAGAAAACAAAATGACACACAAGGCACTTTCATA
Organism: Astropecten irregularis; assembly: GCA_963971285.1. NCBI lineage: Eukaryota > Metazoa > Echinodermata > Asteroidea > Paxillosida > Astropectinidae > Astropecten > Astropecten irregularis. The sequence goes on along the minus strand of OZ020258.1, from coordinate 7,523,181 downwards.
ATTTAGAGGTGACAAAATTGATTCCTTAGAAACTCTCTTCATTTATTGTTAAAAAATGAATATTACACAATCATCTTAAAACCATATGAATGTAGGTATATTGTTGTATACACAAATAAAGAGGAAAACCTTTCTGTTGCATGTGTCACAACAATAGAGGGTTTGCAGAAATATTGTCAACATCATCAGTTCTCGAAAAGACGAGGTAACAGAGGAGACCAGTGGCCGAACTCTCCCGAAAAGGGAAACAATCATTTAAAAAAGGAAAAATAAATAAATCCCCCATGTACCGTTCATTGAAACAATCCTTGGGGTATGGCGGTGTGTGCGTGGTTTCATAGCTTCTGACTGCCAAACGAACAAAGATAATTGACTATTGGGGTCACCACCAACGTAGGGCTGGATGGCTCAGTTGGTAGAGCGCCTGTATGTTATTCAGGACTGGTCGGCGGTTCGAATCCCGCTCTGCCAGTCAATTTTTCTTTGTTCACTTTTTAATGACTTAAAATTCAGTCAGTTTCCCTTGTGGTAATTTGATGATTGAAAAATAAATGAGTTAAAATCAGGGATTATCAATCTCACTGATTACGTAAAGCATGTAAATCAAAACTTTTCTTTCCACCAATCCTACATGTACAGTATTATTATTTACAACTCAGTGTAATGTGTGATTCAAATTTCAGAATATTGTCGAATCCCTGAGCCAGCACATGATTTTTTGACGAGCACTCACAAGCACTGAATATGCAGAGCTCATCCACGTCGGTGAAGGGCAAGCCTAATTTGCATATTATTGTTCTTGTTTCTCCCATGAGGTTCATGTTGTTGTGGACATTTCTTTTCCGAAACAGAAATCTTCACAGATTTATAAAAGATGGTGATGGTAGAAACATAATTTTTTTATACAACTTTTCTGCCCGAAATGTTGTATTTATCCAGAAAAGAGTACAACCAGTGCCCACATTTTTGGGGGGATTTTTTAAAGATCAAAAATAACAGAGAAAAGACATAAGAAATACTGTGGTTTTCTCAAAAAGTTGGCATTGTATGGGACTGAAATTTTCACAGATGACTGTTACTGCATCTTCCTTGATATTTTTGTCCATGAATCTGTATTATTTCTTTATCAAAAAGTACAGTATGATATTATCTTTAACAATGTGACATGTATGCAAACTGTTAAAAATGACAAGGATCGTTGCCAGTTAAGGGAAAATAATTGCATTTTTTGCACAGTTATAGAAGATCATTACTGGCTAAAATATGAATCACTCATTACATTCAGCTGTAAATTATAATACTGTACATGTAGAATTTGTGGAAAGAAATGTTTTGCTTTACATTCATGCTTTAAATAATAAGTGAGATTGATAATCCCTGATTTGAACTAATTTTTTCATTTTTTTTAATGATTTGTTCCCTTTTTTGAGAGTTCGGCCACTGGTCTCCCTGTTACCTTGTCTTTTCAAGAACTAATGATTTGGACATTATTTCTGCAAACCTTCTATTGTTGTGAGACATGCAACATGAAGGATTTCTCTTCATTTTTGCACGCAACAGTATACCTACATTCATATGGCTCTGATGATTGTGTAATATTCATTTTTGTTTTTTTTACAATAAATGAGTTTCAAAGGAATCAATTTTGTTTAATACCTCTAAATTATCAAAGTGCCTTGTGTGTCATTTTGTTACTGGGTGATAGAGGTTATTTCCATGTGCAATGTGTTTCAAACTTGAAGATTCCACCCGTTTTTACCTCAAAACCTGCTAAATTCCTCTAAAATAGTGCCAAAAATATGCTCCTGTAAATTTATACCGAAAACTGCGACAAAAATGTTATTGATGCATTCAATAGACCACTATAAGGACCTTCTTTCATCAAAGTTTCATTGTTCAAAGACCTGCACTAATGACGCTACAGCTACTCAAAGATAGCGATATCTATGACGCAAATTTTGGGGTACCCCTAAGAAAAAGATGTGCAATCGCATCTGAAAAACATTATTTTTTCTTTATGTTGGTATCCATGTTTAGGGTAGGATACAACCTTGGAACCCTGAAAATATCAATACTCTACTACTTTCCATTGTGATATAGCAAGTGTTTGAAAATGTGTACCCCTAAAATCATGAAAATCGTGCATTTTTGACCAAAAAAGTACTTTTTAGCAATTTTTTTTCCGATAGGAAGGTCTGATTGGGCTAAAAGTTTATACAACGTTAAGGCTCCACATAACCCCCCTACCCACCAAATTTCAGCAAAATCCGTTGACCCCCACCTTATCACTTTCTGCATGGTCCTCTCGTGGACACGCTCTTAATTGTTTCCCTCAATTTCAGTCAAATTTTGCTGAAATTCTACATGGTGATAGCCAAGACATAGCTGTATCACATATTTGAATCTTGAAGTGATAAACGGTTTAATTTAATATAATATTCTCGACAAAAAGGTTTGCGGGTTTTTTGGGGACACCCTGTATAGAAAGAGGTATCAAAGAGTCATTCAAATGCATTTTAGTTAGGCCTACACAGACACTGCTTACTTTCATTATTTTGTTTTGTCAAGCATTATTCAATGGACAGCTTGCACAATGAGCACCGTCATTAAAATAGACATAACTCCTCTTAGGAATGATCAATTTGTTTTATTCTTATTTTCTAATAAGTAGGAGAATATATGCTTTACAGAACTTTCCATCGAGTGTCATTCATTTCTTTTGAAAAGCATCACCAATCCCGGTCAAGTTCTTTTTGACTCGCCCTGTATAAACATTGAGCATGTTTATATCTTCATTGTGTATATACCAGGTTACACCGGAGCGGAGTTTCCAGTGGTGGGTCCCTCAGGAACTAACCCACTTTCCTCGCCCGTTATCCTGGATGAAGTAGAATGTACTGGCGATGAGACAGCGTTAATTGATTGTCCATCAGGTGGATGGGATGAGATGGAGACAGGTTGTATGCCAGCCTGGGTACAGTGCATTCCACACGGTAAGACGAGAAAGCAATCGCTTCTGTATTATTTCATTATTCGTAATACCTCCCAGTCCTGGTTAAACTAGAGACTATTTGTTGGCGTGAGGGACTTGATTCCCCACGTCACAAGGTACTATCATACTTTGGTAGCATACCGGAACAGAAATCTTCACAGATTTACCAATAACTTACAGGGTATCAAGATGGTGATGGTAGAAACACACCGTTAAAATGTTTGAAATTGAGTTTATACCTGCTTCACTCTAATGAACACATTTTTATGTATGATCCAACAGCTATTCCAACTCATCAGCCAGGGCCTGTAAAACCAACTGGGAACATTCCAACAGGTAAAGAAATCCCAACGCATTGTCTTATTTCAATAATGACAAAATATTAAATATTAAATGATTTTGGTCGGGAGATAGATAATAATTATGCAAATTAGGCTTGTCCTTCACCGATGTGGATAAGCACTGTATACTCAGTGCTTTTAAGTGCACGTGAAAAAAAGAATCACATGCTGGCTCAGATGGGATTCGAACTCACGGCATCCTGCTTATTAGTGCAGATGCCATACCGCTAGGCCGTCGAGCTAGTGGGGTCAGCGGGGTGAAGCGAATCCAATATCGCGGCAAAATCTTATTTGATTACAATTCAGAGTATCAATTTTATGATAACAGTGAGAAACGAATATCATGTAAACATTTTGTGTACCTTCTTTAAAGGGTCTCTGCAATGGGAATATTATGGCTTGAACATGTGCCGATAAAAAAAAACTGTACATGGGGATTGTGATTTTACCCACTTCCTCACACTGATTCGGGGTTAAAAACAGGGGTTTTTTTGTATGCTAATTAGCATTCCCATATTCATGAGCAAAACTGTGATGTCATCTGCTGAACTGAGAACAGTAACCCAATTGATTTGTGCACAAAAAGTTGCGGTTGTTTTATAGGTTTTCTGACAAACCTTTTTCTCCTCAATGGGTTTTATTTTGCCAAATATGTTCCTTTCACTCAACTGGTGTTGTAATTTTTTTACCAAACCATTTCTGTAGGTCACGTTTGCCTCTCCATTTTTTATGTTTTTTCATTATATTTGTGCTGTTGGTTCCCTACACGAGTATGTGCGAAAATCCCGCGTTTTACAAAGCCATTCAAAGGAAAACCGAATGCTGGTTTGAAACCAAAAGAAAACTTTCCATTCATTACCTGTCAGTATATTCTCTGTATGAAGGCAATAAAATAACCTGACTGAAAAACCACTGTAGGGACCCTTTAACAGGGGGGAAATCTTAGGTTTTGAAAAAAAAATATATGAAACTTTGGACTAAGTGTGTTCCTGTAGTTGCCATTTTTATACTGAGTTAGACTATTGGTAACGAGTACCACTTCTTTGACCTTCCAGAAGCTCCGGTTCCACCAATCCCACAGCCGACCCAACCAACACCTCCAACGCCGATTCCGAGCCGACAGCCAACGGCAGAAATACCCACAGAAGGCACCGTCACGGGTAAGCAAAAGCCTCAAATATACAATATTAAACGTAGTATCATACTTTGGTAAGACACCAAAACAGAAATGTTCACAGATTTATGAAGATGGTGGTGGTAGAAACATGCAGTTAAAATCTTTCCGCTTGAAATGGTGTATTTATCCAGAAATTAGTAAACCACCAAAAACCGAAAATGTTTTTGATCTTTTAAAAGATCAAATATAAAAGAGAAAAATACTGTGGCTGTTTTACACTGTTTTCTCAAAAAGTTGGGCACTGTATGGGACTGAAATTTTCACAGATGACTGTTATTGTATCTATCTTAATATTTTTGCCCAAACCATTCACATGCTCCATTTTGATGTTTCAATTTTTGTTTGCGTTTTGATATTGAGTCTACCAATGTTTGCTTTGTCTTTATCTATACCCAGGTACGACTGATAACACTGTCCTTTATGCTGTGGTCGGAGTGGTTAGCGTGGTACTCATACTCATCTTCGTAGCTGTCATTCTATGTTTCATCAGGAGATACATGACTCGTAGACGGCAGCCAGGAGTCAAAGACACGGGTACCAGGGAAATCATTGATTCCCCCAAGGGTACTACCAGTGTCACTGCCAGTTTTGGTTCTCCTGTTTATGTGGTAAATTGATTTTATAGTATTCAAATATATTTGTTATTTAATATCAATACCTTCTTTGAAGAGTCTTCAAAGAAGGTATTGATAAATAGAATGTCATGAAATATTTGCACTCTTCTACATCTCATTCAAGCAGTCGAAATAGGACGCATTACACGATTTTTCGATCATTACATGCCTATTATGTCAGCATATATTGTAATGTCACATAACAGGGTTCCGATGACCAGGACTTTGGCGACATTTATGAAGATGTCGGCCTACCATCCTGGGCCAATCAATGGGAGATTGTCAAGAGGAACCTGGTGGTCGATGACAAGGTCATTGGGAGAGGGGACTTTGGTGAGGTGAGGTCTGGACGCGTCAACAAAGGCGGGAAGACAACCGTATGTGCTATCAAGATTCTCAAAGGTAATTAATTATGAATTAATTAATCAGTTGGATAAATTTGGATTCTTTGCTTCGTGTTAAAGGTAGTATCATACGTTTCTGTATCACAGAAATACAGATTCATGAGCACAAATATCAAAACAGATACAGTAACAGTCATCTGTGAAAATTTCAGTCCCATACGGTGCCCACTTTTTGAGAAAACAGTGAAAAACCAGCCACAGTATTTCTTAAGTCTTTTCTCTTTTATTTTTGATCTTTTAAAAGATCAAAAAGATTTTCGGTCGTTGTTTTACCAATTTCTGGTTAAATACACCATTTCGGGCGGAAAACTTTTAACGGTTTGTGTCTACCACCACTAAAGTGAGGGCGCTTTTTCCGATTCTGAGAATATCAAACCCGAAAAGTAAAGCGTTTAAGGGATAGAATAATGTATCTCAGCGTAAAAAAAGATATCCAGAGCGACTTTTTCTCAGTGAAATGATGCATGTCGGACATACATGTACATTCCTTGCCAAATCTGGCAAATTAATACGGTAAAATAATGTATCTCGTACTTACACCATCTTACCGTATTAATGCGTATATAATGATTAAGTACACATATACAGCATTTTTCCATGATAAAGTTTTGTTGAGCGGTCTATTTTTAATTGAAATGATGTATCTTCACAAAAATGTCAATATTTTAATTTTTCTCAAAATTACTTCAAACGGAGATACATCATTTTACCAAATTAGGGCCGACTGTTCGGAACATCTAGATAATACCACTGGTTCTTCTCAGAACCACATACTCTCACAGAATAGATAACATGATGTCACCGCAAACCTACCTTATTTTAAGAACCAATAGAAAGGCAATAATTATGTAGGGCCTACAAGCTTTAAGAAACCGTTTCTGTTGCCAAAGAATCTAACGGAATGTTATGCTCTCGTAGATCAGGCATCAATGGAGGACAAGCTGGGTTTCATGGAGGAATTCCGCACCATGACCTCCATTGGACATCACCCAAACGTTGTCTCTCTCATCGGAGCTTGTCAGTCCCAAGGTAAGGAATACATATTAAAGGCAAGGTACAGAATTTGCAAGGCCTCCAAAAAGAATCATTTTTGAGAGTTTGAGACAGAAAATGGACTCAACAGTTCATAAATAGTGCAAACAGTCACCATAGGAAATCTTGGTTCATCATGCAGATGCTGGGTTTTTCAAGGAAACCAGGATTTAGTGTCGTTTAAAATGATTGTTCGTCCGAACGATTTAGTAGCATTTCGAAAGCGTGGTGTAACCGTGAAGGATTCGGAGGGGACAAGATTATTTCGGCCGTATTTCTGCTATCTAGATGAACAAAGCGTGAAAAGGTACATGAAACAACGTCTGTAAGGAAGTTTAAGACCTTCACTTCTGTTTTAGTACCAAATTCAGCCAAAACGCACATCTTTGCAAAGCATAGGCTCTATATGCTCCCTTTAATGTGTCAACCATTACACCAAGTCAAAATTTAAATGACATTATATAAATTTCATTGTCACGAAGAAATAAATTAGTCTTTTGTTGACCTTTGACCCCAGATGTTCTTTATGTGGCCCTTGAGTATCTACCGAATGGTGATCTGCGCAGCTTTTTACGGAAGGCCCGTCCAGTATCAGGCTCGGGTAAGGCGAAGGTATCGTCCGGTCAGCTGATCCAATTCGCTTTTGATGTTGCCAAGGGAATGAAACACCTTGCCATGTCTGGGGTAGGTTTCGTAGGTTTAGGCTGCTCAGGCTCAGGCTCAGGCTCAGGCTCAGGCTCAGGCTCAGGCTCAGGCTCAGGCTCAGGCTCAGGCTCAGGCTCAGGCTCAGGCTCAAGCTCAGGCTCAGGCTCAGGCTCAGGCTCAGGCTCAGGCTCAGGCTCAGGCTCAGGCTCAGGCTCAGGCTCAGGCTCAGGCTCAGGCTCAGGCTCAGGCTCAGGCTCAGGCTCAGGCTCAGGCTCAGGCTCAGGCCCAGGCTCAGGCTCAGGCTCAGGCTCAGTCTCAGGCTCCAGCTCTGACATCCATATGCTGAATGATAGGTTGTGTTTTTTCACTGAACCTGAAACTCTGTTTTTCTTTTTTCTTACCAAAGAATCTACTTCAGAACTGCAGCCAAAAGCCTCTATTTTGATACCAGTTATTTTAGAATGGATTCACGAAACATGGGCCGGAGCCTGAGCCTTCGTTTCGTAAACGGCCTATGATTGGCACATAGAATTACCACAGTTAAAATAAAATGGCCGATCGGGCTCCCAGGGATCATGGGAGTCCATCTTGCTTCCAGAATCTAGAAGAGTCGCATCTCTCTCAATCTCTAGCTTCAATGTCCAATTTGGGACTTTCATATTCCGAAGCTAACTAACATTCCCAATCAGTATTTCTTATTCAGCATAAATATACCTCATAAATATTCATGACCTAGAACCGAATCCTAATTGGTCAATTCACCGTCACGTGCCAGTGGATATATTTGCTGATCACCAGCGCGAGTAAGCTGGGGAATCTCCTATAAGGAACTGTTACACATGTGGCATCTCACTGCGCATGCAACATCTCACTACGCATCTATCCAAGCTTGCAGTGCGCATCCTTGCGTGAACTTCGCCCTACATGAAGTTCACGAAAACGAACGTTTTGCTACACTTATCGATGAAATTGTGGACAATAAAGAGTATTTATGAGGTATAGTAAAACAAATATCACATGGTTTATTAATTCGGGTGTCCAGATTCAAACCATATGATATTAATTAGTGATTTCAAATGCTCTCCAGAAACGTTATGCTTGATTGAATTAAACTTTTAGTAATTATCAGGTTTTTTGTATCAAGTCGATGATGTTTTTGCATGTATTTAATGATTATTTTTGTCGATTGTTTAAATTTTGTAATTAGGTAATTCATCGTGATTTAGCAGCACGGAATGTGCTACTTGGAGAGGGACTAGTGGCCAAAGTGTCCGATTTCGGACTGTCCAGAGGAGAGGACATCTATGTCCAAACATCAAAGGTAAAAGTCAAACTGGATGAGCGCATTCCTATAGTAGTAGTGCATGTATCTGTTTAAAGGTAGATCATACTTTGGTAAGAGACCAAAACAGAAATTTTCACACATTTACGTATAACTTTCAGGGTATGAAGATGATGAAAAACCTACCGTTAAAATCATTCCGCCTGAAATGGTGTATCTATCCAGAAATGAGTAAAACAACGACCGAAAATCTTTTTGATCTTTTAAAAGATCAAAAATAAAAGAGAAAAGACTTAAGAAATACTGTGGCCGTTTTCACTGTTTTTTTTCAAAAAGTGGGCACCGTATCGGACTGAAATTTTCACATATGACTGTGACTGTATCTTCCTTGATATTTTTGCCCATGAATCTGTACTTCTTTGACAAAAACCAAAGTATGATATTACCTTTAATCTGTTGGCCTACCTTCATAAATACGACCGATTTCACCAAGTGTGCCTCCTTCGTGTAATATGCCTTCTGGGTTTGATATAATGGGAGACTTTTGAGAACCGGTCTTCAAGTCAACAGCGCACGCGCATGCAATTGTGAGCATGCGCGCGTTATTTTGCGCCTGCGCTGTTGTGCGTGCGCGTGCGCTGTTGACTTGAAAACTGGTTCTCAAAAGTCTCCCATTGTTGTGAATTTGTGAAGATGACTGTAATTTGAGAAGTTTACTGTATCGTCCGGTCATAAGTTTCCGATGGACATATGTTTTCGATGACGAAATTTGATTCCCATTTACCGCGAGACCGTGCGTGATACTTTGTGATCAGTATGCCTGAAATGATGACTACACTCAGGGCTATCTCCAACATTCAGGATATTGAGAATAAAGTTTTCAGTTGTGAGTGATACTCAAAAGTAAAAAACTATGTAATTTTGGGTATAGATTACTAATGCATTTTAAGGCTAATGTTCAAACGTTTATAAAAGACACAATCTGTGGTCAAATATTTCAAACTAAACTGTCGTCTGCTCGAACAACTTTCATTCTTCCGATGTCAGACGGCAGGTCACGTGATCCCAGTGCGATCTGGGTTTTTATGGCATGCCAATGTAACAAAAGTGTTAAAGTCTTTCTCAAATCGAAGTGCCATAATTTTATTTTTCTCTTTTTAATTTGAAACTTTGCTAAGCTGATGAACTTAAGCTTTCCACGTTTAGGCCTCTCATAATGATGCAATATATTATAAAAATGTTGTGATAATAATTTTACCTACCATGATCTGTACCAAATTCTCATTTTGTTGATTCATCCATTTATTTATAAAAAAATAATTTATCATTCACGATCTTTGAATCAAAACAGTTTCAGGGCCTTTTATAAATAACTCCATCGACCAAGTTCGATCAAATCGAGTCAGGACAATATTTCATCAATTTTTGAGTGACTTGGCACGCCATAGCTACTCCGATGTCAACGAACTTTGCCGCACAACCAAGTTATCGAAAACTGGTGACGCTTTGTTTACATAGCGGAATCGATGTCGCTGTAAATGACGGACAATATTTCCTAAGAAAAGACTTCAACTTCGATGATTTTTACAGAGTATAATCTGGAAGTGTACAGTTCAAAGTAAGTGAAGTGATTTTCTGAAATTTTATTTCGTTTCTGTTTTATAGAAGTTTTCCCGTTATCCCATCGGAAACCGGTGACTGCAGGCTAATTTGTGAAGATGACTGTCATGACATTTTGAATTTTTTTAGGGAGCTGTTCCTACACGCTGGTTGGCTATGGAGTCATTGCTGCACAATACATACAGTTCCCAGAGTGACGTGTAAGTATAAACAATATCAACATGATATTAATGATACATTTACTATAGTTTACTATATAGCTATGTACTTGTGCTCATGATGTTTTATGTTTCTTTCAGTTGGTCGTTTGGTATACTCTTGTGGGAAATCGCTACTTTGGGTAAGAATAAGTCATGCATTAATACAAAATTGTATCAGTGTGGTTTTTCAAAATTAAAAAAAATGACACTCCAAAGTTCTCTCTCCTGCTTATTATAAAAAAGAATGAAAACAAATTGATCATTCCTTAGAGGAGACATATTTCCTCTTAGGAATGATCAATTTGTTTAATTCTTTTTTTTCTTTTCTAATAAGCAGGAGAGAATGCTTGTTATATTACTGAACATTTTGCGTGTCGTTCGTGTCTTTTGAAAAACGACACATATCCCGGTCAAGTTGTTTTTGACTCACCCTGTAGCGGATGAATCAAGTTTCCAGCCTTCATGTCCCATTTGCAGACATCATTATAACGAAGGAGAGGTTTTCCTGTGGGTTTGGTGCAGTGTTGGAGTAGCCTGAGTCCTCAGATCCGAGTACAGAGTACTCCGAGTACTTCAAGGTCTGAGTACTGGGCCGAGTCCGAGTACATTGCTGTCGAGTCCAAGTCTTCATTCAGTATCACGTCCGAGTACATTTAAGGTCGCGTACTGGGCCGAGTCCGAGTATCAAAGTCCGAGTCCACGTCCGAGTACAGTACCAACGCACAGTGCTAAAAAAAAATACATTTTGTTTCACAAAGATGTTTATAATTGGATGTTTGATCATGTTGTGCCACTCGTCTCAGAAATTAATGTTTTTCAAACCATGCAAATGAAACTGTGCTGCTTACTCATTTGATACTATACTCCCGATGATGTTCATACTCCCATTGTGTAATTTATTGGAAATCGGCAACATTATTAACTGTGAAATTGTAACGAAAATGAAATTTACATCAATGGTCAAATACTAACAAAATTCGAGTACATCGAATCGAGTACGGGTCAAGTAGACTTACTTTCGAGTACTCTTTATCGAGTATACGGGCCAAGTACATTTTATTTTCGAGTACGGGCCGAGCATTTGTATGTATACTCGAGTTGTAGTCGAGTTCGAGTACGAGTACGAGTACTCCAACACTGGTTTGGTACCCATAAAACTACACTGATTCGATTTTTCCACACAGGAGGGACTCCATATCCATCAGTCGATAGCAAATCATTGGCTGGGAAACTGACTCAAGGATATCGAATGGGAAAACCGATCAACTGTAGCGACGAGATGTAAGAATTTATGTTCAAATAGGCTAATATAGGTTAACTTCCCTTTTTGCACAGACAATTGTGAATACATTCATTCGAGCTGTGAAACAATCAGAAGAGTCATCATTATTAAGAAACGGTTTTGTAAAACGAGTGACAAATTAAAATTGGCAGTTACCAGTAGGCAACAATAAACCCAGTAAAATTGTCAGACTTTCCCAAAATTGGTAGAAAAAAGAAGAATACCGAATGTCTTTGGTCGTTGCAGTTCTTTCGTTTCATGCATTCGCTTATAAATGCCGTTATATGTCCATAATACATTTGCTTTATTAAGATACCACAGGAGTTTATTGAACCATTACAGGCTATTGGTTTAGATTACAGAATTAGTTTAATTCTGATTGGGCTAATTAATTATGACAATGCAGTTATATCATTTTTGTTTAATCCTACATCCAGATACGCTTTGATGCGACGTTGTTGGCTCGAAGACCCGAAGAAGAGACCTACATTCGCAGATCTTATCGTAATCTTCGGCAAGATGTCCCAAAATAAGAAAGTTGTAGGTTTCTATCTCCATGTTACATATTCTCACATTCGTACAGTGCTTTTCCATTATTCCTTTCTGTTTTTGACGATACCGATATTGTTTGTGGAAATTGTCGACCCAAAAGTGCGCATCATTCTGGAAAGGCGATTGGCTAACGCATTGCTAACTCTTGGTGGCACACTATCTGGAATCGCCCGTATTGATTTCTATGTTTTTAATCCACTGTACTACGATTAACTCATTAAACTGATCACATTGGTTTGATGATTTTTTACTGCCTTACAAACGAACGACGATATTTAGACATTTGGGACACGTACCTCTAACACTTGATAGCTCAGCTCCATGGTAGAATGTCGTACATACGGTATTCCACAGGTCGCAGGCTCCAATCCCGCTTTACGCAATTTCCTTTGTTTACCTTTCAGTGACTTAGATTAATCCAGTCAGATTCAGTGCTGGTATAAATTCGTAAATTTACTGGATAGCTAACGTGAAATGTCACTTTTTCTTTTCCTTGTGTGACTGCAGAACTACTTTGCGTTAAGCGGCCCAAAGCATTACGACAACCTGTCCGCTATACGACCAGATCTGGAGGGAAACTAACAATGGGATGGAAAGTTTTATTTACAAGAGGCACACAAAGGACTTTCCGAAAGAAGAATAATATCTTATAAAGTACTGGGTAGCCTGAAGTGGCAATGGGAGACTTTCGGGTGAGTCGGTCTTGAGTCAACAGCGCACGCGCACGCACGCGCAATACAACGCGCGCGTGCTCACAATTGCGCGTCCGGGCGCGTGCGCTGTTGACTCAAGACCGACTCTCCAAAAGTCTCCCATTGCAAAGTTAGGAATTTGTGAGAATTTTAATGTAAATAGAACAATGACTGCAAAAGTTCCAGTCTCACCTGACCAATATCTGAATGGCGCCCTCTTTTGATTAAAACAAGAAACTGTGGTGGTGTTTCGATCTAAATGCTAATCAACTCTGGCTCTTGGTGCGTGATGGGCGATTTATTCATGAAAGGAACGTTAACAGGAACTTAGAAGAATATTCTGCATGGACAACATGTCCCGGATTTCCCCACCGGTTTTTTGCTCATGATTAGCTTTCCAGGCTTCCCAGATTTCAATAAAAGAAGTGATTGGCGGTGTACAAAATAAACGCAGTTTCTTGTTCAAAGAGGGCGCCATTCAGATTTTGTAGAAAAGTGTATGAAAACCAATTACGATTGCAAACAGTGCATTCTTGTAAATGAATTAGGATAATTATTATGTTTTATCAATTTGTGAGATCAAATTATTTTTTTACATGCATGATTTATTTTTCTTTCTTCTACGTTTGTTAAAGGTAGTAGTATCATACTTTGGTTCTGGTGCAAAAATATCAAGACAGATACAGTAACAGTCATCTGTGAACATTTCAGTCCCAAACGGTGCCCATGCACTCACTTTTTGAGAAAACAGTGAAAAACAGCCACATAAATTCTTAAGTCTTTTACCTTTTATTTTTGATCTTTTAAAAGATAAAACAAATATTTGGTCGTTGTTTTGCTAATTTCTGGATAAATACACCATTTCAGGCGGAAAAATTGTAACGATATGTTTCTACCACCACCATCTTCATACACTGTAGTAATACGTAAATCTGTGAACATTACTGTTTTGGTTTCTTACCAAAGAATGATACTACAGCTGATAACTTTGTGTTAATTTGAGGGTGTTACAATTTTCAGCTAAAGTAATTGTTCACATTTTTAAAATTCTGTCTGTTGTGGCATGCTTAGTTTTTTGTTGTCATTCAAGAAGTTTGCTAACTTTGATGTTTGCATTTTAAAATTATTCAAAACGCAGAACACCATATTGTATGCAAAACGAAGAATTAACGAATTTTTTAAAATATGTAATTTAGTTTAATCTTGCATTACAAAATGTACATAATTGTATTTGTACACGTGAACAGATTTTAAATCTCAATTTAAGGATAGTATTCAACTTGATGTATAAATCTGATTTCATAGAAATAAAAAAGGTTTCCTTTGATATGAACTAATGGTGTCCGAAAGTCTTTTTGAGATTTTAAAAGATCAAAAATAAAAGAGAAAAAGATTTTAGAAATACTGTGGCTGTTTTTCACTGTTTTCTCAAAAAGTGGGCACCGTATGGGACTGAAATTTTCACAGATGACTGTTACTGTATCTGCCTTGATATTTTTGCCCATGAATCTGTACTTCTTTGATGTAAAACGACGGTGACGGTGTATACCTTTCCTGCAGTGCTTTTTTCAGTCAGGTTATTTTATTGCCTTCATACAGAGAATATACTGACAGATAATGAATACAAAGTCTTATTTTGGTTTCAAACCAGCATTTGGTTTTCTTTTGAATGGCTTTGCAAAATGGAGGATTTTCATGCATACTCATTTAGGGAACCAACAGGCAACAGCCAAAATATAATGAAAAAACATAACCAAATGAAGAGGCAAACTTGACCCACAGAAATGGTTGGTCAAAAAAATTACACCACCAGTTGAGTGAAAGGAACATAGGCCTTATTCAGCACAATAAAATCCATTGAGGGAAAAAGGTTTGTCAGAAAACCTATAAAACAACCCCAACTTTTTTAGCATAAAGCAAATGGATTACTGCTCTCAGTTACCCAGATGACATCACAGTTTTGCTCATGAATATGGAAATTCTAATTAGCATACAAACCAAAAAACCTGTTGTTAACCCTGAAACAGTGTGAGGAAGTGGGTAACATCAAAGGCCCATGTAACAATTTATTTTTGGCACATGTTCAAGCCATAATATTCCTATTGCATAGACCCTTTAATATTGAGCAAGACATTTTGCGCTAAGCAATTGTTTTGTGCTTAGCAGGTCCACTTGTCATGTACGCAAAGCACACGTATTAAACACGTACAAAAGCACGCAATACAATGCACAGTTATTCAACAAGTGCACCACACGCACTACGTGTGTAGTAGGTTGAGTGCGTACACATACATTGTGTACATTACCTATGCACAAATTGACGTACGGTCAGTAACAAGTTTTGTGGCGTAATGGACGACAGGTCCCGTCTGGGAATGTGACAACTTCTTCCACTTCTAAGCTGGGCCTCCCCTACTTCCTGGAGTTTTTTTATTTGACAGCGAATATCTTGCAAGAAACTCGCCGCTATGTCGCTGCATTTCCAGCTCAGAAGTGCCCATGGTTTCAGGACAAGAGCAGAGCGAATCGCTAAGGTTTCATTTCGGGGTAAGTAAAGACTAGTGGTTGGTGGTGGTGTTGTTGTAGTGGGGTGTGTTTGGAGGACATCTTTCTTTTTTTGGTATTAAAAACTTGTGTGTGTGTTTTGGTGACAGCCTTGTGCTTTATTTAGTCCACAAGGATTATTTTCAGACATTGCTTCTGCAGTACACTAACTCATATATTATGTTGACCAGTTGAAATGATGTTCTCTTCAATATTAGCTAGGTTAATTTTGTGAAAAGGGGGCAGGGCTTATCAGATTTGAGGGGTCTGAAAAAATGAAAATAATCCTTGTGGACTATTGCACACTACACTGTATTAACCCTTTTAATAGTCTCTCTACAGGGCGTCATGACTGTTAGTGTTAAGTTGTTAAAGGTTTACAGTAATTAAAACTCTTATGAACTTATAGAACTCAACATCATTGTTTGTGCTAAAAAATATTGGCAGTAAATGGACATCTAGCAGCAATGTGTACAGTTTTCAAATTTCATAAAAGATGTTGAAAACATGCTCAGAGTTTGGAAGGTCTGATGCGTTTCAATCCTAGCCATGCTAGCAAAGGGTAATAAAATTAAAAACATATATTTTAATTAAAACGCAAAATGATTTACCATGGACATGATGGAGGAAGGAATTTCTTAAGTTCTCCTTGGATGGAGTCCATGGACAAACTATTTAACTCAAGTGTTTGTATCATTAGGTCCTGTATTTGTGAATGTACTATGCACACACAGTATGCAGATGGAATATAATAGGTACAGTACATGGATATAATTTTATAGGAAAATTTACAAAGAATTCTTTTGGTTTCTTTATGCTCATTCAAATATACATGAAACAATGTTTCAAGAAACAATATTTATTCAGATCTACGTATTGTTATGAAAAATCACAAATCTCCTGGAATTTGACAGGGAAGAATTGTGTGAGTCAGTATAAGGACGTTTACATTTGTAATATATACCGGTATGGATCTCCACGTATTTTACGCAGTGCTATGATAAAACACTTCATCGTTTGCAATTTGACTACAAAATGACAAAGAGTTGTGTGGGTTGATGTGATGACGTTTACATTTGAAATATATACTGGTATGGAAACCACGCACTTAATAACACTGTTAAGATGCATTCTACTTTGCCAGCGACCAGCAACAATAGGAGTTCACATTTTTAATCGCCAGCTTGAAAGCTTAAAATAAATATTTTTGAAACAATGGCATTTGACCAATTGGAAATATGTTTACCTAGAACTAGTCGAAGTCCATGTATACAGTAGTAAAGAATAGGTAGTGACCTCCGCCCCCTCCCCCCAAAAAAAAAAACAGAAGAAGAAAAAAATAGCTCAGATTGTTCATCAAAGTTTACATTGAAGGTTAACAAAATACATGTATATGCTGGTCTATGTCTGAATGAGTTCCATCAGAAATCTTCAGAGATGTGAAACTTCAGATTTAAATCTGAAACAACATTGGAACATAACTATACAGCTATTAGTGAACACGCAGGATGCACAGAAATTGTTTGTTATAAAATAGTGGTCGTTCATTATAGTGAACAATGTTCAGCAATCAGCATGCCTACATTGCACATTAAAAAATCGGGAACCAAGGATGATGCTCCTTATAGCCAAATGTTTGGTATATTTATAGCAATGTTCGTTATGAATAGTGGCGTTCTACTGTAAATGGAAATTACACAAAGAAGAACAATACAATAAAATGTAATTGACCTAGAGCTTGTTTTTTAAGTACAAATTTGTACAAAAACACTATTTGACTTGGCTGAAAATTTTGGGTTGGCATGTTGAACATTTTGGCACTAGTGATCATATTACACTATGCTCCTTTGGTTTTTTTTTGTAACCAACCATGAAAAACCACCAGGGGCCAATTTCATGGAGCTGCTTAGAGCACCAAAATTTGCTTAGCACCAAAACCTTACTAAATAAAATCAGCATTCCAACCAAAACTCCTTGTGAATGTTATGCTCAGCAAACAATGGCCGAATACAAGTCAAACATGAACATTTGGTTGGTAATCCTGTGTGATCACGGAAGACTTTTCATGCTTAAATGCAAATTTTATGCTAACCCTAACCCACCTCAATCCTCCAAAATCCTTCTGGTAATTTTGGATGATTTCGGAGGATTCAGGATATAATGTCATTTTCCACGTGAGGACCACTTGAGGAGTGGCAAGGATTCAGGATAAACGCATTTTTTGTGGTAGGGCCACTGAAGGATTCTGAAGGATTCAGGATTCAGGTACCTCTCATTTTGAGTATAAGTGAGATCACTGGAGGATTGTGGAGGATTCAGGACGAACGTAGTTTTTAAAATGTGATTATTGGATTATTGTGGAGGATTCAGGATGGTACACAGTAAAATGCCCCCAGGGGGTTGGCTCCAGTTGTCCAAATTGAAGAAAACCTACATTTTCCCATCCAGCCAACTCCATTGCATTTTAAATTTAGTGAGTGCCCTTGTAGAATGTGTACCATCTGTCAAGTATATTAAATATCCACAAGTTTGCATTATGTATCATTGATCAGGATATTGATTGCCTGATCGGAGGGCACCGTTGTGTCCAATTTCGCCTCGGCCCAAATCAATAAAGACAGTTACATGTACATGTTGCACTGTACATACACAAGATAAGGTTCTGTAAAGGGGTACAGCTGTGGTCTTGTTGATGAGGAGGTTAAGTCTTATTGATGTTTGGCTAAGTGTTGTAATTGTGCCCCTGGTGGAGTAATGTACATTGTACAAAATATTTAAATGTAACAGTACATACATCATTCAAATCTTCATTTAAAGGCACTATCATACTTCGGCAGCATACCGAAACAGAAATCTTCACAGATTTACCTATAACTTACAGGGTATAAAGATGGTGATGGTAGAAACATACCGTAAACATTCTTCTGCCTGAAAATGCAGAATTTAGCCAAAAAGAGTAAAACCAAAATAATTTTGATCTCAGGAAGATCAAAACTCCTGTGAATAAATGAGCATTTTTCACTGTTTTCTCAAAAAAGTGGGCACCGTAGGGTCCTGGAAATATCACAGATTGCTGTTACAGTACATGTGCTGTATCTTTCTTGATATTTTTGCCCATGAATCTGCATTTCTTGGACAAAAACCAAAGTATGATACATGTATTACCTTTAAAGAAAAATTTGTAACAAAAAAAAATGAACAAAATGAAATGCTGTATTTATAATTTATCCAGCAATAGAGTAAAACCGGTGACCCAAATTATTTTTGATCTTTGAATGATCAAAAATAAAAGAGAAAAGACTGAAAAAATACTGTGGCCGATTTTCAAATTTAAGTCTCAAAAAGTGGGCACCGTAGGGGACTGAAATTTTCACAGATGACTGTTACTGTATCTTCCTTGATATTTTTGCCCATGAATCTGTATTTCTTTTACAAAAAGCAAAGTATGATATTACCTTTATAAGTTAAATACAATGGGAATTGGCGTGATGTACGTTTCACGGTTGTGTGTGAAGCACCTCATATGAAATGATTTGATAAGGTTTCCATTTAATGTTCTGTACTTAACATATTGTACACTCTCTGTTCGAAAGACTGCCAGAACATAGACATACTCACGAAACGTCATTTAAAGTTGTAGGCCTACATGTACAATGAAAGGTTATTTCATACTTTGGTTTTTGTCAAGGAAATGCAGATTCATGGGCAAAAATATCAATTGAGAATACTCAGAAAAGATACAGTAACAGTTATCTGTAAAATTCCCTGTCCCATGGTGCCCACTTTTTGAAGAAAACAATAACACATCGAGGCTCTTTGCTGTGGCATTGAAAAAATAAAAATAAAAACTCATTAGAATATTGAATTCGGCCACAGTTTCCGGAAAGATTTCACACATTAATTAATAGTTACATATGTTTGAACAATAGATCAAATATTAAAAATTTGTTTTTAAATTGTGTAGGCCTAAACCTTGAACTGTAATTAATGAATTATCATGCGTTTGTACATGATGTACGCACTGAGGTCAGTGCAGTTGTAACAGATGTACAGTACTAGAATTTTTTTTTATTTTTATGATATACAGCACTGCATTTATACAGGTATCATCTGTACACGTTTGTATGCACTATGTGTATCAGTGTAATTTGAATAACAAAGGCAGTTGTACAACAAGTGCAAACGTTGATAAAAATCAACCCTGTGACTGTCACATCATAGAGCTACAAACAGCTCTCTATATAGTCATGGTCCAAAACCTGTCAAACTCCTTTCCTAGTATAAGTTTTTTGCTGGGCTTATGAAAGACAGCACTATACTGTACATACATGTAGGGCCAATGTGGTCTAAGGTTCCAAAACTAAATACTGGATTGTAAACTTGTGTGACCTTCCACTTTGTTCCAGGGCAATTTTAGGCCTTAGGCTAAGTCCAACTAGAATATCACCATTATTATTACATACAATACAGTACTAGGAGGATAAAGTACTGTATGGCATTTACATATTGAACTATTGGATTTGGAAATGTTCCTTTACAGTATACAAATTACCAAAATGCCAATGGGTTTATTGGCCTATGCCGAGGTCACAGAAACCAGCTGGGTGTGAGTCAAGGGACCGTATGTCTAGAAGGCTAAAGCATTACATTTTAAAGCAGAAAATCGTGCGATCTGTTGCATACTGAAGTCACTATTTTATCCATTCCTCCATATATTTTTCACTGACACTTAAAAACAACAAGGTCTCAAAATGTGTGTAAAATCAGCTGGAAATAAGAACAAAATCATTCATTTCAAATATTGCTGTGCATCACGGCTAGCTATAGGTGGCCGTCGGCCAAGCACACGCCGTTGAATTGCCGTTTTTTCCCCTTGTCTGGTCCTGAGGGTCAAGAAAATGGTTGCTGGGCGTGAGAGAGAGCCGTGAGGCGTGACTGTCATGCCAGAGACGTGAAACTTTGTAGGTCTGGTATATTGGTACATGTTGTATACATGTAACTGTACATAGGGATAATTATCTGTTAATACTGAAGTCAAATGGCTTTGAAATTATTTAATGATAACCAGTCATATCATCGTTCTTAATTGATGTTGTTCATACATTCTACCGAGGCGTACCCTAGAGATTGAGAACATTTAAACCACATTCTTTTGAAGGTACATAATGTAGGTTTGCGGTGACACCATGTAATCTCTTCTGTGAGAGTGTGTGGTTCTGAGAAGAACCGTTGGTATCTCGACGTTCCGAACAGTGTGCTCTGTTCATCCTCAGGATAGTTACTCTGTTCATCTCTGTTCGTCCTCACGACTCTCCTGAGGATGAACAGAGCACACTGTTCATCCAGATAATACTACTGGTTCTTCTCAGAACCACACACTCGCACAGAAGAGATTACATGGTGTCACCACAAACTACCTTCTTTTAGTACATGTACTTCCACCATGCATACATGTAGCTTCAAGTCTTATTGAAAATTCCTCATGGGTAATTAGGATTTCCCATGAAGTATGAAGGTTGGGCACAGATTTCTGATTTCAGACTGCTCTCTGTTGGATTTATTTAGAAATAATATTTACGCTGTGTACACATCCTCTGTCAAGTTTGTCAAAGCAGGTCAGTGTTTGTTTATCCATCACACCCATTGTATGCTCAGCCCTGCTTTTATCAGTTGATGATTAAATTAGAACGTCAGAGCAAACATGCCTATCCCAATATCAGATGAATATTTCAATCATGCTTTCATTGATTTGTTCTATTAATCACGCTGGCTGGTACTGTACACAATGTCAATACCCGGGTCCAATTTCTTATTTGTGTTAAGCGGTAAGCGATTCTTGCTCAATATGTTTCCATGCTTTAAAGGTACTGTAGTACACTTTGGTAGCACACCGAAACACAAATCTTCACAGATTTACACACTGATTTACAAACATGTAGGTACATGTACAGGTTTTACTTGTGTACGTCATGACCTATAACTTACAGGGTATAAAGATGGTGATGGTAGAAGCATCTTTAAATTGTTTTCTGCCTAAAATGCTGTATTTATCCAGAAAAGAGTAAAACTAGTGACCCACATTTTTTTGTATCTTTTAGATCAAAAATAAAAGAGAAAAGACTTAAGAAATACTTTGGCAATTTTTCACTGTTTTCTAAAAAAAATTACATAATTGTTGCTACATGTCATTTCCAGAAAAATTGAATAACCTACTTGTGCATTGGAATTATGTGTAAAACAATGGAGTATAGAATTAGACAAAAAAAATAGACAATGCAAAAACGAAACAAACAAACCAATAGGCCTATCAACGTATGTAGATTGTCTGACGTAAATACAGGTTCATAACCTTGAGTGATATTTCTGTATCATCAGCACAACAGGTTGTATTTTGAATTACATATGTGGACTGTACATGTACATATTTATTAGTAATATAGCTATAATAAGTTGGCCTTGAAATTAGACCACCTGTAGGATAAACAGGATCATACACAATGAGAATACGCATACATACATAATTTACATATTAAAATAAAAGACTGTAGAGCCTACATGTATATTATTTACATACACCCACAAGTGATGGTATTAATTATTTCCATAGATACGTCAGGGCTCGAATTTCGTGAAAAAAAAACTGGACAGCAGGTCTAGTAACTGAAGCATTTTACTAGACCTGTGGTCGATTTCACAAAGATTTGCGATTCATCTTTTAGATGAGTTGTTCATTTTTCCATAGCAGCTAGTATTGCGACATCACACTTTGCAATTAAGATTGATACATGACTGTTGCGATCTGTCTTAGCCTTTCGTGAAATCGAGCCCTGAACTTTCTTTTCACTAGACCTCTGGCTTTCATGTGCAGAGGAAAACTTTAATTGTATGCAATAATGTGTCAAAAATCATCAATTTAGAAATCATTTTATTTGTCTAAGGACTGAAACAAAACCACAGTCGGACTTGTGCAGTACACACTTTACTAGACCGATACTGAATTCACTAGTCTCGGTCCATGGTCTAGTGGATATGTCAAGCCCTGTACAACTACATGTTGTGAAAAAGTCAGCAAATGTTGGAATGACACAATTGATGAAACATTACCAAAAACACTACCGGTAATTCTTTGTGCTTTGTTTATTTTGTTTGCTGTGTTCATAGGTGGAGCATAGTGTACATGTGTATATTTACCACAATTAGTTTTCTGTAGAAAGTAAAACCGTGCATTTTTTTAACTGTTTTCCATAAAATGTTTATTTTGAACAACTTATTTTGTACTGGAATGTATAGTAGAAATAGCCAGGTTAAATGTTTCAAATTTCACAGAAGATTGCAGCTTCCGTGCACAGAAACAGTAATGAACAGAACTTAAAATAATGCACAACTGTATCTAAAAAAATTAATGTTTATGTACATGTGTTAAAGGTAGTATCATACTTAGGTTTTTATCAAAGAAATACAAATTCATGGGCAAAATTATCAAGACAGATACAGTAACAGTCATTTGCGAAAATTTCAGTCCCATACGTTTCCCACTTTTTGAGAAAACAGTGGAAAACAGCCACAGTATTTCTTAAGTCTTTTCTCTTTTATTTTTGATCTTTTAAAAGATGAAAAAGATTTCCAGTCGTTGTTTTGTTAATTTCTGGATAAGTACACCATTTCAGGCGGAAACATTTTAACGGTAGGTTTCTACCAGCATCATCTTCATACCCTGTAAGTTATACGTAAATCTGTGAACATTTCTGTTTTGGTCTCTTACCAAAGTATGATACTACCTTTAAACATATGTGTCTCATGCACCTGTAGCCTACTACATTATGCAGTTTTTGTGCCTAGCTGAGCAGTACTAGTACATGTACTACACAAAGTTGCAGGTACTATACATATACGTTACAATTAATGCTTTTGTCATTTTGTTCAAGTCTGTTTGTAATTGCGACAGTGCAGAGGCCATGGAGGTCATGCAGATATGCACACATGTTATTGTGTAGCTAGGTTCACGTTGTCTTTCAAACAGTCAGTCCATATTGGAGCTTATAACTTACGTATAACTTTCAGGGTATGAAGATGGTGCTAGTAGAAACATACCTTTGAAAAATTCTCACCTGAAATGATGTATTTATCCAGAAATTAGTAGTCAAACAAAAACCGAGAACAGTTTTGATCTCGGAGTAAGATCAAAACCATTCTGTATGGAATAAAAGAAAAATTGCGCCAGGTTTTCGCTTTTTTTCTTGTTGTTAAACTCAGATTTCCGATTGAGCTCATATTTTCACAGGTTTATCATTTCATGTACATGCTGGATCAGACAAAGTGTGAGCACTGTTCTGTGACCTTTACCAGTCATGAATTATACCTTTGTAAACATTTTTCACCTGTTCAACATTCAACAGCATTTGTTGCAGTCCGTCTGAAATTCTGAACCTGATCTGTTCTGTTTCTTTTAAAGTTAACCATTATTGTAAATTAATCTGCCAAGGTTTTGTAAGTTTGTCATTGTGAATTCATTAACTGTTGATAATGTTTGTTTTTTTCTTCATAAATATAAACTTTTAACATTTTTTATGTCACAAAAAAAAAATGTCCTTTAAAAAAATAAATTTTACATTTGGTGTTTCTTGGGTGTAACCTACATGTAATGTGCCTAGTTTTTATAATATTGTTGTATAGTTCAAAGCCTTGTGCTATAAGTAGACATTTAGAATGATATGATAAAAAAGAATGAAATTTATTTATGTACTGGTAGTCACGTACATAATTTCCTTGAGCCCCTTAGTAACGTGTCTGTGATGTACTCACAGTCAGGCTTGTGTTATCTTGTTTTTTGCTTAAAGGTAGTATCATACTTTGGTTTTTATCAAAGAAATACAGATTCATGGGCAAAAATATCAAGACAGATACAGTAACAGTCATCTGTGAAAATTTAAGTTCCATACGGTGCCCACTTTTTGAGAGAACAGTGAAAAACAGCCACAGTATTTCTTAAATCTTTTCTCTTTTATTTTTGATCTTTTAAAAGATCAAAAAGATTTTCTGAATTTGTTTTACAAATTTCTGGGAAAATACACCATTTCAGGCGGAAATATTTTAACGGTATGTTTCTACCAGCACCATCTTCATACCCTGTAAGTTATACGTAAATCTGTGAACATTTCTGTTTTGGATTCTTACGAAAGTATGATACTACCTTTAAATTGTCTTTCTTTTTCCTGAATTTTTCTTTCTTTCCTAAAATTTTCGTCTTTTTTTCCATTTGTCTGTTTCTCGCAGGTGTTTGTCAGAGCAGTGCTGTCATTGAAAATCATGGAGAAGAAGTCATATGGGACGAGGTAAGCATGTCCCCAAATCATCCAACTCTGACACGGCAATATTGCATAGCTCGACCCGAACTACCAGGAATCCTGCTTAATTTTGAGAAAGCTTGTGCCTAGTCTTCCAGTATTACTGCTGTAGATTATGCTTATGGGGGCGGGGCATAAATGTACTGATTTTTAAAAACGTTTTGGTCAAAACTACGCACTTGCATATTAAAAATGTAACTTTATATAGTAATGAATTATGTATTAAGCAATAATTTTTAAGCACTTTCATCCCTTTCCCAAATTTGATTACAGCAAACCTTTAAGTAAAAGAGTCTAATGCATTGGCACAAGTTTGCCCATGGAGTTATGTACATGTACATATACATAGGTAGTACTGTACCTGTATTGTACAATATACCTGTACATGTATTTTACAATACACATGCTGCACTTGTACAATACATGTTCCATACTTGTTATGTACAGTACATTGCAAGTACGTGTACATTTTACTGAGTGAATTACAGATCATGTCTCAGTTCATTGGGTTGAATGTCCCTCACTCTGTGATTGAGATACCATGGTCAGATGCTAGTCATTTACATGTAACATGTACAACTCTCTAAATACAAAAGGGTGAAAATACCACTTGTTCAAAATCGAGTTGTCCTTAATATACAATGTATGGCTCATGAAAAAGAGTGGTGGATATTTCACTCTTTTGGAGTGGTTTTTGGAGTGAGAAATCACTCAAAACGATGCAAACTTCACTCTAAAAGAGTGGAAGACAAGTCGAAAAAGAGTTGTCCCTCATATGGCTCTTCAAGGTGTGGCTTTTTACTCTTTTGCATTTAGAGAGTAAGGGTTTCTGCAGAAAACGTCATTTGCAGCCTTGTTGGACAATATTGGAATTACACACTA
Source organism: Astropecten irregularis (assembly GCA_963971285.1). Taxonomy (NCBI): domain Eukaryota; kingdom Metazoa; phylum Echinodermata; class Asteroidea; order Paxillosida; family Astropectinidae; genus Astropecten; species Astropecten irregularis. The sequence continues at coordinate 7,497,578 of OZ020258.1, read as the reverse complement.
TAGCGTCTGCCACAAGTTGTTGCAGGATTTGGTGCCTGACTGGTTCAACTCAATGCGTCATCTTCTTCTGTGCTGTGATTTCACCAAAGGTCCTGTAGTTCTGGAGGATTCTTTGTCCAACATTGAGTACAATGGTGCATTCTGTAGAGCAAGGCCTTTATAATTGTTCATGAGGCATGGACGAGGGATTCCTTCCCTATTATCTGATTATTTAGTGCATTAGGCCATGCATCAGGATGAAATTGCATTACTCCCCAATAAATCAATTGCAGTTATGATAACAAATAATAATAAATGGATACAGTGCTGGGTAATCTAGGGTTGTTCGCTGGCTGGGCAGTTGTATGGCCTACATGGTTGAGGGCTGAGTTTGATGGGATAAAAACATCAATATAGGGCCTTTTTCGAAACGGAGGCTCAGGCTCAGGCTCAGGCTCAGGTTCAGGTTCAGGCACAGGCACATGCACAGGCTCAGGCTAAGGCTCAGGCTCATGCTCATGCTCAGGCTCAGGCTCAGGCTCAGGCTCAGGCTCAGGCTCAGTCTAGTCTCACTCAGTCTCAGGCTCTGACAACATTTCGTGAATCCATTCTAAAATTACGATGATCAAGATAGAGGCTTTTGACTGCAGTTCAGAAGTAGATTATGAAAAGGAAAAGGAAAATAGACCTTCAGCTCCAACGAAAAACCACAACTTATATTTTCAGCATGTGGCTGACGAAACCGGAGCCTGAGCCTACAATGTAAGCCTCTGTTTCAAGAAGGCCCATAGTTGCATAGTTAAGTCCCATACAGAAGCTCTCTCTCTCTCTCCTTCACTTAGAATGTATAGAAATTACATTTATCCAATAAAGGAAAAAAATCTTCCATGAAAAAAATTAATCATCCAATTATTTCATAAAGGATGTTACTACATCTGGTTATAAACAGAAATGCTTCATCTTACTAGCCATTGTGCCAAGGCAAGAGACAATGGTACCTACTATCCTTCTTAACTTCTTAAAGGCAGCATACAGGATTTGTAAGGCCTATGAAGGCCTCTTTTAAAGATCAAAAATAGTACCATTTTTAAAGATCAAAAGTTGCCATTTTTCACTGTTTGCACAAAAAGTGGTTACCGTAAGGTACTGAAATTTTCACAGATGACTGTTACTGTATCTTCCTTGATATTTTTGCCCATGAATCTGCAATTTTTTATAAAAACCCAAGTATGATACTACCTTTTAAACCAACGTTGTACATATGCCCTTTAAAGGGAGAAAATAGGATTTGCAAGGCCTCCAAAAAAAAAATTTGAGTTTGAGACAGAAAATGGACTCAACAGTTCGTAAACAGTGCAACCAGTCACCATGGGAAATCTTGGTTCATCAGATGCTGGGTTTTTCAAGGAAATCAAGATTTAGTGTCTTTTCCAAAAATAGTTCGGACAAACAATTTTTGGAACAAACATAAAGGACACCCTCACTTAAGTTGTTTCACTCAAGGTATGAAGATGGTGCTGGTAGAAACATACCGTTAAAATATTTCCACCTGAAATGCTGTACTTATCCAGAAATTAGTAAAACAACGACCGAAAACAGTTTTGATCTTGGGGTATTAGATCAAAACCATTCTTCATGTTTTATAAGAAAAATTGAGTCGGGTTTTCACTATTGTATTGTGGCTCAGAACAGATGTCTGATTGAGCTCAAATTTTATTATTTCATATACGTGTTTGATCAGACAAAGATATGAGTGCTGTCCTGTGACCTTTACCAATCATGTTTTGTACCTTTAAATGTTGGCAGATGGAAGGAAACATGATCAGTATCAATTTAAATGACAGGTGTTTGTATCTACAAAGCGTGAAGGTTTGAATTCATGCACGAGTTATCATAATCAACAATGACATTTAGAAGGTTTGGAGGTAATTGTAGATGTGTTTTGTCTTTGTTTTTTTCCGTTCCAATAGGGCTTTGAGTGGCAGCTTGGGAGTGCTGTGGAGGAGCATGAAGCTGTGGAAGTTGGCCTGTACAACTTCAACAAGATTCTTAATAACAAGTAAGTTGGTTTAATCCTAGAGTATTTGGAAGAGACTTACTCTCTATGGACCTTATCCGAGATAGCCTGTTTTCCGCGCTGCGCGTGCGCGCGCAAAGGACAGTGGGTAACATTGGGTTTAAAAGTTTTACTACACGCGTCGACACGGGTATATTCGTATAGCTGCCGGCTCGAAAAGTTTAAAGTTGTCTTTTTTCCTAGAAGAAAGCCTTGCTTTGAGTTGTTATACATAACGATGCTGCACAACGGTCCATGGAATGTTAATGTCGAGTCACTTGTTCTAGCGATGTGAAGTTGAGTACTTATTCATAGTTGAATTTTCATGTCCATACGTTTTATGCACTCAGCGCCAGCCCTAACAACCCTGCGTTTCCCAGAGTGCTTAATTTGCGCACAGCCAATTTTGGGCTATCTCCGATAAGGTCCATGGTCTAATAAAGCAGTTTCATGGCTTCTGACTGGCTAACGAACAAAGACAATTGACATGATTGTAACCAACCGACTTACATTAAGTCAGTCGATTACTTTTAGTACTGTGCATTTGTAGACCCATGGCTTTGTATTACCTGGCAATTTGAGACACTGGCAGCATAGGGCTGGATGGTTTGGTCAGTAGAGCATCAGTACGCTATCCAGGGGTCACAGGTTCGAATCCCGCCCAAGTCAATTATTCCTCATTAACCTTTTGATAACAAGTAAGTTTGATCAGATTTAAGGATTCTCAGAGTGGAGGCAGTAAAGTGTTATACGTACAGAAGGAGCTGTGTGGTAGTGCCCAGCCCTGGCCCAATTTCATGGAATCCGCTACCTTTAGCACAAATTCTTCGCTTACAATAGCAGACTTTTTTAGCTTACGGTTAGCGTATTTCACGGGAGAGCTGTCATTCTTGCTACACTCAGAACTTTCTGCAGAATGCATGACAGCGTGTTAGCAGAAAATGATCACAGTTACCCTAGAAATTCTTTGCTAACCGAAAGTCTTCATAATTCACGCATAGCAGTGCCTTGATTCCATGAATTTCCGAGTATTTTGTAGCCCGAGTACAAGTACATGTACCATAGTTCGAGTGCGAGTACTCTGAAAACGGTACTCGAGTTCTCTCGAGTACGAGTACCGAGTACGAGTACTACAACACTAGTTATTTGCTCCTCCTCTTTCTGAGTTGCAAAATCTCTGAAACTGGAGGCCTAACTTGTTAATGCATTGGTCATGTCATGTATGTGTATGGGTTCTCATATGGTTGATGTGACAGTCATTTTCTTTTTGCTTACTAGAGTTAGGAGGGCCTGACGCGTTTCGATCCAACACATGAAGCACAAGTAGGTCAAAGATCCTGCTAGGATCGAATGACGTCAGGCCCTCCTAATGTAGCTCTAAGCATTTGATATACATGTATTTCAGGTCATTTTGGCTGATGAGCAGTTTGCAGCAGCTTATTACTTGCGTTGTCATTTTCTTTTTGTTTGATCGTGCAGATTGTTTGGCAGTTTCAAGATGATCCTGCAAGAGCTTGCCAAACAACCACACATCAGTATCTCAGAGCCACTTCTTGATTCCAACAACACAGCCACAGGGGTGAGTCAATCCCATCACTCATATACATTATTACATACAGTGGAACCTCATTGATTAAGCACTATTAAGCACTGTTATAATAATGATAATAATAATTTGGGCATAGCATTCTTATGGCACACAAGAAGGGTATCACAACGCTTTATACCATCAATTGTTATCCCTGGTCATTGGGCCCATTTACATTCCTGAAAACATTTTTGGCCTTTTCACATCGTCGTGTAGCACACATGCAAAGCCCATGTAACACGTACAAAATCACACAGTGCATGCTGCGTTGTAGCTGCATACTAACCTTAACTACCGTAATTCATTCAGTGATACGCGGCCTTTCGCGACGCGCGACCATTACGTCCGCGTCGTGGTGGCGCGTTGTGAAATCTTAAACTCCCTATTATACCTTAAGGACAATTTTCTGCTTATAACACACAAGGCTAACTACGAGTCCCAATCCTTTGTTCTCTATTGATTTTCATAAGAAGTTCCTGCAAAGTCCCCAAAAGGACCTCTAATCCCAACCCTTCATACCACAGTTTACCACACATGTTTGGTCTTTCCTGAGGAAAGTGTGGTTATCCTGAATACCTCAATACACCACAGTGTGGTTTGTGTGTTAATGGGGGCATAGGTGGCAAGTGCTTTAGGCGCTCGCCTCTCACCAATGTGGCCCGGGTTCGATCCTGGCTTGGGTCATACGTGAGTAGAGTTGTGCGTTGGTTCTCTCCTATGCTTCAAGGGTTTTTCTCCAGGTTCTCTGGTTTTCCTCCCTCCAAGCACTTTAGATCTCAGGCTCCGTAATCATAATGGATTGCCAGTATTGCTGGCAGCCGAGGGCGGTGATGAATAGATATGGCAATCTGATAACGTTGTAGCCAGGACTTTGTAATTTAAAGAATAGGCGTGTAAAAAATGAAATAAATAATAAATAAAAAAATGCATGGTTTATGATCCAGTCCTTGGTGGTAAGCAGCTCTTGTCTTGTGTGGTAAATATAAAGGGTTAGGGTGAACAAGGTTCGACTGTAATCTTATATAATTTTTGGGTGTTTTGGGTTTTTGTTTTCAGATCATCATCAACTTTGACATCCGTTACCAGCCCCCGGATGGCTCGGCCGGGGATTGGATGCAGGAGAACTTCAGCCAGAAGCGGTCTCGCTCCCAGGAAAACCTCCTGTTTGACGATGACGACATTGACTTCCGTGGCTCGCAGGCGAGCCTCAACACAATAAAGAGGTGAGGGTCCAAAGGGCGCCCTCAATATTCGTTGCATGTTGAAGTATATTAAAAGTGCGGCAAAGATTTTGATAAGCTTTTATTTGTTGCTTTTGTTACGTTGGAAATCCTATGATCATACAAAAGGGAATTAAAGGTAATATCATACATGTACTTTGGTTTTTGTCAAAGAAATGCAGATTCATGGGCAAAAATATCAAGGAAGATACAGTAACAGTCATCTGTGAAAAATTCAGTCCCATATACAGTGCCCACTTTTTGAGAAAACAGTGAAAAACATCCATAGTATTTCTTAAGTCTTTTCTCTGTTATTTTTGATCTTTAAAAGATCAAAATTTATTTTGGTCACTGATTTTACGGGATAAATACAGCATTTCGGGCAGAAATAGTTTAACGGTATATTTTTAGCATCACCATCTTTATATCCTGTAAGTTATAGGTAAATCTGTGAACAAGTTAAATCTTTAAGGTCAACTTGTTTTTGTACTCATTCCTTTGACATAATTTACATGTTCAGAGATCATCATTTAGCCCTATTTTCATTCTTATTCCCCAAAAATGTATACATGTACAGCACCAAGAGCATGATCAGTGGAGTTATGAAGCTGCGCAAAGGCAAGAAGAAGAAGAAGGGGAACTTGGGAACCCTCCTCGGCGTGGACAATGCACAGTTTGGCATGGACTTCTTGGATGGAGGTAAGAAGCATAACAACCCCCCCCCCCCTCTAGGGGCGGATCCAGGGCACACGCCCCCCTTCTTTTCTTCCAGCAAAAAAAAAGGAAATAAAAAAGAAAACCCAAAATATAGGGAGGGAGAAAGACTCAAAAAGAGAAAAGAGAAGGAAAAAGAGGGAGAGACAAAATTAGCCTAGCTTTGATCGCCCCGAAATGCATCAGTCCCTATTGAATTGGTGCATTTTTATTTCCAGTTCTATTGGGACACTTTCAGCGTAAAACGGCAATTTATGTTTTCACGAAGAGGCAAACTCCAGCGCGCGCGCGAGTTTTTTTTTTTTTCCACAAGTGTCAAATTTGTGCATGTTTGTATGGAGAGAGTTAAGGATCACGTTCAATTTGTCTGAAAAAAAAAATGATTTTCTCAAAACTATGTTTTAACGCCCAGGTGGGCAAAGTGGCTCTTCGTGAAAACATCGACGATATGATCTGTCCGTCATTAGAGGCCATTTTCTGAGAGTCACAAAACGCACACACAATTATATATCTGGTTATGAAACAAGGATTCCTCAAAAGCGCCCTAGGCACTGTAGCTCGAAAGCCTGATGAAACCTTTTTATGGAAAGATGATGAGAAGAAGATACAGTTTTAGAGGTGGGAGGAAAACCACAGAGTAGTCTTCAGCGTAAAACCCAGAGAATCAGGTAGGGACTGAAAACCCAAATCCACTTCTGGAGCAAGCCGGCCTTGAACCCGGTCCGCCAGAGGTGAAAGGCAAGGAAAGAACCGCTACACCAAATTGACCCCCTAAATGAGTCAGTACCTAAAGGCTTGTTTGTAGTCAAAATCTGGGAATTCCATTCGACAGGTTTCCTGGGACTGAACAAAGATGACGACGCATCATCAATGACGTCGGGCAAGAGCGACGATGAAGGTGAAGAGCAGCATGTGATACCGGGGATGAAGAAACTTCGCCCTATGATGGGGCAAGAGTCATCCTTCAAGTCCCAAGACTATCAGGTCAGCCATGAGAGATGAGAATAAGATGTTCCTCTAAGATTATGGTTAATTGCCTTCAGCGGACACTATGTCCCCCTGTTTGTGTATCTTGTCTTGCATGTTCTTGAACTCTTGTCATTTAGCTTTTGAGAAAGATCCTGCTACTAGGATCGAAACATCTGGCCCTCCTAACTCTACACAGATTTCATTTTGTATATTTTCTTTTGTTACAAATCTGCCGTTAAACAAGCCATCACATCGAAAAGTAGACTTTTTATCGGCCACAATTGGAGAAAACATCAACTGAAGTTTATGGCGTAATACGTAGGGCCTTTACGAAACCTGGCTTGAGGCTAGGCTTGGTACTTATTTCGTTACCGCCATTTGAGGCCTACAAAACGAAATGAAGGGATTGGGCCCCACGACGAAGCCGAAGAAAGGCTCTAGGTTCGCCAAGTAAATCAAGCCCTTCATTTCATTTAGTACACAAAATGGCAGTAGCAAAGTAAATTCCAAGCCTAGCCTCAAGCCTTATTTTGTAAAGGCCCATAGTAATCCACTTCTAATGCATCCATGTTAGTAAATCATTTCTTTAAGCATGTTAAGATTAATGTTCCTGATTCTATTTAAACCTACTTATACTTCCAAAAAATTCCCTGCTTATTCCCCATTTGAATCTTCAAGCTCTATGCATATTAGGCTTGCCATTCACCGACATCTCTCCACGACGAAAAATCATTAATTGCAATCTTCAAGCATTAAGTAATAGGTCATAATTATACATGTAATGGTCTCCAAACGTATAACTGGTGTTCATGGATTGGATGTTATCTTCCCTAATCACAGATATCTGTTACTATCCATGAGGGGAGGCAATTGGCTGGCCTGGACATTGATCCCGTCATCTGCATCGAAGTCGGCGACAAGAAGAAGTTTACTAGTGTCAAGCAGTCCACAAACTGCCCATTTTATAATGAGGTTGGTTGTCACTGACTTTGTTTTATCATTTATTCTTTGTGTATAGCGCATATCACAGTGGGGTTTATAGTCTCTATGCACACATTGTTATTATTATTTTTGGGGTCGATTTCACCAAGCTTTACAATCAAACTCACGGACAATATGTGACAAAAGCTCAATATTATACAAACTCCAAAATGACTAAGGGAAGCCATTTTTTATTCTATATTTCGTTCTTTATTCAGAACATCTTCAGAACATCTTCAGGAATCATTCCTGAAGATGTTCTGAATAAAGAACGAAATATAGAATCAAAAATGGCTTCCCTTGGTCTTTTTGAGTATGTATAATATTCAGCTATCTGACTATTATCAGTGGATCACCATCTGGTTTATGTGACAATAGACGTGTGACAAATACACATGTAACTACTCTGTCCCAGGGACAACGTTGACAATCGCAACTTGAGTTACGAAGGATTTCACTTTTTATAAAAAATGATTTTGTGCTCAATCGTATATGGAAGTACGACCCAGCTACAGGATCATACCCCCCCAGGTGTGAGGACGTGTCTACGCTACTGGGACAACCCATAGTGTCGTACGTAGGGCTACAGTGCATCATAAGTCCTACGATTGATAGTAAAGCCCACCGCACACTATACGATCCGACATACCGACTAGGACCCGACTGGTTTTTGGAAGGATCGCAAAGCATTCTGGGAGTCTTAACCGTGATTGTTCCCAGTCGCAGACCCACTCTGATGGCCAGTCGGCAGGATTCGACTGTCGAATCACGGTTAAGACTCCCAGAATGCTTTGCGATCCTTCCAAAAACCAGTCGGGTCGTAGTCGGATCGTATAGTGTGCGGTGGACTTAAGTTACAATAAGTTTGGTGAAATCGACACCTGGGGCCAATTTTACAGCCCTGCTTAATAGCACAAAAAATTGCTAACCATGAAATTTTTGTCTTAATAAAAACAGGATTATAACCAGCAAATTTCCATTTGATGTTCATGATCAGTGAACACCAGCAAAAGAACAATCACAAGTGATGCACAACACTTGGAAATTTGGTTGTTAATTCTGTTTTTATCAAGACAGAAATTTGTGTGCTGAGCAAGGCCGTGAAATTGGCTCATTGTCATTGGGCTACATTCACATTTCTGAAACCATCTCAACTCTTTGTTTTACCCTTTTTTGTTTGATTCTGCAGTTGTTTGTTTTCGACTTCCACGACCCTCGTCAGATGGTTTTTGACAAGATCATCAAGATATCGGTAAGTCAATTACAAATATATTTTGGTCGTTTTTGAAACTGAACGCAGATTGAAGCCTTTCATAGGATCAAAGAGATAGTTTTATGATGATCCTAATTGTCAAGTTTCTACTAATCTTCCCATGGTTGTTTCATTTTTTGGGGATTGTAAACATGTTAGTCCCTCCTAACTCCAAAGCAGTTTATAAATTTCAGGTCATTATTTTGGCTGATGAGCAGTTTGCAGCTGCAGTTAATTAATTACTCTTGTAAAGTTGATGGTTTGCCTTTATTCATGTGTGATTGCTTATCAATGTATGGATACCTTAGCTTCAGTGCCTGATGTATTAATCTTGGATTGATTGTACTGCAGGCAATGCACTCACGTAATCTCCTCAGATCGGGAACTGTGATCGGTGCGTTCAAATTTGATGTCGGAACAGTGTATCGTGCACCAGGTAAGTCAGGGAAACCAACATGGATGTAAATCTCTCTTTTCTTTATTATTTGTCCAAAGTAAATCTCATTTGACATCACAGTATTACCTCTGGGCCCAATTTTTGTTTTTGTTTTTAGTGATACTTAAAGGTGGTATCATACTTTGGTAAGAAATCAAAACAGAAATCTTCACAGATTTACGTATAACTTACAGGGTATGAAGAAAGTGGTGGTAGAAACATACCGTTGAAATTTGTCCGCCTAAAATGGTGTATTTATCCAGAAATTAGTAAAACAACGACCAAAAATCTTTTTGATCTATTAAAAGATCAAAAATAAAAGAGAAAAGACTTAAGAAATACTGTGGCTGTTTTTCACTGTTTCTTCAAAAAGTGGGCATCGTATGGGACTGCAAATTTCACAGATGACTGTTACTGTATCTTTCTTGATATATTTGCCCATGAATCTGTATTTCTTTGATAAAAACCAAAGTATGATATTACCTTTAATAGTAAGCAAATTTTGATATTCAGCAAACTTTGCTTAGTGGTAAGCCTAGTTCACAAGCTAGCAAGAAATTTAGGCTTTTCCTTGTAAGCAGCTTTATGGAATTTGGCATTTGAGTTTGCATCAGACTTCTACATGTATATTGCCAAGGCGGAACCTCTGATTTTGCAATTTCTTTATTTCTGAAATTTCACTCACGCTTTGCGATCATCGCTAAAGCCCAAATCCATCACTAAACGGAAATTTGCTTTGCAAAGTTGTGATCGATTTTCCGTTTCGCGATGGATTTACGCTCTAGCAATGATTGTAAAACGTGAGCGAAATCGACCCCTGAATCATGCCATCCCAAATTCACGGAGAATGTCTTGCTCCTCGCAGACCATGGATTCTACCGTAAGTGGGCCATATTGACGGACTTGAATGACATCAATGGAGGAGCAAAGGGCTACCTGAAAGTGGACATCGTCTGCCTGGCTAAAGGAGATAGCGTCAAGCCGCCCAAGAAGGCCTCAGACAAAGATGACGATATTGAATCGTGAGTACACCCGTACCGTCTCCATTGTCGATTACCCATTTACGATAGCTATTACACAGTACATACAAAGTGCGCAATAAGAACACTTTTTTTTTAAAGATTTTACTAGCCTATTGAGATTTTTACTAGCTCATACATATTCTGTGGTCTTATGACGTCTTTTGCATGTATTTATTCTAAACAAGACTATATCAGGCTTGGAGTTAGGAAAACCTGACGCGTTTCGATCCTAGCAGGATCTTTCTGATAGGCTAAAAAGGTTATTACTTGTCAAGACTACCGGTATATCAGGGTTGTGATTTGAAGAGCAAAAAGCCGATTTTAACATGATTTAAAAACCACAGTACTATCTAAAAGTTACTTGAATCAATTTAGAACTTTTTCTTTTCGTTGTACCCCAACGATATTTATTTAATATCTGAAAGCATGTTGATCCAAAGTTTAACAGGTATGCTACAGTTTTTTGTGAACTAGCTCGCCTGGCAACCAAAGAAGCTAGTCTAGCTAGCCCAGAGCATTTTATGCAAGACTTTGTATGCTGGGCTAGTACTATTTCAAACCTTGATGAGAATTTTGAAATCAACCTCTTCAGAAGGACTGACCTTCTTTTTGTCATTTTACATCAGGAACCTCCTCCTGCCGGATAACATTCCCCGCATCCGACAGCGTGCTGAGTACACGGTACGCATCTTCAAGGCCGAGGGCCTGCCCATCATGAACTCTGGCCTAATAGCCAACGTCAAGAAGGCCTTCACCGGCGCTCTCAATGACCTCGTGGATCCCTACGTCCAAGTCAGCTTCGGTGGTCAGACTGTGAGTTCATTTTCCGACTTCTCCCCTTTTGCCGAGTGTTGGTCAGGATGTGAAGAGGGTTGACTGTATGGGCGTTTTCGAAACGGAGGCTCAGGCTCCGTTTCAGGCTCCGACTCCATTTGGTGAATCCATTCTAAAACAACGGGCATCAAAATAGAGACTTATGGCTGCGGTTCTGAAGTAGATTCTCTAGTATGAAAAGGAAAACAGGAGCTTCAGCTTCAATGAAAAAGCACAACCTATATTTTCAGCATATGGATGTCAGAGCTGGAGCCTGAGTCTAAGCCTCCGTTTCGAAAAGGCCCTGTGTTTCTGCTTCAGCTGGTCAACGCCTTGACCAGCAAAAGGCAGCAATTTATCAACTGCTCAAATAGAATTGTCAGAATGATTCATAAAATGGATGGTTAAGTTTATGTTCCCACCATGGGCCCATTTCATGGCTATGCAGCTTACCACAAAAATTTGCTAACCGTGAAATTTCTGTCTGAATAAAAACAGGATGGACAATCACATGTCCATGTGTTGTGTATCACTTGTGATTGTTGTTTGTTGTTCACTGACTATGAATATCAAATGAAATTCTTTAATAATAGTGGATTATTATATTGAGCAAGACATTTTTTGCTAAGCAATTTTTTTTCTGCTTAACAGCTCCATGAAATTGGCCCCAGGTAATCTGCAGGTACTTTCTTAACCCACAAATTATCTGCATCACACACGTTCACTGCATTTTGTTGAGCCCAGAACCCATTGTGTTTCCTTTACTGACAGAATATTCTCTCTGTATACGGCCCAAACTCTGGAACAAACTCCCGGAAATCATCAGAGTCACCACCTCATTTCACACATTCAAGACACTCCTGAAAGCTCACCTGTTTCAGGAGTTGAACCATCAATAACTTGTCTTCTTTTTGTGCCTCAGCGCCTTATGAGCCTTTATAAATGTCTTTCGATTGATTGATTGATTGCCACTGTACACCCTTGTTGTTTCACTCCTCCTTCTAAAGGCCAAGACATCGGTGAAGAAGCACTGCTATGAGCCCAAGTGGAACGAGCAGATTGTCTTCACTGAGATGTTTCCACCTCTGTGCAGTCGCATGAAGATCCAGTTGAAAGACAAAGACTCTGTGCTGGACGATGTCATCGGAACGCACTACATTGAAATGTCCAAGATATCTTATGAAGGCAACGACGGTAAGTTAGCCTGGATGCGGGTACTGGCATAGACATAAATAACACACAGGGCGTGTGTGTGTAATTTAGGAAAAGACGCTATCTTAACAAAAACACGGGCATATTTGTGTATCACACGGTTCGCACGGCGTTCGTAAACAATGATTTTATGTTCAAAATCTCGCGAAATCACACGGTTCGCACGGCGTTCGTAAACATTGATTTTATGTTCAAAATCTCGCGAAAGATTTTGAAAGAGGCGAGTTATGTCACGCTAGTTCCCTCTCTTTAATCAAGATTGAATTTCAAACACAAATGCTTTCATTCAATATTTCCATTATTTGAGAAACAAACATTACTGTGCAATGGTGTGTAACATATACGTAATGTTCCAATGGGTTTAAAATGCATATTAACATGATTAATGTGTTTCTATCCAAAATTTCCCGTTTGAATCAATCCTCCCTATTCGACCACCAAAATGTAACCAGCTTTTTCCAACATCCTTTAAGAGAACTTCCTTGAATGGCAAACTCCTTTGACGTCTTCGTTTGCAGGATTCCTGCCAACCTTTGGTCCCAGCTGGATCAACCTGTACGGGTCCAAGCGCGAGTACAACGCCGTGGACAAGACCCGCAAGCTGAACCAGGGCTTTGGCGAGGGGTGCATGTACCGGGGCAAGCTCCTCATATCACTCAAGACGGAGGTACAGGATGGCTCGCTTGAAACGGGAGGAATCAGGGTGGACGTGGAACCCACACTTCCCATCTCAGAGGTAGGAACGTAAACCCCTGCCCCAAACTGTTCGTCTCACTGATTTCTTAAGAGGCTAGTGACCTGGGGCCAATTTCAGAGAGCTGCTTAAGCCCAAAATTTGCTTAAGCATGAAAAGTCTTCCTTGAACAAATAGGATTGCCAACCAAATTTTCATGTGATGTTTACTGCTTTTGACTTGTATTCGGTCATTGTTTGCTGAGCATAACATTCACAAGGAGTTTTTGGTGGCATACTGATTCTATTTACCAAGGATTTTGGCGCTTAAGCAAATGTTGGTGCTTAAGCAGCTCCCCTGTCCTTAAAGGTAATATCATACTTTGGTTTTTTTCAAAGAAATACATATTCATGGGAAAAAATATCAAGACAAGATACAGTAACAGTCATCTGTGATAATTTCAGTCCCATATGGTGCACACTTTTTGAGAAAACAGTGAAATACGGCCACAGTATTTCTTAAGTCTGTTCTCTTTTATTTTTGATTTTTTAAAAGATCAAAAATATTTTCAGTTGTTGTTTTACTAATTTCTGGATAAATACACCATTTCAGGCGGAAACATTTTAACAGTATGTTTCTGCCACTGCCATCTTCATACCCTGTATTTAAATTATACGTAAATCTGTGAACATTTCCGTTTTGGTCTCTTACCAAAGTATGATACTACCTTTTTAATAACGTACAGTCTCTTTTTTTTGGGGGGGGGGGGGGGTTGGGATTGGCAAACCCAGAATACAACCTGTCCATTATTGACCTTTGTGTATGTAATTTATTTTGTTTGTCTTGTTAAGGGAGCGGCCGGACGGAAGGAAGATTTCTTCTTCTTTGCGACCGTCTTTGAGGCCAACATGATCGATAAGTCCGCTGCTGAGAAACCCGTCAGCTTCGAGTTTACAATGAGTAAGAGGATATTCCCTTTCATCATGCAGGACAGGGCCCAATTTCATGGAATCTGTTAGCCTATTTCTGTGCTTGCGGGCACTGCTTTGCATGAAATCTATTTCATGGAATCCGTAAGCAAGATTTTCGCTTTAATAGCGGAGAATTTCTAGGTTAACCGTGAAAAAAAAAACTTGCTTTAATAGGGGTTACCTCAGTTTAGTACACTCAGGGTAGCTGGTACCCACAACCAATAGATGAAGAGTCATATTTAGGTTAGTTAGTTTACTGTAGAAGCTGGGTCAGGGTAGCTGGTACCCACAACCAATAGATGAAGAGTCATATTTAGGTTAGTTAGTTTACTGTAGAAGCTGGGTACCAGCTACCCTGAGTGTACTAAACTGAGGTAACCCCCTTTAATACCGTTGCCAAAAAAGAAAAATCTCCCGTGAAATACGCTAACCGTAGCCCAAAAAAGTCTGCTACCGTATTAGGCCTAAGCAAAGTTTTTTGCTAACGATAACGGATTCCACGAAATTGGGCCCTGAACAGATGTGAACAATGAGTTACAGGTTTTAAACTTGAAAGGAGGTTCATAGAAAATAGTAAGAAGCTAACTGTTAGATGGCCCACAATGTTTGCTGAAAGGTAGCGATGTTTCTGCTGCAGACCGCTAACCTTTATCAAGCTGAAGAAGACACACTGTCTCCATTTAGGTATTGGCTGTGTTGGGTTTAGGGGTCGATTTCACAAAGCCCAACGATCGATCGTAACTCGAGTTACAAAGGATAACCCATCGTAGGGGGTCTTTCCCATATAGGGCTTCAATGCATCAAAAGTGCTATGACTGGTAGTAAGTTACGAAGAGTTTGGTGAAATCGACCCCTGGTCCTTGATTGTTGTATGCCCTGTCTATTAAAGGTCGTTTAAAGGATGTATCAAGTTGCTCTTTTGGAAGACAGCATGCCTTACATTCATCAAGTTTTCAAAATGCATATCATAGCAACTGTCTGGGAAAATCTCATCCATTGAAATTTGAACAAAGAAAAATTGACTGGAACAGGATTCGAACCGGCGACCTCCTGAATTCCATTACAGGCGCTCTACCAAC